>CM040993.1:2783959-2801392 GCA_022985145.1 Pangasius djambal | reverse complement strand
TTACAGTGGAGTTTATGGTGTGGCGTTACAGTGGAGTTTATGGTGTGGCATTACAGTGGAGTTTATGGTGTGGCGTTACAGTGGAGTTTATGGTGTGGCTGGTGGTTGTAGCCATTTGGCAGTTCATAAAGTTTGAGATGCCAGTGCATGCGCTGTTACACTACAACTACTGTAATATTGTACTGACATTCAGGAAGGCTGACATTCAGTGCAGCTTTAGCTTTGTGTTTAATATTTCTGTTCTTTATTTTCCTGTCTGTCAAAGTCTGTGAAACACACAAACATGTGTGCCTCCACTTACAGGAAGTAAGTTTAATTGCAGTGGAAAACGATACTCCATTACACCATATTAAATACTCTTTATTCCCCCTCTCACAGTGGTTAAACGAACATTCATTCATTTAGACTTATGGGCATGCAATTAATAAAATTAGGCAGAAGACACATCCCTAGCTGTGAGGGGGAGAGTATGACACACCACTAGTTGTAATGGAGTGTATAATGTGGTGTTACAGTAAGTACGATGTGGTGTTGTAGTGAAGAGTTTAGGTGGGTGAGTGTGTCTGCACACACGCAAGCATGCTGACCTGTATTCACTGGAACATCAGAGGTCCTGTATCAGTATTATTCACATGGCTCATTATAACAGAGAATCAAAGCTAAAAATAAAAAGGCGTGTATGTGTGTGTGTGTGTGTGTGTGTGTGTGTGTGTGTGTGTGTGTGTGTGTGTGTGTGTGCGTGTGCACGTTTGTGTGCCAGACCGAATAGAAACATAATTGATTCTGGCCTGAATGAAAGAGCTGTGGTAGATCAAAGCTCCATGTCATGAATAAATCTGGAATTATAAAAGCAGAAAACAGCCCACACACAACTTGACCTCAGAATGCATACACGGTTGTTTGTCCTTAGTGGCATCACTAAGATATTGGATGTGATTTTAGCGTGTAATGCCCAAGTTCAATCACTAAGCATAGTTTGCTGTAAATTTCTTATTTTTTTCCTCTACTGAACTGTAAAATCAAGTGTTCTGAATCATTCACGTCTCTGCACTCAGTGGAAACACTCTGGCTCCTGGCTCTCCATAAATAGAGCTCACATCAATGGTATATTAAAAAAACTGTAAAATGGTGGCTATAAATGTCTCTGCCTTATAATAGTTCAGTGAGCACAAACGTCATCTCACTATTCAAATGTATTCTAAAATATTCAGCAGCATTAAGTACAGTGACCGTCATGAAGATATTCTTTATTATTCTTCGTTATTTAAAATTCGATAACTGTGTGTGGGGGTCAGTGGCGTGGATGATTTGAGAATAGATGTAAGCTTCAGTAGGTACCCCTAAGGGTACATATACCCTTAAGGAATATTTTAAATAAACGCAAACAAATTGTCACTCTTAAAAAAATTTTTTTTAATTTGTTTGTACCCAGGAACATTGTTGTTGTCTTTATCTATGTCCCGTTTCCCTGGGGTCTAGTTGGCACAATTAGGGCCATAGCAAAATTTTCATGTCTGAAACAGGTAAAGGTTTGCCAGGAATTATATTAATAAGCGCACTGTTCCCCCACAGAGTGAGGAGGATGGTGAAGGAGGGAAAAAGAACCACAAAAATCACTGGTTCTGAAGTACACAATGTATTTCCTTCTTTCATAACACCACTTTCATAACAGCCTGCTTTTGGAATCGTTGCCAAAAAAAAAAAAAAAAAAAAAAAAAGCTCTTCCTGAGAGCCTCTCACAAAATGCAACCTGAAATTCACAAAGCATTATTAGTACTACAGTTGGCATTGTGTTGTGGTCAGATGAGAACAAAATAAAACTTTTTGGTCAAGCATACTATCAGCCTGTTAGACAACAAAATAATAATAAAACGCCTGTAAAATATAGAAGTGGAGCATTGATGCTTTGGGGTTGTTTGTGGCTGGTGGATCAGGGGATCTTGTGTAGAATGATGGCATCATGATTTCCATTAAGGATCAGGATATTTACAGCTCAAAACCTGGTTGCCTCTGCCAGGAGGTTAAGACTTGGCCATAGATAGACTTTTCAGCAAAATGATGAGGCAAGCATACTTCCACATCATCACAGACGTGGTTAATGAAATACAGAATGAGTTGTTGTTGTTGTTGTTGTTGTTGTTATTGTTCCTCTTTCAGCTGCTCCTGTTAGGGGTCGCCACAGCGGATCATTGGTCCGCATATTTGATTTGGCACAGTTTTACGCTGGATGTCCTTCCGGACGCAGCCCTCCCCAATTTTATCCGGGCCTGGGACCGGCACTGAGATTGCGCTGTTGCACGCTACCCCAGTGGCTGGGGTTGGTTCCCTGGCCAGGAATCAAACCCGGGCGGCAGCGGTACGAGCGCTGTGGCCTAACCACTAGTCCTCCAGGGACCCGCTGAAATACAAAATGAGTGTTTTGCTAAATTAATATCTTAACATCTGGATTTGAACAGTACTGAGGACCTGTGGTCTGAATTAAAAACATACTGGAGCTTAACATGTTCTGCATGGACGAGTGTACCAAGTGTCTCCAACCTTATTAGAGAGTTATTACAGGAAGAGACTCAGTGTTGTTCCCTGCATGTTGTGTCAAAACATACTAATTGGAAGGGTGCCACTATTTCATGAAAACTTTCTTTTTACGTTTATGCGTTGTGCATATGATGTTATCCAAAAATGATAGTGATTTTAACTGCCATGGAATTTAAACACCATTTAATCACAAGTGCGAGAATTAGAGAGAGAGTGAGCAAGCAATTGGGGTTGGAATATATTATGTTGTAGTTGTAGTCAAATAAAAGCAACTAATCAAACTTCAAATCATATAGTCTTGTCATTTGAGTTTAGAAAATTAACTCAAAAGCCTAATACACAATAATAACAACAATAATAGAGTAATACCTGTAATCATTAAGAGCACACATAAATGCTGGAGCTAATTGTGCAAGCACCCTCTGAGTAGTGATAAGGAAGTATTGATTGTTTAAATTTGCCAAACACAGTTAATGCCTATTCTGGAACTTGCTTGGAACTTCTGATGTGACTGCTCATGGCTGCTCACTCTGTAGTGGGGTTAAAGTAGCATTTGTAAAATCTGCATTTCATAGCATAATATTGTGCTATTCCTATTTTGAATGTGTGTGTGTGTGTGTGTGTGTGTGTGTGTGTAGGCGTCAGGTGCAGCGTGAGCTCATGTGTGGTGTGTGTTTCTGTCTCTCTCAGGTTTTGGTGATCTCAACACGGCTACTGAGGCCATCTGATATTCCACACCTGCTGTTCAGCACTGACAGACTCTCACCTGATATAGGACTGTGAGAAGAGAAAGCAGACCACACACAGACCACACACACACAGTAAAGCATACACATTCCCAAAGACACACACACTGCAGAATCTAAGCATTTGTGACATTTTCTGTTTACCAGAGACCAACACACAAATGCTTCTGAGTCGCATGTGTGAATGGTCTGGTAAAAGTGTGGATTTTACTGTAAAGAGACTAAAAAGAGTAAGTGCTTCTTAAAGTGTGAACTGTATGCACAATTTGTAAATTGTTGCATGTTGAAATAAATTTGAGAAGAATAACTTCATTGTGTGTGTGTGTGAGAGAGAGTGAGAGAGAAACTTGAAGTGTGGATGGAGTTAAAGTGTTGGTGTTCACACTCTTGTTTCTGTCTCTCCTTTCTTTTGCCTCTGCAGTTTCATCCTATCTCTCCACTCAGCATTCACTGGTGTTTGTTGGAGTGTGTGTGTGTGTGTGTGTGTGTGTGTGTGTGTGTGTGTGTGTGTGTGTGTGTGTGTGTGTGTGTGTGTGTGTGTGTGTGGTTATATTAACGGAGTAATTAGTAATGCTTCTGTGTAGTGTTGCAAGTGCAGTGTATTCTCCCTGTTGCTTCCTAGGCGGAGACACACACACACACACTTGTGCGCACACTTTTTTTTTTTTTTTTTTATTAGGGAAGGTACCACGGTGTTATACTCTTTATAGATGTGTAGAACATATTACCAAGCAATTCCAACCACATTTATGACTTAAAGTCAGCACTTTAACAGGTTAGCTCTGGCTGTGCCAGATGACTGATGTTTAACTGATGACAGGCAACTCCAGCACCATTAACTGAATCTTTACTGTGTTTCGGGTAGATGTCTGAAAACAGGCAGTATACGACAAAACAGTCTGAGTCAAAAATATTCAAAGTCAAATATATTTTATTTTCAATCACAAAACAATAAATTAGATCAAGCCTTAGCCCTGGGGCATGATGTAAAGTGCATTTTAAAAAAAACTATACAAATTGGCACTGAAGAGTTTAACACAAAACACACAGACTGCTTGTGCCCTTCAGCTTTAGTGCCTCGTTCATTTAACAATGCCTGCTTTCAGTTTGTTTCTGCTGAGGGCTGAAAGCCTTGACAAAGAAAACATCTGCATCGATAAAAATACCCAGCCCTCTGTCCTTCACAAGCTCTGTTGCCAGGTGAAGTTGTCTACAGATATAACGCAGTGTGTGTGCGTACGTTAGTGTTTTATTTAGTCCAAGCGTCTTTTTGCATTCTTCATCTTTAAGGCAATTTTAGACACCACAGTTCTCAGTATCCTGCTGTATCCGTGCTCATACAAGTCCGTCACAGCAGCACAGGTGGCTTAGCCTCCGCCACCAAGATGGTCAAAGTTCACAAGTCAGAGGTCACCGATTTCAGAGGTCATAGTTCAGCTCCCCTTTGTTTTGGCCTGGCCTGCTGATCAAAAGTTCAAAAGCAAGACCAAATCTTTACTTCGGTGAGCCTCTGCCTTTTGGATCGTCACCCTGCCACTCAACCCTGCGCTCTTCTCTCTTCTCTCTTGTCTAGCCCCACATCCGGGCCACAGCCCTCACTCTCTTCCTCACACAGAGGTGACTGTGCGCACTTTGGCTGACAGCACCTGCTTGAAGCGCCTCTTCAGGTCCTGCATGTTGGGTGATTTGGGCCTGGGAATAAGAGGTGACCTCTTCTTCTCGTTGCTGGCTGAAGCTGCGTTTGCATTGGTGCTAAATGGCACCTGTCTTTTGGCAAGCTCTGTGCAGAGTCTGTGGAAAGCTCCGTGCACCTGGCTGTAGTCTTCGCTAGCTGACACCTCGTAGAAAGAACACCCGAGTGCCAAGGCCAGCGCGGGGCCCTGCTGCGCCTCCACCCGCCTCACGTGCACCATGTCCGCCTTATTGGCCAGCAGGATAATTGGTGGTGCCGGTCTATCAGCATACACATGGCTCACAAGCTGGTGGAGCTGACTAATGAGGTCGAAGCTGTGACCATCTGTCACAGAATAGACCATGACCATGGCGTCGGCCCACTGGATGGAGCGTCTCACGTGCTCAGTGCAGCTCAGGCCATTGGCGTTTACCTGAAAGAGAAATGTGAATTTAAATTGTTGGCTGTTCAGTATAACCATGTCACACAGTTTGGAAATGCATAATGGCAGGAGCACGGTTAAAACAAATCCAGTGTATGTCCAAGAGTCAACCTTCAATTATACACAATATGGCCAAAAGTATGTGGACACCTCGCCTAACCATCACACTCATATGTATTCCCTCCCCAAACTGTTACCACAAAATTGGAAGCATATAAATTGTATAGGATTTCTTTGTATGCTGTAGCATTACAATTTCCCTTCAGTGGAACTAAAAGGCTGAGCCCATGACAAAGCCCCTGTGCACAAAGCGAGCTCCATGAAGACATGGTGTGTTAAGGTTGGAGTGGAAGAACTGAAGTGTCCTGCAGAGTCCTGACCTCAACCCCACTGAACACCTTTGTGCCCCAGGCCTTCTCGCCTTCAGGGCCTGACTACGCTAATGATCTTGTGGGTGAACAAGCACAAATCTCCACAGCCGCTCCAAAATCTAATGGAAAGCCTTCCCAGAAGAGTGGAGTTTATTATAACAGGAAGGCAGGGACTAGATCTGGAATGAGATGTTCAAAAAGCACATATGGGTGTGATGGTCAGGTGTCCACAGACCTTTGGCCATATAGTGTAGGTACTATTTTATGCCTGGTCGAAAAAGAAAACTAAACATAAAACATTCGGGGAAAAATTACTTTAGAGTCTTATCTAACAAATAAACATGCAGTGATGCTACCTTGCCATATAGATGAAATTACTAAAACTAGCATGTCTTATGGCAGTGTTACAGTATCGTTTTCTGCCTGAGGTGGCCATAAAGAGGAAAGTGACGGGAAAGTATCGGTTAACTTGGACAACTGTTACATGAACTGAGGGGAAATGAGGTGGCTAGACTTGTAGTCTGAAATACAGACATTCTGTGGTTTTTGGAGCGCTGCCCGGATCAGGAAACGAGCTTTTAAAACTCTCGGCACGAGAGAAACTAAAGCACAGAGATGGGAGTAAAAAAATGGTACAGTAATGGCCTGTAGGTGAAATAAGCACTCTGTTTGAATGATTGAAATTTACATTTGTTTCTGTGGGTTAGGAAAACTGAGCGACCTGAGAGAGAGTCACAAGCCACACAAACTAGCCTCCCACTGTGCGTCGTGATGTTCGTGGGTTTAGAAAATCGTGATGTGAGTCTACAGGCTGAGTGACAACAGGCTGACTGCTAGGAAGCCCAAGTGTTCAACACAAAAGGAGCAAAAGGAATGTGCTGTCTTACAAAAGACAAAAACCCACACCAGCAAAAGTAAGTGTGTGTGTGTGTGTGTGTGTGTGTGTGTGTGTGTGTGTGTGTGTGTGTATATATATATATATATATATATGTATATACATATATATATATATATACACACACACACACACACGTGTATATATATTTGGGGGGGGGATGATGCGCGTGCTCTCAGGCAAACAGTTTCTTATTTAGATTTCTATCCACTCACCTGCACTCCAGGTGTATCCTGCACTTGAATGGCCACTTGTTCTCCGTCGATCTGGACTTCTCTGGAATACAGGCTGCCTGTAAACACAAACACAAGTACCAGGCGTTAACACGGTGACAGGGCGATTCCACAGATGTTCATAAGCTCCGGAGATGAACAAGTTTGGAGACGTTTTCAGTTGATTTACCTGCATTTCTCTCGTAGTCGCCAATGAAGCGCTTGGTGAGGAAGCGAACAATGAGCGCTGGAAACAAAACACAACAGAGTTGATGAGCTTTCAGCCAAAAACAGCGGTTAAAAGGGTAAAGTGCTTTAAGAGGAGATGATCTTACCGGTTTTGCCCACTCCACTGCCCCCGAGCACGGCCAGCTTGATGAGGCGCTTGGACAGGCACTCCGAGCCGGGGCACTCCACTATAGTCGACATGTTCTGCATCAGGCGCATTGTCAGAATTAAAAGCAGAGATTTTAACCTAGGCAAAACAAAGTCCAAGCAGAAATACTGCGCAATATCCACTCCGTCATTCGAAACACAAATGCCACAAATGTCTCCTCTGAGCACTTGGTCTGGTAATCCCGTATACAGCTGCAATAACAGTTACAGTAAATGAGCTGCTCTACCTGTCACACTCCCTCTGCGCAGCACTCAGCGCACTGAAGCGAGCGCGTGCGACTTCAGGACATTTATAAGCGCCCCAGAAAAGCGCGTCTGTAATTGGCTGTTGTTGAACACCGACGCGCTCACTGTCCCCGCCCACCTGCTTTCATGTGGAGCCGCGAGCCAATCAGGATGCTGATGGGGGAGGAGTGACAGGTGGTCGACGGATTCATACAAAACATCCTAAAGGCTATAGACACTTCTCTCTGTAAAGTTTGTTTAGTTGTTAGTTTGTTTATCTCAAGTATTGTCTTGCAAGGTTTTTCAAAGAATCCCCAAAATTCTATTTTTGGATATTTTATCTTTTTCTATATTCATAAATGTAAGTTTTTGAACTGTAAACTTTTTTTTTTTTTTGGTATTCTTAAAAGAGATAAAACAATATTTGATTACAATTCACTTTCTGTTAACAAAAAAGCACTTAGGACATGTACAATCTGCACAGCCTACAACCTCTTTAACTCTTTAATGGATGTAATGGATGAGCTCTGGTGTTTGATATTGTTAAATGTTCCAGCTGAGTATTGTTATTCATTCTACTGCTGTCAATTTTAATAATTATTGCTATGTTTTCACTTTGTTGTACTATACTGCAAGTTGAAAGCTCTAATAAAGCATATATAAAAACATCCTAGAGGCTCTGGATGGGAATTCTGACTCTTTTCAGTGAGTCAAATCATTTAGGCAATAAGAGCTGACTCTTTCATCTCCCAAACATTTGACTTCCTCTAAACTGTGATATTTTGACCAGCAATTGTTGTTCTTGCCTAAATATGGATGAAATTCTTTCATGAAATCTTACGATGCCTTGTAATAAAAAGCAAGGCACTATAAATGTGCATTGGCACATAAAGGAAGCTTTCCTGCATTGATGTTATTGTTGTTCCTCTGTGCTTCATTATAAAGATTCATTTCCAACAACAAGCAGCAGTGCAGAAGGACACTCTCTGTCATTCACACAGCTGAGAATCAAACACACATCTCATCATTCGCTCTAATGCTGGAAATATATATATATATAATTAGCTCAGATGCTGGAAAGAGGTTTCCATCAAGTCATTTTGATTCAATTACACTGCGAGTCGACTCTCAGCCTTCACCTAAAAGTTCCGACTCCTTGGTGAACGACACCACTACCAGAGCCTGCATCCGGGCTTGCTGTTATCTCCTGTATCTTCTATCTCAACAGATTTGATGGTGTCTTTGTACACCTATTTAACTAAACAACCTCAGAACAGTATCTGAGGAGAGTTTCAAACACAGGAATTTCTGTCACCTGTCGCCTCCGAGCTGCTCAAAAACAAGGCTTTCCCACAGTTACTTTTCCTTTATGGCCAAACAGCATGACTATGGAGCAGCTGCATTTAAGGGTAACAGAGAATCACATGTGCTCCTGCCAGTATGCACTGAACCTGGAGCTATTCCAATATATTACTGCCATTATAATGGAGATAAATTAAGTCTTGACCAACACTAAAAACACAGAATCATTTTAAAAGCTCTGAAAGATTTCATTAATTAAGTACTACTGTACACCAACTGTATGACCAACAGTTTGCAGACACATGGCCATCACAGTCATATGTGTTTGCTGAACATTCCATTCCAGATTGATTCCCCCTTTGCTGTTATAATAAGCTCCACTCTTCTGGGAAGGCTTTCCACTAGATTTTGGAGCGTGGCTGTGGGATTTGTGTTCATTCAGCTACAAGAGCATTAGTGAGATCAGGCACTGATGTTGGTGAGGAGGTCTGGGGTTCAGTCAGTGTTCCAGTTCATCCCAAAGGTGTTCAGTGGGGTTGAGGTCAGGGCTCTGTGCAGGACACTCGAGATCTTCCACTCCAAAAATGTCTTCAATGAGCTTATTTTGTGCACGTGGGCAGGTGACATGGTGGTTATTTATAATAACGTGTGGCCATGAGGTGTAATACTTACTTCGTGGCAACTATTGTATTTCAAAATGAGTGAGGCATAGAAGAAATCCATTGAATTAGACCATTGTGGCCACAATATCATAAGCATGGAGATTATTTATAATGTTACTCTTTACCTTAATTTTGTTAATCAAATTCTTAAAGCGAACAGACTTTTATTTTGCTCGTTTTCACCAAATCATTAACTAGAGGCCACATATTAAACATATGATTCCCACAACATATTAAGTCATGGGCTCAGGTTACACAATTCATGGCAACGACTTTGGTATCTCATGACCACAGCATAATAATACATGGCCACTTGTGTTTGTGGCCTCAATATATTAATTAATGGCCAAACACTATAAACATTACAATATTTCATGTTAAGGCCCTTCTTTCTTAACCCTAATTACCACTCTTTCTTACACTTTTCCATGTGTTGTGGTTTCATTTGTGGCAGGAGATGCTAAATTAGCTTGTGAAGTAACAAAGAGATGTGATTACAGCACAGTTTACTCCATCAAACAAAACTCGCTTTTGATGAAAGTGTTTAATTGATTGATGTGTCAGCTTCCTCTCCTGGGTCGGTGTTATCGGCCTTACACCATAATCCAAACTATTAGCTAAGTAAGATTCCAACTGTGATTTGAAGGACAGTTGGAGCTTGACTTGGCTAACTAGGTGTGCTTCAATTTCTCGCTTATTCATCTTATGAGAAGGCAAAACCTTTTTGTGTCTTGAGATATTGAATGGACAAAATATTCACTGGCTACTTACTTATATTGCAAGATGTCCTGGTCCCTGACCTCATGTTCAATATTCAGTCCATTCTGTATCCTTGAGCTGATTGTGGAGAGGGAAGACAATGACAGAGCATCAGGACTATAGTGGAGTTTCCATCCATTCAGCAACAGGAAAAAAATACTGGAGTATCCATAATTATGTAATTAATGCTGATTTTAAAAAAAAAAAGGATATTATAAAATAAAAGATGCAATAGCAATTATATATTTCTGTCTCTCTATGACTGGAACTCATATGACAGCCTTATGTTCTTGCTTCTCTTCATAAATAACTGTGTTTATAGGAAACAGTAATTCATAATTTCGTTTGCCGTTTATTCAAAAACTCATTTCAACATGTGACTGAATGTTTATCATATTTTTTTTTTTTTTTTAAAAACATACTTTATGACTCATTGTGTCCTTGTTTTTCTATGACATCATTTTCTGATTTCACGGCTTGTGCTAGTACACCATGAAGGTGTTGTTAAAACTAAAGAATAGTATGTGTGTAGGCTGCAGGTGCTAACTGCTGGCTGAGAAGGACATATTGTTCACTGGATGAGGTTTGCTGTTTTCAGTGCTGTAGTACGTCTGTCTGCAGTTCCCATCTATTTTACTGTTTGGTCTGCTCTGGTGTTTCTGGCATGTACTGACTTGCCTCAGTGCTTAGCAGGGGAGGTGGGGGAAGTCTCTAGTGTGTGTGTGTGTGTGTGTGTGTGTGTGTGTGTGTGTGTGTGTGTGTGTGTTGGGAATGCCTACTGCCATTTTGCAGATAGCCAATACCCCCCCACCCCCCTCCAGACACTGCAAACTCAATTGCGAGCATAATCATTCCCCAGACGGATTGTCGTGCCGCTATCAGCTCACCGGCTACAAAAGCACAATTACTGTCCAACATTTAGCCGTAATTTACAGCAATCAGTCAACTTAGGCAGAAATGTGCCTTGATGCCTGGTCATAATACCTCACTGTGTGTCACCTTATTTTGCTTGTACAGGCTCGCATGTGATCTGTATATGTCAGACTCTATTAGTTTAGTCAGTGTAAGTGCTTTTCTGCTTTTGGAGTCGCTGCAGAAGCATTTCTGCACTTGTAATGTGCGTGTTGTAGTCATGGGTAGAGGTGTTTAATCTCACTGCTGCTCTGTGGTTATGTGCTTCAGAAGATTAAAGTATTATACATGCTTTTGTTTTTAAAGTGAGTGATATTCTCTTACACCCATACGACATAGTGTTGGGGAATTGTGGCAATTGAATTTCACTCACTGGCCTTAAATAACCTAATACTTTTCCTTTACCTTCTCCATTTCTCTGTTCCACTTTCTTTCACCCTCTCTCATGTCTTTCACCTGCACTCATGCGTTGGCCTGTGCAGGTATTTTGGCAGTGGGCCCCATGTGATTAGGAGCTGGTATGTATATTCGATAAAAGGCATGCTGACAGGTGGCTTCTGGTGAAATTCAAAATTAATGGGGCTGATTTGCCAGCCTCACGCCATTAAAACACACACACACACACACATGCATGCACAGACATATGCACAACCTGCTGCACGCTACATACCTCTGTTCACCACGTGAGACCTTTCTGTTGGTGTGTGTGTGTTGTTCTTGTCTCCCAGACACGAGTATGTCATGGGGATTAGGAACATGATAAGACTGTTTGTTCAATTCAAAATGAAAAAAAAAGAAAAAAAAAAGACATCAAAGACAAATTCTGGCTGTTGGTCTTCACCTGCATTCCAGTTTTTTCTTGTAGTAATTTGTTTGTGTGTTCACAGATTTATCCTTTTTCAATCATTTAATCATACACCATGCAGAGCTGACTGGTTCTTCATTCCAGCAGTTACAATCGGTTCTGGCTGTTTGCCATGGATGTGTCAGCACAATAGAATGATGATGAGAGAGTGAGGGTAGGATGATACAGGATGTGTCTAGAGAGAATGATGAAAAGTGAAGTATGGTGAATACAAAGAGTTATGGAAAAAAAAAAAAAAAGAATCAGGAGAGTTAATGCAATAGCAGGAAGTATGAATTATGGTTTTAATATAATCTCTTAGTAGGAGAGAAAAGGTCCATCGCTGAGGCATCCCAGATGTCAAAGCAGCATTGTGGCCTTCCCTGGTGATGGTCATTTCCAGGGAAATCATTTCAAGAGGGCATTTTTATCCATGGTAACCTACGAATCCAATCCAAGCATTCAGCGAAATTAGGTGCCCACCAACTTACTAGAAACAAGAAAATGGTTGTAAGATAAAAATACAAAACAAACCACAAAGATCATGAGTATGATCAAATTTCCAGGAGAGATACAAACAGTGGTCACAAAGCAGTCAATCAAAACATTAATGATACAAGAGTCAAAAAGCTACTTGGCAATAGAGTGATATAGTCACATATTTAGGTGAACAGTGCTAAGTGCCTTTTACTAATACATAATAGGACATGATAAATATACAGTATTGTGCAAACTGTAAATCACATGTAAGAAATTCTGTAAAGCAGAGGAGATGCTTTCAAAAAATAGTGAAATGAAAAAGCACATAAATGTTACAACTATTAAAAATAAAAAACAGTAAAAAAAAATTTAATTAATTTAAAAGAAAATCTAACTTTAAAAATGAATCAGATCTCTTCAGTACATGGCTGTGCAGTTTTATAAGGGAATCAAAGGGTTGCAAGGTTGTTCCAGGCTTCATAGTTCTTCTGCAGACTTTGGCTCTCTATTATTGCTATTTTTAAGCTAGTCTCAGACAGCTCTGTTTCAGAGCTCTGCTGAGCTCATCATATCTGTTTTCTTCAGTGATGAAAAGTTCTTTATAGTCAGAAAACGAAAGCATGGAAATCACTTTTCTGTTGACATGTACTATGCAGAAGCTTTAAGACAAATGTCCTATTTTAAAAAATCCGAACTGTACAGTAGTGTACATACTATCCATTTAAATGAATGCAAACTTGAATGAACGCATTATTATTTTAAAACCCATGTCTCCCTAATACTAAAGCTGGCCTGTATAGCGTCAGCCCAGTATTTAGTAGCTAACGACTTGCGCGAACTCCAGTGTCCAGTGCTAAAACATTTACCATTTCGGTGCGAGTTCTGTCAGCTCAATAGATATGATATTAACAGCCATGCTTGGATTGCTGATAGCACTAATGTGCACATGCTAATTATCAGCATGCTAGCTCATCAACAAAAGCCCCAGGTGTCTCCAGGCTTCAGCGGCGTGTCAGAGAGTGAACCGAAGTGTGAGGTAATACATGTTTAACATCTCGTTGAGGATGCATCACATCAGACTGTTCTGCATTGACACCCAGATGTGGTGCAAAAGCTAGGCGTGAAATGGACTTGCATCTTTGAGCCTAAGTGTTTTCGAGTACTCTGTTCTTTAAGAAATAGTTATAAATGCAGAATGAGGAAGAGATTATGTGTGTAAAATGGCACAATGTACCAGGAGTCTTTTATTGTGTTTGTCCGAGCTCAATACGACATGTTGTGTTCTGGACTAAGCCGTTGTGTGTAATAGAAAGATAGGCTGGAACAGAACATGTAATTTGATTGTAATGAGTAGCGACTCTTTTAATCTCCTCTTCTGGTGTAGTAATATACTTTATCCCAAGGTCACGCTGCACAGATAAAGGTTTTGACTTTTTTTTTTTTAATTGAACTGCCTCTGAATTACTGAAAGTGAGTGAATGAGAGTGAGTTTAGTTAAATTTGAAAAGGCTACATCAATATATCTCTTTGTGTGTGTGTGTGTGTGTGTGTGTGTGTGTGTGTGTGTGTGTGTGTGTGTTAGACACTTTCTGTCCGGGTGGAACTGAGAGACAAATCTGAAAGAAGAATCCACATCAGGCCAGGAGAAGCTGCTGGGTTATGAGTGGGGAGGTGTCACTCTCCGGACTAACAAAGGAACCAGAGGGAGCCTATGACCAGTGGGGTAATAGAACAAACAAACACTGGGGGAAAGGGGGTGGGGTAAAACCTAAATTGGGGGAGGAGAAGCAGGTATCCGGGATAAGGTTTGGACTGTAACAGAGGGAATAAGGAATAAACTGTAAATGGTTCTAAAGGCTCTAAAATCAGAGTGAGCTGTCATGTTTGAAAATCAGTTGATCAATTCATTGAAGTTCCTTCAAACCCCTTCTGTCAGAGCACAAAGCAGATAATGCAGTTTGTGAGTTTCTGTGCGGTGTGCAACGCCAGTGATCTGGTCTGTAAGATTTGGGGTGTTAGAGTTCCTCATCCAGTCACCTGAGCTGTTTTTCTTCTCAATTTTCTCTCCACATTTTTTACAGTATCTGTGTTGTGTTGTGCCTCAGCAGACTTATGCACAGGATAAAACCGAAATGTGAAATATTATATAATGACACCACCCAGACTATTACTGAGATGCTGTTGAACATTGTACTGTGTGTGTTTGTGTTTGAGAGAGAGAGAGAGGCAGAGACAGGGATCACAAACTGCTCAGTTTATATTTCAAAAGGATTTGAAGTCTCTTAGAAGTGTTAGTCTGTGTGAGTCTGTGATTGAACTAACTGGAAATACCATTTGATCTTTGTCTAAAGGAGCTCTATTACCCGATCATGTGAGTTTTCCTTGAAAAATATGTCAGCAACAGCCACTGTGATCAAATGATCAAAGCAATTGTCATTTCCAAAGATCAATTCAAATTGTTTCAAACGAAATGCTAAATTTGTTTATAAAGCATATCCTGACCAAAGGCTGCCATGTAGATTAAATGCCTTTTATGTATTTAACAATAAATTTGTAAAATCTTTTAAAAGTGTTTAATGTACTAATTTTGGATCACCTAAACTCAGCATAACAATGCTTTGCTAATTAGCAAAGCAAGGCCTGTTAGACTGCTTCAGTTGTATTTACTGATTATTGGGTATAATATTTATAAACGTAATGAATTTATTAAAAAAATTAAGGAAATTCAAGCACTTCTAACTTAATGTACATTCGACCCAGATTTGTGATTCCATCTCGAATTTAATATTAGCTTCCAAATTTGTTACTGGGGAGATCTTAACCTTAATGACTCAAATTCCAATGATTATTTTTTAACTCTGACCTTCATGTCAAGGAACTGAAGCAATCATGCTGATGTCATATTTTGCATTTAGTAATGCTGATGGAGGAAAAGGTAATGCATATCTCCTTACTCACATATAATGTGTTCTAAGTACAACAAACATATACAATAAAAGACACAATACCTCATTTTTCTAAATAAAACAGATGCTGAATTTGAACATCCATGATTAGCACATTTTAACTATATTTGAGTACATTTGAGTTTGAGTGTACAATATATGACTATATTTGTGTAATTTTGAGTTAGAGTATACAATATATGACTATACTTGTGTATATCTGATTTTCAGTATATATTACTTTATATGAGTATATTAGATTCTGAGCATATTTGATTATATGAGTATATTTGAGTTTGAATATATTTGACTATATGAGCATATCTGACTATATTTGAGTTTGAGTATTTTGAGTATTTATCTGTATATATCTGAGGTTTGGTATATATGAGTATATTGGAGTCTATTTTTTATTATATGAATATATTTGAGTTTGGATATATTTGACTATATACGAGTTTGAGTATACAGTATGACTATATTTGAGTATATCTGAGTTTTGGTTTGTATGACTATATACAAATATATTAGTGTCTGAGTATATTTGACTACAGGAGTATTTATGAGGTTGAGTTGAATATGACAGTATATGACAATTTTTGGAGTATATCTGAGTGCGAGTGTGTGTGTGTGTGTGTGTGTGTGTGTGTGTGTGTGTGTGTGTGTGTGTGTGAGATTATATTTGAGTCTGAGTGGTATTTGACTGCAGTTGACTTTTCTGTGTTTGAGTATATTTAAACATATTTGAGCCTGAGTATATTAGACTACATATTCTGATTGAATTGGTTTCTCCACTGTTTCCCATTATTTGTATTTTTCTATGCGTAAAATAAGTCTGCTTGTTATTAGTGTAGTGGGATAATTTTGACAGTTGGTGATGTGATTAGTAATGGATCCTTTATGGTTGTTCTACGGTTGTAACTACTACAGAGTTCATGTGGAAAACCATTAAATAAATGGAGTCTATGCTTTAAATAAGGGCTAGTTGTCTAAACAGTTTTGTAGTTTAATAGTTTAATAGTTTATATTTGAGGATATTTATCAATATTAGTTTTTTTTGCCAGTAGAGCAACAATACATTGAATTGTAGGCCATTTTTGATCATTAGTGCTAATGATTAGCATACTGAGTTGATATTGACTGATTATTTATAGCTGACAATGCTTGTGTGTTGTTGTTATTGTTGTTGATAAGAGATCTCTTTCATACAGGCTACTTTGTTCAGCCATTCAACCACTTTTCCCACAAAACTTCCTTAAAGAATGCAAAGAGCCCCAGATAGCTCTATTCTCCCAATCTGTTCATTTCAATCACATGGCTGTTACTATTCCCTGCAGCCGATGGAAACTCTTTTGCCTCCTCTGTACTGACAAAGGATGAGAGATTGTTTTTTTCTCATTGAAATGTTAACATTCAAACGTGTCGGGCTATTCGCATTCCGCAGCATGTCAACATAGTGAGGGAGGGCAGACTGTGAGGAGGGGGAGGTTGGGGGTTAGTGTCTGAATTACTGAATTACAATGCCACACACACACACACACACACACACACACACACACACACACACACACACACAGAGAGTGGAATGTGCCTGAGGCTGTTACAGTATTGAGGATAAGTTGGGGGCTCAGGCCTGTGTAGCTCTCACATACCTGAATAAAGCCAAAGTGTCAGATGCTGGCTAATAACAAACAGCTTCACTGAAATGTTGTTCTACATTTATGTGCATGTGTGTGTGCGTGCGTGCATGTGTGTGTGAGAGAGTACCAAATAATGAATGAATGATGCGTAACGAATGAAAATGTCATTACACAACAGAAACAGTACAGAAGCAAGCCTACATCTTTACTGTTGTTAAATTCAGATGCTATGAATATGCAAATTGGCTATGAATATGAAAATCAGAAATACTACGTGCTTCCTTTTCCCCAGGTAAACCAGTATATTATCAAAAAGACAAGCACAGTTTTGCATTACAGTCCTGTACAGTATATATGATATATACATACACACACACACGCATATGTGTGTGTGT
>CM040993.1:2751772-2781807 GCA_022985145.1 Pangasius djambal | reverse complement strand
ATATATATATATATATATATATATATATATATATATATTTAAATATATATATATATATATTTATTATTATTATTATTATTATTTATAAACATGCTACAACATTGATAAACAGAATATAATAACACTAAAGTGCTTTGAAACAAAGAACTAAGAGATCTTCATTCAGACAGACCAGTTCACTATCCTGAGCATGTGTTACTATATTTGGGGAATTTTTTATGTTCCCCTCATGTCCATGTGTGTTTCCTCTGGGTTTCCTCCTACCGCCCAAAAACAACCTGGTAGATGTATTGCTTATTTTAAAGTTCCCCTAGGTGGGTGTGTGTGTGTGTGTGTGTGTGTGTGTGTGTGTGTGCTTCGTGCCTTGTGATCTACTGGTGTCCCAGTCAGGGTGGATTAACACCCTTGAGCCTAGTGGTTCTGGGAGAGACTCCGGATCCACTCTTCAGATCGACCCTGCCCAGGATAAAGCAGACACATGAATGACACCAATTAACAGTGAAGTTGACCTTCCAGAGGATCTTCATCTTCTAATAACAATCAAATCTCTATGAAAATTACTGTGGAATAGTTTGATAATATTAGACATTTGAACATTCAGAATACACACATCCAAGAATGGACATACATTTAGTGGCTTTAGTGTAAAAAAAAAATAAAAAATAAAAAATCTAAAGAGGATTATAGGTACTATTACAATTTGTCTTTGCTTTACACATATTTCTATAACACACTGTCGCAAGACTCATAACAAGGCCTAATCCAAAATTCCTGGATAGAACCCAGCTGGTCTAAATGGACTCAATAGATGGATAAAGATTACAAGAAGTCCAGAAAGCAATCTGTCTCAGTTTCTAGGCAGACATGGCTCAATGGAAATGAGTGATTCAGGGCCAGAGACTGCAAAATTCAGTGAATAATGTCCTCCAATGGAGCCCTCATTATAGTCTAATGATTAGTCACATGTCCTGATCCCCATTGGAGGAGATAGAGGATGCTATTTCTACAGTTACATTTGTCAGATTCCAGGCTGATAATGGCCAAGTAGTTGAACTGCCATGTTCAACACCAGCCATGCTTGAAAACCTGTCTGGGTAAAAGTTTATTGAGAGCTTTAAAAGAGGATTTGAACAGACAGCTCAAGTGCACCGGGCTCTGTCCAACTGAAAGGACTGAGCAAGGTCAGGCTGAACCTCATGCCTTCCATTGGTGCCTTGCTGGTGGTCTCACCAGAAGAAGCACTGCAACTAGATGCACACCGTCCTGTCACTGAATGCTGATACACTGATGATGTTCTAGTGAGAACTTACAATATTGCATTATGTGTTGTACGAAATGGCCATATGTTAGCTGCTTTACAGCTAGCATTGGAACAATCGTCCGAATCTGCAGAAGTTGATCCCTCTGTGAGGGAGCCGATTGACACTTTGCTCTTGGCAGGATAAGAGGTGACTCTCCACCAACCTCGTTTACACACAGTGCCAATGTGGTTTGCACAATCTGCTCCTGCAGGCATGTGCAAATCAACCATGTGGAATCAGCCATGTGCCATGGTTGGTTTTTGGACCTGCTGCCAGTGAAGTCTGGGAGAAGAGACTGCTGGTTTCAGAATGGCCAAACTAACCATTCGAAACCTCTTTCCTCACACAAGTTTTAGGCAGGGAGAGTCACGCCATCAGGCCCATAGCAGGTGACTGAGCGCCCCCTGTGGTAAGTCATAAACAGAACCCCTACCACTAAAGGGTGAGACAGAGCATATTTATAGGGGCTGACTATGGACACTTTACACCCGAAAACATTCCACTTTGGGTAGTGACTACATTACATCAGTGGGTCCTGATGACAGTATTGCAGGGATACAAACTCCAGTTCTGCTTCCAGCTTCTCAGCCTCATTGATATTTGGCACAAGAATTTCCTTCTCTACTAAACGGTGGTGCAACTGAAATGGTACACCCCTGGTTCAAAACAAAGGGTTCTACTAAACATACTTCCATGTTCACAAAAAGGATGATGGTTTCTGTCCAGTTCTAGATTTGAGAGGCCTAAAGATCCTTCCTTTTCTGTATGCTGAAGTCATCAATTCATGCTGTGCAACCATATGTTTTGCATGACATGGAGGTTTTCATTTTCCCATCACCACTAAAAAACAGCAATAACTAGCATTATAATTCAACCTACCCTTCATCCTTTCTCAAGCATCATAGGTGTTTTTGAGGTGTATGAAAGCAGCCTGGTTTCCCCTGATAGCCAGACACAGGAGGACAATGCCATACTTGCATGAATGGCTTTTATGTGCCTCCACCAAGGAGCAGGCCATTCAGGACAAGCCCACCCTCTTCATAAAGATTGCAGCAGTCTGTCTCTCTGGGAACTCAGAAAAGAGCTCCTTAACAACAAAACAGGCCACACAATTCCACAAACTAGATTCACTGAGAAAGCTAGCCAGCCTGTCAACACATGGCAGACAGACATTATTTTGCTTGCCAATCAGATTCAGCCAGATTGTTTTGTGTGGTACTGGCTCCTCTTGGGGATGATAAGAATGTTGATGACAGCCGCAGTGGTAATCTCTTTGGACTTGATGGAACTATGAGCTTTGCAGAAGTAGGTTATCCGCCCACAACTAGACCCGAAATTCCAGCTACAGAGACATGTCCTAATCTTAGCAAGAGGGGCACAGGCTTTAGCCTGCTGGAGGTGCAAGGCTGTTCTAATAAATGTGTTAGCTTGCGAACGTTGCCTCATGAGAGAGAGATAGTCACTATGGAAGCCTCACTTACTAACTGTTGAGCAGTTTGGCCTATTCTTACCAGGATATGCAAGATGCTGACCTGAAATGCCTTTTTTGATAGTGAGCTCATCAGCAAAAAAGAGAGGAACAACTGTGGTGGTTGATCACTTGCATGCTTTGGTGGCCAGATGTCTCTGGGGTGACATTTGTGGCAGTTGAAGCCCAATTTTGTAAATAATTTGAATGACCTTGCAGTGTTTCAGATGGCTGTATGACAGTGGTATCTACTGCAAATAATACACCATATAGTGATTTTGTTGCAAGTGCAAGAAATATCCAGGTGATGCACACTGCCTAGGTGGTTATTCAAAGTATATGTGTAGAGTTGGGTTCATAAGTTTACATACACCTTGCAGAATCTACAAAACATCAATGATCTTAAATAATAATAATAATAATAATAATAATAATAACTTTTTAATAAATTAACACAAATGAACCAGTTTAAAAGTTTAGATACGCTTGATTCTTAATATTGTGTGTTGTTACCTGGATAATCAACTACTGTTTTTATGTTTTGTGATAGTTGTTCATGAGTTCCTGAGCAGTTAAACTGCCCACTGTTCTTCAGAAAAATCCTCCAGGTCCTGCACATTATTTGCTTTTCCCAATTTTCTGCATATTTGACCCCTTTACAACAGTCGCTATATGATGTTCAGATCCATCTTTTCATACTGAGGACAACTGAGGGACTGAGACACAACTATTAAAGGTGCAAACATTCACTGATGCTCAAGAAGGCAACACGATACATTAAGTTTTTTTTTTTCATTTAGTATTGTCCTTCCGAAGCTACATAAGATATTTGCATGTTTCCCAGAAGACAAAATAATGACAATTTACACCAATCATCCTGTTAAAAATTTGACACCCCCCTGGCTTTTAATGTATTGTGTTGCCTCCTTGAGAATCAGTGAATGTTTCTCAACCAACTGCTTGGCTAAATGAACTACAGAAACAACTAGCATAAGAAAGCAAGGGAAAAAATAAGAATGACCAGGGGTGCAGTAAGTCAAATGGGCAACCAGTGATATCAGATAACACTCTTAGGAGGGCCATGAAACATAGCATAAGTCAATAAAGTAATGGCAATAATGTGATATTTAAGGTATAAATGGAGAAAAATATGAAAAAAATAATTAAGTTGAATAATACTTTACTATCCCTAAATGTTATCTTAAATGTAAAATGTTATCTTACATATACTACAACAGAGTAATTACCATTAATCATACATGAAATGAATTTAATAGTCACAATTTTTACATTTTCATCAAACTATCAACTAGGAATATTGCATTTCACCAAAGTTTTGATGTATTCAAAATGTTGGGATGGTGGACTGATAGTAGAGAATAAAGGCAAAAAAAATGAATTCCAGAGGGAGTCAGGATAATAAAGAGTAAAATAGAGAAAACATACTGAATTTATGTTCTTGTCACAATTTCACTGCTTCTAATATCTTAAGACAACATCAGATGAGGAAATGTGCGAGAAATAACAAATCCTCAAGTACCATTATCTAAATAATGTTTTCACACAGCTTGATTTGACTTTTCCAATCACTTGCTACGTGTATGATGGAGCTCTCTGGTGGTGCTCTCTGTTTGCTCTGACCTGAACGAGTCTTGAGGATTAACATTTTATTAAGAAAATCTTCCGTGACAAAAGTGACTGTCCTCAGTCTAAGAATCCTTACACCACCTGACCCACTTTTGCTGTAACTCTGGATCTTTCAGAACACAATACACTCTTGCTCAAGGTAAACTCAGCTTCCTTTGTTGCTATCATGACATTTTTAATATTTTCTCTTGTAATTTAAATTTGTACATTTTCACTGAAATTTTCAGCTTCCTCCATCTCTTAAAACAATGCAGCATAATCGCTGCAGTGACAGGGTTTTATTCCCCTTTTGGAAGGATTTAATAATAAAAATACATTTTTAATAAAAAAGTTTAGGTTGAACTAAAATCCCGGAACATCTTTTTATCAAAGGATTTTAGCAAGCTTTTTAACCATTTTCAGCCTATGTTATGGTAGTGACTGTGAACAGTGCAGCATTTACTGCTCTAAAAGTGGTTTTGTACTGCAGAATTGTTGTTTACCTATATACATATTACATTTGTTTTGTACTGTTTATGTTAGCTTTTTGTTGATTTACACATTTAAGGAGTTTTGCCACTCCTTAAGTGTGTATCGTGAGTGAATGTTAAGATACTTTGTGTACTTTGCAGCGCGGCTCATGTGTTAATCCTCCGTGAGCCATGTGCTAGCTTAATGAGACCCTGAGAATGACTAATAATTTGCTGGAAGAGAAATAGCCAGAGATGCAAGGGATATGCTGGAGAGGGAATCAATGTAAGAGCATCTTACTATAAATTTACTTTCCGCCAGGGCAGAATCAGACAAAAGATGCTCAAGAGACTCAGTAATATGTATAGAGGTAACATATAGATATAGATGAAACAACCAGGAACATAAGGACATTGGAGGATTACACAGAGGCGTGGATAATACAGTTACTGCAAAAATAATGTGCTGCTATCCTAATAACAAATAATGAACAGAAGAATGGATACTCGATTCTATAAGGATATAAAGAAGAAGCTATTCAGACAGAATAATGTTCATGGAGAGAATAGGGAACAAATGCTAGAAAGACAAACTTGAAGACAAGGTTCAGCAGAGCCATTGCTATTGATTTAGATTTGTTTATCAACCCTCGTTCACTAATTCAACCATCATAGGATGGAGAGACCCTGGGAATCTTCACACTGGAAAAGCTGCAAGGAACCCAGCATCTGTTCATCCACTCAACGAATCTTCACTTGGTCCTACAGCTGTAGACGCCGTCATGCATTGTTCCAGTTCTTGAAAGGGGGCATTATACACATTTAACAACATTCTGCCCAACTCTCTGTCAAGAAGAAATATGTGGGGCTTCAGCATTGTGTACTGGAGATATTGGCAACAGTGGGCTCCTCAGGGAAAAGTTCTGGCTTCCTTTTACACAACTGAGTTCAAAAACAACTCCTTCAGAAGTTCTCTGGATATCATTATTTGTTAACATCATTGAGAATGGAGACATCATTGATAATGGAGTAGAGCAAAGGGAGGCAGAACCACATGAACCCAAGCAAGTGGAGTTCCAGAGGCTGTTTATTATGTTATTGTACATATTTTATATTGTTTGTAATTCAAAAATGAAAGATGAGTGTAGTAATGATGAAAAGAGACTGATTTGGAATATAGACCTCAACCCCACTGAACACCTTTGGGATGAACTGGAACACCGACTGAACCCCAGACCTTCTCACCAACATCAGTACCTGATCTCACTAATGCTCTTATAGCTGAATGATCACAAATCCCCACAGCCACGCTCCAAAGTCTAGTGGAAAGCCTTCCCAGAAGAGTGGAGCTTATTATAACAGCAAAGGGGGAATAAATCTGGAATGGTATGTGATTGATCAGGTGTGCACATACTTTTGTCCATTTAATGTATTTTCCTACATATGAAAAGTAGCATTGATTTATCATGGATTCATTCATCTTCAGTAACGGCTCAGAGTTTCAGCGGATCCGGAGGCTGTCTCAGGATCACTGGATGCCAGTCCATCGCAGGACACCATGCTCACACACATTTACTCATACTTAGTGGCAATTTAGCATCTCCAAGTCCACCTTGTTTTTCGGAGGTGGACACGGGGAACATGCAAAACAGCCATTAACCCACTCCAGGGTCAAATCAGAGACCCTGGAGCTGTGAGGCAGCAACGCTACCCACTGCACCACAGTGCATCCTTGCTTTAAATTAATTTAATTGAATAAAGATGAATTAAACAATGAGACAAATAATGTTCATAAATTGTATTCAGTTTAGTCCGTTAAAACAGTGATTCCCAACCTTGGCTCTGACATAGCTATGTCCTGCACATTTAAGCAATATCCCTGCTCTAACACACCACTCTGGAAGGGTCTGTTAATTAAGCTGATAAGATCCAGAGTAATGAACTACTCCACTGAAAGAATTGCAGATAAGAATCCGGGAAGACCATGCCACTTAGTCTTAGAAAATACAGGTAGAGAACAGAGCTCAAGGAAAGTAGGACAGGATAGCCCTTTTCTTGTGTTATACATTACCTCTGGATTTGATTCAGATTAGGAGCTGTAGTGTGCAGATAGCAACATTATACAGTGAATTATGTAGTAAAGCCAAAATAAATGAATTCAGGAGGAAAGTCAAGAAAAAAATCAGGTAATTTAGGATGAAGAGCTTTGAAGAATTGTGAAAGTAGGTCAAAGCTACAGGAGGAGTTTGTTTGCCTTGCCTTCATAACAGGATGATGGGTGCAGGCCATGTGAATGGTAAAGATGTTTACTTATTTTATTTATATATTATATATTGAGCTTAGCATGGGTTAGTTCATTTAGTTCAGAAAACTCTTCAAAGAACACTTTTGATGTGACTGTGTGTTAAGTGCTGTGTCTAATGAAAAGTGGGACACTGCTTTTCTAAACTATGCTTTTCTTTAATTCATCCCGTCTATCGCCATCCTCGACAGCATCAGTTTGCTGCCGTTCTCAAGATCAAAAGCTGTCCATCATCTCTCCTGACTTTTTTTTGTGTTAATTGTGTATAGTGAACGCATGAATGATGAGACAAATAATGTTCATATAATGCAGCACAGCACCTTTGTTAGAGGTTGTGAGGTTATTTCTGTGATAGAGCTGCCACTGGACATACATTTTGGTTTATATAATGATAATCATATAAACCATAATCATAAAACATATAATGTTCTCACCGCAAAAAAACACTTAGCAAGTGAATATAGTCAAATTGATCTAGCATTTCCTATAAGATTATTAAACCTATTTCTAGACGTTTTGACAAATTTTAAGCTTGAAATAATCTTGTTCTCTGGGCAGATATTTTTTTATATAAAATCTAAAAATTTTAAAGCTTAGTGGAAATTTTTAGAAATAAGTTTAATAATATTTTATTTGGTTTAGTGAAATCTTATAATAGGAATACTATATAATTTTGACTATTTTCACGATATTTTCACATGCAGTACTTTTTTTCTAGGTCACTTATGCACTAACCCACTTCTTTGTCTCATTCACCGACACACTTCCAGTTAGCATCGGGTGGTGAGGCTGAACTCCTGTGCCCTCTCCTGCACACAGACACACACTATGGTCTTTGTTCGACTGTTGCTATGGCAGCCATCTCTGTCTCTCAGGTGACTAGATCTTCATATGTAGGATTTCAGGTTCACCCAAGAAGTCCTCTCTCTCTCTCTCTCTCTCTCTCGCTCTCTCTCTCTGTCTCTCTCTCTGTGCAAATGCATTAGTTAAAATTACATGCAAAAAGCAAGTGTGTGAACATACACATCAAATTAACATTTCTGTTCTTCAGTAGAAATGCATGCATCGGAAGTTCACCTGTTTTTTTTCAGCATAAGATAACACACTGCTACCCGACAACACGTGATGAACCTCATGCAGCCTTCAATTCTTTCCTTTATTTAGCAGAGTGAAGCCAAATGCTGAATAACTTTGCCTTCTTCAGTGGTATCTACCAGCAGCGCCAAAAATAACCACAACACACACAGACAGAAGAGTGTTTATACTGTCAAGTGCAGGAGGGCATGGTGGGATGGATTCCAGATGTTTCACTGGAACACTCTGTCCAAAGCTGCTGAAGAGAGTGCAGTTTGGTCCCAGGGTCCCCCTGCTCTGCATATGTAGTTATTTTCCCTCCTCTAACACACCTGATCCAGCTATTTGGATAAGTAGCAGATCCTCTCAGAATTGACATGGGTGTGAAATGATGGTCAGGGTTCGACTACACTGCATTAGTATATTTCAGATGATCAGTGACTTTGATGTTAATAGGTTTGTGTTATTGACTCCACTATGTTTTTTCTAGAAGCTCTCTCTCTCTCTCTCTCTCTCTGTGTGTGTGTGTGTGTGTGTGTGTGTGTGTGTGTGTGTATTTATTCAGTTAGCCAATCATGTGCCAGCAGCACAAAGTCTAAATTCATGCAGATACAAGTCAAGAGCTTCAGTTAATGTTCACATGAAACATCCGAATGAGGAAAAATGTCATCTCTGTGACTTTGCATGAATGTGCAGATGTACAAGTGTTCCTTATAAAGTGGTGTGTGTGTGTGTGTGTATGTTTGTGTGTGTGTTTTACTTTTGCTTATCGTGTCAGTACTATAGCTATATACTATAGCTCCATTGGAACACTGACTCGAGTTTCAAGAGGTATTTTGGATTAATTCATTATTTACATGAACTATTTTACTTTTGTTCATGTTAAAGACATATGACACTTTTTTTCATTGTGTTTGCTCTCTCAGCTTTCATGAAGTGAAGTAAAGTGAAGTGAAGTGGCTTTTATTGTCATTTCAACCATATACAGCTGGTACAGTACACAGTGCAACAAAACAAAGTTCCTCCAGGACCATGGTGCTACATAAAACAACACAGAGCTACATGAGACTACACAGAACTAAATAAAGACTACACAGGCCTACACAGGACCACATAAAGTGCACGTGTGCAAACAGCACAAGACAGTACAAAAATTACTAAACCTTTTGTGCACAAGATATAACAACTATGTATTTACTATGACAAGTGCAGCGTTAGCAGCAAGAGCGCAGGTGGCCAATACAGTATTTTGCATAGCTTTCCTATTCCTGTTCTATGAATTGACTTGCTTGCCACCTTGTTCCTCTCCTCCTCCTGTCTTCCAAAGACAGGGATGAGGATGTGTGTGAATCAAAGGCAGAGAACTTGTCATTTTCTAGCTCATGTCTTATCCTTTTGGTATATTGCGTATATTCTGCTTTTTTTTCTATTATCAACATTCCAAAAGAACGTTATATATTGGCATCACTATTATCATTTTTCAAACTCTAAAATAAAATTCACAGTGTCTATTTTTCCATTCAATACCCGACAGTGGTATTTTGTTTTTGAACTCCAGTCATATGGCTCCTTGCCGCACTGTACACCATTCTGCTGTGAAAAACAATTCAAACCTTCTCAGAGTGTCTTTGCTGAAATCACAGCCTAGGTTACATGAGGATAGTCTGAACCCTGAGTGCCCTTCTTTCTTTTACATAAGTGTTCTCTTAAGATGAATGATAGCCTCCACTTGCTCTCATGTCATTAGTTCATAAATCACTATCATGGTCTGAATGTTTTATTTCACTTTGCATTATTCTTGTGAAGACACTGACCGATATAAACCATGATGTAATAATTAAAACCTGCTACACAGATATATAAACACTAGGACATAGAAGGTGGAAGTGACTTCCTGACTTCCTACTTCCTTACTACTGACTTCCTGATATGATCCTATGTAAACATATATATGATATATTGTGTTCTTATGCTATGAATAATATCTAGCATAATATCTAGCATAATCTCCTCTATTATGTGACTCAAAGTAAGGATTAGTATACAAAATATTCTCAAGTGTAAATTGACAAATATCAACATTTAATAGTCTGGCTTAAATTAATCTTCATCTGTACAAACAGAAATCTCAGTAAGGGCCATTCATAACATCATGCAGTTGTCTAAACGTTTTTCTAAAGCAATAGAAACCTTTAAAAAAAGTCTGTGATGGTGTAACTACTGTAAATTAGGCAACTTACAATGTACTTGACTAGAAGTCTGTTAGATGCAGTGAGAGTCGATGTAACTGAGCTTCTCAGGCAAAATACTGTTTTCCCTCTTCAGCTGAAACCTTTGAACAAACGGCAAGTGTGAGACAGTACAGAACACATAATAAAAAACACATGCCCGACACACAAACAGATTTACGCATCTTTTCAGTGATTGAGAGAGGCTGCAAATCTATATCTGGTGTTCATATCTGGCAGTTTAACCCACTGACTCACTACTCGTCTAGCCACGAGGAATTTACATTAATAATCAAAGGGAGGCACGGGGTGCAGCGTGGACACAGCTCCAGGGTCCTCAGTACAATCCTGAGCTCGGGTTACTGTCTATACAGAGTTTCTGTGCATGCTCTCCCCGTGTCTACTTGGGTTTCTCTGGGTTCTCTGGTTTCCTCCCATCTCCCAAAAACATATACTAAGATAAACTATATGGCCTAAAGTATGTGGACACCTGAACCTAACAGACGTTTGTGGTTGGAAGCACACAACTGTATAGGATGTCTTTGTATGCTGTAGCTTTACAGTTTTCCTTCACTGGAACTAAGAGGCCCAAACCTGTTCCAGCATGACGATGCCCCTGTGCACAAAGCGAGCTCCATGAAGACATGGTGTGTGAAGGTTGGAGTGGAAGAACTCGAGTGTCCTGCACAGAGCCCTGACCTCAACCCCACTGAACACCTTTGGGATGAACTTGGATACTTCCTGCCAGTCCTTCTTGTCAGACATCAGTGCCTGACCTCTTGTGCTCTTATGGCTGAATGAACACAGGCACGCACCAAAATCTAGTGGAAAGCCTTCGCATAAGAGTGGAGGCTGTTATTATAGGAGCAAAGGGGGAACAACTACATATTAATTCCCATGGTTTTGTAATGGGATGTTCAAGGGTCAGGTGTCCATATACTTTTGGCCATTTTGTGTGTGTGTGTGTGTGTGTGTGTGCGTGCGCGTGTGAAGTACCTTGTGATGGACTGGTGTATGATCAGAGATGTGTTCCCGCCTTGCAGGATAGGCTCCAGTTCCAGCGTGACCCTAACAAGAATAAATACTGAATGTGAGTGATTAATATTCATCCATTGCTTACAAATTCAACCTGAAGAATTTAAGCTTTTGAATATATACATTTTAAACTAAGTGCAATTAATCCTCTTTAAAAGGGATTTGTTCCAGTCTTTGGAATCAAAAGATCTATAAAAACAAAAAAGTAGAGGTCCGTTACCAACCCGAAGTTGATTATTTTTCTATAACAGTACATCCAAAGTAGTTTATTCCTTTTATACCACAGCAGTTTGCCAACAATTACCATTTGTATTCCATGTTTTATCTGTTTATACTTAAATTTAGTAAGTTCTCACTTGTTACGTTATGTTACTTTCTGTAAAGCTGCTTTGTGACAGTGTCCATTGTTAAACGTGCTATACAAATAAAACTGAATTGAATTGAATGTTACAGCAGCTATAAAGTCATCCCCTCACCAGTCTCTATCCTGAAGACTCTTACTGACTGTTACAAAGAGCTGACACTGGAGACTCCTTCCATAAATATTAAATAAACATCTCCTTCCCAAAAGCCTCATCATATCAGTGATCATACAACAACAACAACAACAACATATTTTTATTCAGTTTACCATTAGTTTTAGATTATGCGAGCATTAGGACTATAGAAGTCCCTGCATATCAACTGTTACTATAGAAACGATAGCTGATTAGAATGAGCACATTAATATAAACAGGCAACTTCAGAACTTGTATAGAAAATTAATCAATACCTCATGACTAGGCAGATTAGAGAATTTGACAGCACTGTGGTATAAAGTCATTTACATAATATTTGCTTAGAACTATTTAATAAAACATCACAGACTTATTTTCAAGAATGCATGTTTTGCAAACTATTTCCACAACTCAGTGTTCAGACATATCATTAGCATTAGTGTAAATTCGCTTTTGTGAAAGTGGATGTGTGCATCTGGTCTACTTCCAAACAGCTGTGTGTTTTGGGAGCAAACGCAGAGGATCTTGTCCAGAGGCCTGCATTTTATTGGAGCAAAACAACGAAGAGTCTGCAGGAAGACGGCAACAGAGCTGACAGCTTCAAAGGGGACGTGGAACTTTTCCATGTGACCTGCGTTCACTCACAACACTCTCTCTGTGAGTGAGATGAATTCTTTATTTTCAAAAAGGAATTGGAGGAAAATACTCCGTAATTCATCTCTTTGTTCTTCGCTTGACCTGAGAAAAGGTCAGACGGCGCTTTTCACAGATGTTTTTTACAGACACACTTCAAAAGAATAGTGAGTGTGAGAGGGAAAAAGTCAGTGGGAGTTGAAGTTCATGTGCATTAAAAAAAAAAAAAAAAGGCAGTGCATAATAGTGTGCCAGTAATAAGTGCTTTTAGTGTCCTTAATACAGACAGGCTGTTGGGAGGCCTACATGCAGGTTTCTATGACTGTGAAAGAGTATTTTATGCTGGCCAGTATATTGCAGACAGACACAGAGTGTTTTTATGTGCATGTGCAGTATGTAAATAACAAACATGTCTAATACACCACTGAAAAAAAAACAAAAAAACATGTGCACTATAGCCTATGGCTGAAGCCAATCCAAACACAGAATTCTGAAACAATCAAGAATAATCCCAGAGCAAAAAAACAGACCAGTCTGGAATAACCAACCCAAACATGCTCCCAGTCATCAGTACCACTGTAAACACTGCGGCCTGCTGCCAGCTCTCACCACCAACATTCACTATCCCTTAGCAATACCGTCTGTAGATACTGTTGAGGCGAAAAGTTTACATACACCTAAGCTAAAGACATTCAGACTCCACACATTTCATGCTATATTACATTTCCTGTGTTAAGTCAATTACAGTATCTGTTTTATTTCCATGAGAGGACAAAATAATAGCTAAGAGACCTATTTATAGAGATTTATATTTGCTTTCATTTCCTGTATCAGCTTTTCAGTAGGTCAAAAGTTTGCATATACTCTGTTAGTATTTGGTGGCGTTGCCTTTTAATTGCTTGAACTTGAATAAAATGTTTGGAGCAGCCATCCACACGCTTTTCACAATACTTTGATGGAATTTATGTAGACCAAGCGTTTGTGGTCTCCTTGCTCAGACACACATTTCACACATCAGTCCAGAAAATTTCTATGGGATTCAGGTCAGCTCCAATACTTTCACTTTGTTTAAGCCTTTTTTTTTTTTTTACAACCTTGGCAGTGTGCTTAGGATCACTGTCCTGACCCAGCTGCAACTGCTGATGACAACTGACCAATCAGAAGCTGCAAAAAAATCATAACATCGATTTCTGGAATCTTCCAGACTGTTTAAAGCAGTCAACTTGTCGATATGTAAACTTTTGACCCACTGGAATTCTGATATACTGAATTAAAGCTGAAATAAATCTGTCTCTGTTCGATTGTTTTAAAATTACCTATTAATATTACCTATTAAAGTAGACGCCCTAATCGACATACTAAAAGAAATATATGGTAGCGTGAAATGTTTGGGGTTGTGAAAAATTGAGATTGAATATCTTTAGCCTGGGTGTGTGTAACATTATTTCTACTTATACAGCAATGATACATGATACAGTATGCAGCATTTTGGAGTTAGACTCATAAAACTTTTTTAAATTTACAAACAAATATGTAGGCCCATAATATATTTACATTCCATGGTATATATAATATATATTTCACTCCATGTATTTTCATATCCTAGGAACACTGGATGTTGTGGACTGAACTGAAAAAGCATGTCTGAGTAAGCAGACCCACAAACCTGACTGAATTACACCAGTTCTGTCAGGAGGAATGAGCAAACAATTCCAGCAAAGTATTGTGAGAAACTTGTGTAAGGCTGCTCCAAGTGTTTTATTCAAGTTCAAGCAATTAAAAGGCAATGGCACCAAATATTAACAAAGTGTACACCTTTGACCCACTGAAAACCCATCCATCCATTCTCTGTACCACTTATCCTACACAGGGTCACAGTGAGACTGGAGCCTATCCCAGGGGACTTGGGGCACAAGGTAGGGGACACCCTGCCAAAACCATCGCAGGGCACAATCCCACACTACAGACAATTTGGAAATGCCAGTCAGTCCACAACAAATCTTTGGATTGGGGGAGGAAACCAGAGTACCTGGACAAAACCAGCACAGCACGGGGAGAACATGCAAACTCAATGCACACAGAGCAGAGGCAGGAATCAAACCCACAACCCTGGGGATGCAAGCTAACAGTGCTAACCACTAAGCCCCACTGAAAAGCTGCTATAGTAGGTGAAAGCTGAAATAAATCTTAGCTATTATTGTGAAATGACCTCTCATGGAAATAAAGTAGATAGTGTAATTAGCACACAGGAAATTTCTGGTAACAGGAAATGTGTGGGGCTGTGAATAATTGAGTTTGAATCTCTTTAGCCTAGGTGTATGTACATTTTTGGCTTCAACTGTATATTCCCGGATTGAGTGAAACGTGGAGAAGGAAGAAATGAACAGTTGGAGCTCTTTTGAGTGTGTGGGTAGCCATGCCAAAAATGTTCACCCGTGTACCTAAGGAACAATGTGAATACATGCCCGGAATGTTTTTTTTTTTCAACAAATCCAACAAATAGATTTGCATAAGAATGTCCCATTTTAGTGCCCGAACTAACTCTTCTTATCACAGAGTAAAACATAGTTCAATCTGAAGCAGTTATCACAAGTTCTGATAATCGTGAGTCCTTTTTCATATGTTGAGAAAATGGTTTAGAGTTCTCACACCATCTTCATTATGAATGACTGTGTGTAGAAGTTTGATATTCTTTGGCAAAGTAGAGGGTTGTTGTTTGAAGGGTTCGAGCATTTGTAGAAAATGTTTTTCTGAGTCTTCAGTGAATTTAGGTAAAGACTAAACCATGGGTTGGAAAATGTCATCTAGAACCTGGGATATTATTTCTGTGGGACTAGAGCAAACTGAAACAATGGGATTGTTTTTGAACATTTTATTTGTAAATCATTCATATGAGCATTTACGACTAACTAATGTAAACATTTACTTGTTTGACTTCAAGTACAGACCTATAAATTAAAACAAATAAAACTAGTCATTCAATTCAATTATGACAAAAGAAATACATCATATAAATGGAGCACGGGCTTTTCTGCCTGCGCATAGCTGTAAGCTGATGTAAGAGTTAGCCCTCAGTTATTATTATTAATATCACATTATTATTAAGTATTTTTATTGGCATAGATATGTCAAAATAATTTCCATTTCTGTTTTTCCGGATTTACCCTCATTGTTCATTTCATGCTCCCAGCTGTGTGCACTTGACCTTTTATGGAGTTTTATGGGCGTCACTCAATGCAAATGAGCTGTGTCAGAAACTCTGATTGATTTGCACATTACAGATGATCAACATACGCACGTGAGTACGCAGAAAATCAGCATTTCCAAAACGTTTGTAAATCCAGCAGAAGATTTTTGCTCAGTTTGGGTTACGCAAACATTTACACACAAAAGATTGATAAATGAGGCCCTTTGTCTTTTCTGTTGCTGAGATCTTTCAGGGCTTCCTCCTTTTGAAGACTGAGGATTTTGCTGGGTATTTTGAACTTCATATTTAAAAAAAATAAATAGAACAATGTTTAAAATTCTCCTGGTTAGGATGTCTTGGATTATTTGGTTAGAATTATATTTAGAAAAGACAATAACATTCTGCTAACAGCAGACATTTTCTTCCAAAGTGTGCTAGATGGACAAACTGTCTCCAACGTTCGTCTGTTCAGCTGTGAATCAGACGTGAATTGTAAACAGACCCGTGTGTCTGAAGCTTCCAGCCTCAGATCTTGTAAAAACCACCATTACATTTCAGACTTCAAACCAGCTAAATCTGCTTCCATCCAGCTCGCTCAGCCACAGAACACCCATTCAACAGGCTTGTTTTATTTAGATTAGTCTTCCTCTAAAGCACAGCCATAGTTCAAACAGAGCACAGACCTGTTTGCTAGAAGACATTCACAGAATTAAATCTCAGGTTGTGTGTGTGTGTGTGTGTGAGATATCCATACGAGGTTGCAGTGTTTATGTTGTCCCTGCCAGCACACAAACACACTTTTAAACATGAGCAGTGTGTGACAGGTCAGTCAGAAGGAACAGATGCTACCTAACCTGTCGTGACCAAAAATATTTTCCCATTCTCATAAACACTGCAGTGGTGTTTCTCTGGAAGAACATTATGCCAAAGGAACAAAATTAATTTCTAACAAAAACGGGAACTGCGCCTGGCCAAACACGGTGAAACAATTTTCTGTCCTCTCTGTCTTATTTTAATTGTCAATTTTATGAAAGAGGCTGTCATACTCTCGTAATGTCTTTGGATTTTTAGGATAATCGGCCAAAGCATTTGCTTGTTTTTCACATTCAGAAAGGGCTGTTTGAATCTTCAGACCACTGTAAAATGTAAAAAGCTTCAAAAACATTTCCAAAGCACTTCCTCAGAATCTGGTTACCTGTGTGTTACTGCAATTAATGCTGCATTCAACTCATAATTACTAACATCTGCCTAGGAAACCAAAGAAAAGCCCCATCAACTTGGAATTCCTACTCAAGAACAGTCTCTAACTCATCAAATCAACATGGCTGCTCACAGCATCAGCAGCAAACAAAGCAGCACTTCTTACCTTTAAATGAGTTACACTGTATATACGAGTATTTACTTTAGGCCAATCAACAGATAGTCATTCACTTGTTAAATCTATATGACTTGTTGCTACCGAAAGACAAACACGTAGGCATCCATGTTTTTCACCCCCACTTTGAAGCTCGAAAATGATGTAATTCTGAGTTCAGATGTCTCACTTCTGTGGTAAGTCGAATGCAGCATGATAGCCACATAACCAAGTTGTTAATATACATACACAGAAAAGCAGCATAGACTTAATTCTATGCAATTTTAGATTGGTTGTGAGGGAAAAACAAAAACCCACCTCACATGTGCATATTAAGGCAGGCTTAGTACAGTCAGTCAGTCAGTGAGAGAGAGAGAGAGAGAGAGCGAGAGAGCGCTTCACTCAAAGGTATCTTTGGAAAGACAAGACAGTCAAAAATACTACTTCATTACAAAGTACTTTATTTAAACAGGGTGTTTGCAAATCAGTCTTGTATATACCTCTGAAACAAATTGGATGTATTTGACATGTACCATACACATTACCTTTCCACATTATTATTCTTTATTTACTTCACAGAAAAGATCTGACAACCAATTTTGCAAATTTGTAAAGACATTGCAGTCAACACCAAGTAGCACAAAGACAAAACAAGTTCAGATGTAAGGGCAGATAAAAATGTGTCTGTGCTGAACGCAGACATGCTGCTTGTCTGGACTTCAGGACACAACCACAGCACCTAGTGAGATAGACGTGGAAAAACTGAGCCATCAGTGTATAGAATTGACTTCTTGCTTATTTTTATTACATTATGATACGCAATATTGGTTGTTCATTACTTCATCCGTTTCAACTCACTGCCTAAAGAAGTCTTCCAGGAGATTAATTTGTGTGCGTTAGCATTATTTGGATTCTGATCATTACTCAGGTTGGCAATGATCAGAATCCATGGCTGTTCATGGAAGATTTGTCTGTTTAGGTGATGTTCCTTACACAGGATCCAGGCACATGTAGATGCCCTCTGACCCAGATTTCGCAAGAGGTTGCTGTACCCCCCTGTTATGGCCACTAGAAACACCGGCAGCCTCCAGTGGGCAAAGCATAGGAGGAAAGATTTATTTTGAACAAACAAACAAAAAAAATAAATAAGCAAGCTCATTTTAATAGGCTTTGTGGATTATACACTACTAAAAATTTCAGAAAAAACGTTTGAGCTCAAAATATCCTTCACTGAACGTTATTCAGTTTTGCCCTAGCTTCATGAAGAGTGCCAATAATTCTGGAGGCGATGAGCTTGCTCACCCGGGTACTTGACATGGCACATCATCTTATTTTCTCAGCTCATGCATTCCCTTTCAGCTCCTGTGGAAGAGTGGACACAAGGGTTTATATACCAGGGCGATATGACCAAGCATGAGAAATAAAGGTTTAAGAAAGTTTTGTTTCTCCCGACAGGATCCGAAGCAAGGAAAAAAAAAAATCAGCCTTTACTTCAGGTTTTTTGAGAGAATTATTCTTCCCCCCGTGTTAATCATTTAGGACACAAGCAGTCTTAAATGGGCAATAAAGGGGACAAACCAAAAATACAAAATAGCATCGTTTCTCTAAGAATTATTTTATTTTATTTTTTTTTAAAGACGCTCACCTGCTGAGGTTTTGTCCTCTTTTCTAACTGGGTGCTTCGGTCTGACACTCCTCTAACCTACAAACACAATATAAATATTCATTTAATACATAATGCTCACCGAATAACATTTAAAAAGGTACTCGGGTCAGATCAGGAGCAGATTTCTTATTCGCCTAGCTTATGAACATCCACACTCTTGAACTCTCCCCAATGGAGAGGAAAATATTACATTATACACAGTAATTCATGACTTTAATGCTTACCTTCACAGTTTCAGCACAGAACATCTCCTCAGTCAGGTGGCTGGGAGTCCAGTCTGGAACAAACACCATTTTAAGAAATATTAAGACTACAAATTTAAGCATAAACAAGTAGAACTCGACAGCAATGGCGTCGACTGGGAAATCTACTCTGCCAGCAAGTTCAGTCCTTCAAATATCAATACCCTTCGAATATTCTTCAAACTGCTTCAGACTTTGACCTTTACCCTGTTTGGCTCAATTCTGAAATCTCATCAGTTCATCTGCTGGTTATAATAATTCCTCATAAATCCTACAAACATTCAACCACTCGTTCTTGAGATACTGAGAATCTCAAATGAACATCCTTAAAACATAATACAGCTTTGTGGCAGAGACATAAAAATATCACTAGACCTAATGAAGTTTCTAAGCCAGGGGTTCTTTAAATGCAGTCCTGCACAGTTCAAGACAAGCTAAGCCTGTGTTCACACTAGCACGACATGAATACGAGTAGCAGCCAAAATGTAGCCTACAGCACATGATTTACCACAGGATACGATTTATCAGTCTCTAAAATGCACCTAAAATGAAGGTCTAATATTTTTAAAAAGTAAAAAAAGTGTGAAAATTGGTTGTTTGATATCCAGGCTTCATGTTAGCTTTGTACTAGCTACATATACTCACCATAGACCTATATATATATATATATATATATATATATATATATATATATATATATATATATATATATATATATACACACACACACATACACACACACAACTATATATTTAATTCAATCATTTTCTATCTAGTTAGACACAAATTAAATAAACTAATTGGTGTGAAAATGGATCGAGTTGCAAGTTACGTGCCAGGCTTTGTATTAGCTATTAGCAACTTAGCAGCACAAGCTAACTGTACTAGCTACAAACACTCTCCAGAGACAGTGATGATCTCTGCTATCTTCTTACAAGCTTTTACTCTGTAATGTCTCTACACACATTTAACACGAGGTTGTATGTAACAGGATGAGATGAAAAGAATAGAGGTCTTGTCATTGGGGTCTGTAAGAGGTACATTAGATGCGTTCGTATTAAGGCTGCTTCAAACTTCTGCCTCGATGCAAGTTTATGTATTTGCGTTGTGACAATGAGGGGGGTTATGGGTAAGCGCAGCTTCCAGAGGCTTGCATACACCTCCAAAACCTAAACAGCATACTCCTGGTGCTATGAAAAAATGCATTTAAAATGCATTCCTGTGTCGTAGGTAAAGTCGCCTGACCGCTCAACTACAAGATTCACTAAAATATGCTTTAAATGATGCATCCTATCTTAGTGATTCCAAAGCAGTGTTTAACTTCTTTAAGAGTTTAAACATTTTTTCCCCCCACATGCCTTGTGCAGTCCTGCACTGATGCCTTGTGCAGTCCTGCACTGCAGTCGTGTATTAAGGGAAGATTTGTCTGTTTAGGTGATGTCCCTTGCACAGGATCCAGGCACATGCAGATGCCCTCTGACCCAGATTTCGCAAGAGGTTGCTGTACCCCCCTGTTATGGCCACTAGAAACACCGGCAGCCTCCAGTGGGCAAAGCATAGGAGGAAAGATCAACACAGCTCTCTACATGCTTTTAACTTCTCATCCAGGATGTGGATGTTGGTTTTTTTTGGGTGCGTACTAAAAGCTTAGCTTACTTTTCACATTCAAGTTTGCTTACCTGAGTACTTTTAACCTGAGACGTGCTCCATTTTTGCAGCTCATAATTTCCATTTCAGCTCCTGTGGAAGAGTGGACACAAGGGTTTATATACCAGGATGATATGACCAAGCATGAGAAATAAAGGCTTGAGAAAGTGTTGTTTCTCCCGACAGGATCCGAAGCAAGGAAAAAAAAAAATCAGCCTTTACTTCAGGTTTTTTGAGAGAATTCTTCTTCCCCCCTGTGTTAATCATTTAGGACACAAGCAGTCTTAAATGGGCAATAAAGGGGACAAACCAAAAATACAAAATAGCATCGTTTCTCTAAGTAATGTTTTTGTCCTTTAAGACACTCACCTGCTGAGGTTTTGTGGTCTTTTCTAACCGGGTGCTTCAGTCTGACACTCCTCTAATCTACAAACACAATATTAACGTTTTACATTTAATGCATGGAGCAAGTTTAAGAGATATTGATATCAGATTAAAGTGCAGTGTTTCCACCACCAGGATCTGAGGCAGGGAGTAAATAAGAGATTTCTTATTCTACTTGGTAATAAGCATAAGATATTAAGTGGAAAGCATTCATTATACAAATTAATATTTTTCTTCTAAACTTCATCACACTCTCCACAATCATGATAGGACCAATCCAGAACAAAGAGACACAGATTTAATAAAGTTAGGGACCTTAATTAAATGTAATCTCTACGCCTAATAAAATTTCTAGACTAAATTTCAAACTAGAAGCAGACCATGTGTTAATACAGATCTTTCATGTGTATGCCGCAGGAGGATTTACACTGAAGCACACCAACCCTGGATAAGATGTGTGCAAGCACGTGGCCTGACTCACACCGCGTGCTTACACAGCATTAACAGGACACTTAAATACTCTTAAAAACAAATCTAGCTGCATCACGTGCTCCTGGAAAGTAAACACGTGATCATTAATGTGAATGAATCTGTTTTACTAACACACTGCTTGAAAAGAAGCAGATCTCACCTCACTCTTCCAGCAGACAGACGAGAAAGACCACGTTCAGGAAGTCCCGCAGAAGAGACACGAAGAAGAAATGAATTGTGGGTCGTGCGCATGCGCGTTGTGGCCGTAGCGCCAATACAGGCTTATAGAGGATATAGGAAAAGTTCAGTGTGTCTTGTGTTTCTGTTCATATTTAATAACAACGCCTTTTGAAATTATATATTTTATAACGAGTTAAACTTACATCATGTTATATGATGATGACCCATAAATCTGGATTAATGCCACAACGAAATCCAAATTTGCGGCTCTGTAATCCTTGTCGTCCAAGTCTTTTAAATTTCTTCCAAAACCATTTCCTGGTTTGCTGCCATAGGTTACAATGCAGAACAAGAAACAGAATCCCGAGCTCCGATTGGTGAAACTGTCTGTAAGTCAAAATTAAAGCCCGCCCCATTTCTCTGACATCACCGAGCGTCACTGGCGGAGTGGGCGGGGCTTGTGCTGTACGGACTTGGTTAGCTAGTTACCTGCCGCAAGCACTGATGTTTACTATAAATCCTTTCAGTTTTAACGTGATGAGCCACTTTCAAAGCTCAGAATGAATTGATGTAATTTTCTGAGACTGTTTGTACATTAGGCTGGATGCTTATGATAGTTTTCAGTGTGGAATAAATCGTGCTGAATGTCAGTGCTCTATCATAAGGACTGCAGTTGGCCTCTTGGTCCAAGCTGCATGAGATCTGCTGCTCCTGCACTTCCGGTCATGTTTATTTCATAACGATGGCGTCAAGGAGTACAACTGGGAACTAAATGACTGTCAGAAATATCGCCTCCATCTGTAATATGGTAAGTGCACAAGCTTTAAATCCATTTCTAGTGTGCTAGCTAGCCCAGCTCTTTGCTCTGTGTGTGTGTGTGTGTGTGTGTGAGGATGCTCCAAGGTGGGTTTGCCTGCTCCCTGCCAGACAAGTGCACAGTCTCCATCCATAACTAGGTGCCCTCATTATACACTATACCACAGTGAACAATAATAATTAAAAAATAAATAAATAAATAAAAAACTTGTCATACATATATATTTTTAACCTTTATTTAACCAAGAAGTGCCCTGAGAATGAGATGAAATCTCTTTTTTGAGGGAGACCTGGCCAAGAAGGCACGTCGTTACAGAGTTAAAAGTCAAACACACAAAAACAAACATAAAAGATACAGACAAAAAAAAAATCTTAATATGAAACACGTAATACAAAAATCCAGCTTATGAATAGCAGTTACACTCTTCAGTTACACCATTTTTATTTTTTTGTCAGAGCTTTAAACTCTCCCATTATAGCAAAGTGATTAAGCTGTAATGGGTTCTGAAGATTATGCCATGACCAGGCTGCAAAATAAGAAAAAGCCTATTTCTGATTTCTGAACACATCCTGGGTATATGTGCTATAGAGCAACTGTCTAGAAGAGCGAGAATCATAACTGCTGCTGGTAGGAAACTCATGATTGCACAAATAAGAAGGGAGTTTTCTCCGTATAGCTTTGGAAATAAAAAATATACCAATGTTCTGTCTCTTTGAACTTAACATATGAGTGTGTTTCCTGCTCTAACACACCAGATTCAGCTCATCTTCCTGGTCTGAGGTGGGTGTGTTAGCACAGGGAAAACACTCCAATGTGCAGGACAGCAAGTTCTCCAGGACCAGGGCTGGGATCCTGTGCACTCTACTACGTGTAAGACGATGAGGAGTCCTGATATAAGATTGGTGTCAGATCCTCCGGCAGATGCTCAGTGATTCCGGCTAGATGCTTTGATTGTTTGTACTGTAGCTCCTGGACCAGTTCCTGTGTGTTGAAAGCAGAAACCCTTCAACCTGACCTGCATTGCAAACGTGAGCACTGTATCCAAGCACAGCATCTTTTTACATAAACGGTGCAAATGTGCCTCTCTGTCCGCATTATCCACGCTTCTCCTTTCAGTCAGCGTGAAATCAGACTTGGGTCAGTGTTCAGATCTTAATACTAAGGTGTGTAAGCTAAACTGAATGATAAGTCTTCGAATCCTAGGCACAGTTTCATGTCCTGCAGATGCCAAGCAAATTAGGCAGCTAAGCTCCTAATTCACAGCACTGAACTGTCCGTGCCAAACGTGTGACTTTCCATTTTGTTAAATCGTTGACCAGTGAAGCTCATTTGCTGTCGCCAGCATTCCTAAAGTTTCTCTGAAGAAGGAGAAGATGATGACTCTCATCCGACCCTCCTGGAGATCTGTCCTCCAAGAGAGCTTAGTTTAATCCATAATCTAATACAGCTGCTTATAATAATTACGTGATTTATTGTCCATCATTTGATTAGGAGGGTAAGACCGAACTATAAACTGCAGAAGGATAGATCATTAGTAGTATGGATGCTCACCCCCATGACGTTCTCATGTCATTGCAAAAGTATAAAAAAAAAAAAAAAAAAAGTGATATTTGATGACAAATAAACACCCAAAATTGTGTGCTCACTTGTGGCCTTTATTTCTAAATCTTTCCAATTTGTTTATGAAATGGACTTTAATATTTGGGTGGAAATTTGGGTATAGTGAATAGGATCTGTTTTATTATCTGAGCTGATGTGTGCTAGGTTTTCGTGTTTTACAAGCTGAACTGTTCCTTGGTGCTGGTTGTGTGAATACCGTCTAGCACGTGTCTGGTTTCAGGTATAAGAACGCTATATTTCACAAGGCTCTTTCCTCAGCCGTAAGTACAAGTGCATCTATGTGTGAATGTATGTATCCTCCTTGTCTGTGTACACAAGAGTGTGTATCGCTTAGTTCAAGCAAGACATTCTGGCTCTCTTTCGACAGAGACTGAAAGGGCAGGAATATCTGTTTAAATGATGCAGCCGAAAGTCCAGTCGTGCCCCGTCTACAATAATGCCACTTTATTTCGACCGTCTTTGAGATTCTGCAATATCATTAGCCTTTGTATGAGTATAATGTGCCTAGTTTCAACAAAGAAAATGTACGTTCTTTAATTTCTCTGTTACACAATGCAGCACTTGTATATCGTTGAGGTGAAGGACATTTTAGGCCTCTAATGACTGAAACACAAACCCTGCTTGATTCAGGTTTCCTCAGGGGGAAGAGAAGTTGAATTGCTTTCTCAGATTATTATTGTCACATGATGCACAGTGCAGCTATTTAGCACCAGTCACCTGTCAGTCACGCCTGTTGCTGTTCCTGGACCATGACTGTGATGTCTGCCTCAGAACATGGTGGTCGTACTGAGTCAGACGGTGGATATCACTAGTGACTGGGGATATTTATCCTTCATTCTCATACCTCTATATTGCAGACAGTTTTTTTTGTTTTGTTTTGATGATAGCGGTAGTGACTTATTGCTTTGTGACTTATAGTTTGTGCCAGTACAGATTGGTATTTGGTGAGATACATGATCTCCTCTATCTTTAGAGCTCCAGTCCCAGAAGAAGAGAAACAGCCCCATAGCACGATGCTGCCATCACCATGCTTCACCATCCGCATGGTGTTCTTTAGGTGATGAGCTGTCTTGTTTTTGTGCCAACCATCTTTTAGAATTATGCCCAAAAATTTCTACCTTGGTCTCCTCAGACCACATACCACATTTTGCAACATGGTTTGGGTTGATTTAGGTGGATGCTGCCTGGATGTTTTTATTTCATGAGAAAAGGCTTCCATCTAGTCAGTCTACTCCATAGTCCACACATGTGAAGAATACTAGAAACTGTTGTCACATGCAGGGAGTGAGCAGTATTTGCCAGATATTCCTGCCGCTCCCTTAATGTTGCCGTAGATCTCTTGACAGCCTCCCGATATGTTTTCTTCTCGTCATTTTGTCAGTTCTGGTTCTAAGTAATGTCACTCTGGTGCCCCCATTTTCTCCACTTGTAGATGCTAGCTTTTTAATTTTGTTGGATGCTCTATCACACTTGGTTTCATTTTTTACTTCACAAAAACCTGCAGTTTTAACAGGGGTGTGTAGACTTTTTATATCCACTGCAAGTGCTTGTTTTAGGGCTTGTGACTGTGCAAGTTACGCCTGATTATTAATTGGGCACATGGCCATAGGGGCTATACCTGTGCTAGGAACTCAGTTACTTACTTAATATCCCCAGAAGCATCGCTTCACTGACTAGTCCTTTTAAACGTTTTGGTGGGAAACTATAGAAAAGAGCACATTATACTAAAGAAAAAGCACAACACATCTTTTCCCATGAGATATAATGAAATTTACCAACATGTCAGTTCAGATGGTATATACAGTATATTACCTGGTGTTTGTATTGGTCATTTTATGGCGTAATACCGAGTAATTATGCACACAGTCCATAAGAAATTACTGAAATGACAGATTCAGGCAGGACTAAAATCCCAGAGATACTCCGGTAATAATTGTAATTTTCCACCTCCCCATGTAAAACTAATCCAATCTGAATAGGATTTTAGAAAGATATTTTTGAGAATGACTTTTCATTACGTCTTTATAAGCTGAAAGAGAGTGTGGCTGTGAGGAAAATCACCAGTGAGGCAACGGTCTGATTATACATTACAACTAACCGTGACACCGTGACACTGCACTCGCCCTAGCGCTAATGATTTTCAAATGGATGAAAAAGACTAGCCAAGGGAATGTGGCAGCTCAGTGGCTAAAAGTCCCTGAAGTGACTGAGGACGTTAGAGTGAACCTGTACATCATATACATAAAGAGAAATTCTTATGCAGCAGTATAGATCATATAAGATGGAATAAATATTCCAATCTGTTTCATACAATGTCCCATATCACAGGTACGTTATGATTATAAGACATGATTACTTTTTAACTTTGTTAATGAATCCCTTGATGAAACACAACCTAAATCTTTGATACCACTTAACATAAAGTGAAACTCTGCACCCTTTGCTGCTTATTCATTGTTCTCTGTCTCCTCAACATATCCTATTAGGTGATTCTATACATTATTAATACTGTACTCGGAATACTATGTCTTACCTCTGAGTAATATTAGGTTCCCTGCTGGACTAGTGGCTAGCATGCAGCGCTTTCATTGCCGCAGTCCGGGTTCGAGTCCCGGTCAGGGAACCCGCCCCCAGCCACTGGAGGGCTGCACGAGCCAGTGCACGCTCAGTGCCGGTCCCAAGCCCGGAAAATGGGGAGGGTTGCGTCAGGAAGGGCATCTGGTGTAAAACTTGTGCCAGAATCAAAATATGCAGATGAGTGATCCACTGCGGCAACCCTGTATGGGAGCAGCTGAAAGATGGGGAGAAAAAGTATTGAGTAATATTTGGCATGCTTTCACCGAGTTACTGGAATTGTTCTGCTGGATGATTACCTGGTTCATATGAAACAATAAACCTCTGACAAGCTATGTGATGGATATGACATTAAAAATAGTGAACATCAAGGGAGCTGAAATTAAACGTTAATCAATGACGCTATTCAATATTGTTTTTTTTTTTTTTTTCTTTTTTGTGCAAATATAGTTACAATGCACAGGATTTTTTTTTTTTTGTTAAATATGTAGTTATAGCATCAAGGTGACTGAAACCGATTGACCAGACATGAAATCTGCTTGTCCCTGGTGCCAGGGTTAGTGATTTATTGAGTTATTGGGTCAGGGGATAAAAACTCCTATAATATGATGTTCCTGAGCTGCTGAGAGTCGCCTTGACAATCCTGTGATAGTAATTCACAGTCAGAGCAGTGTCAGGGGTGTTGGGTTGGAAATTTGTACTCCTATATCATACGCCAGCTCCGATATGTTAAATGCTATTTTGTCTCTGCTTCTACCATGAAAAAAGTAGGACTACACAATGGCGGGTGTCCAGTCAGGGAAGTGAGAGAGCGGGAGAGTACAGTATAATCAATAAGAGAAAAACTGATTCAGGCATGATGGGGATTTAGCTTGCTTTCTTGCTGAACAGATAAGACGTTTATTTATTCCCTACTTTGCTGTGAAGCTAGTGAATGCTAGTAATCTGATTTATCCTGACTGTGGTCAGGCAGCTGCAATGTTCTGTATAATGCAGTGTATATAAACAAGTCTACAAACCCCTGTTAAAATTGCAGGTTTTCGTGAAAATGAAACTGTTGTAAATCATGTCAGATCTTTTTCCACCTTTAATGTGACACAGCAACCAACACTATTCAAGTGAAAAGCACATAGTTTTAGGGGGAATAAATAAAGAAAGAGAATAAAACTCGGCTTTTATAAAACAATAACCTAGCTGCATAAGTGTGCACACCCCTTAACTCGTTAAATCGCTGATCTTGATTTTATTTTTACATTAAATTTTAACAATTTTAACAGGGGTGTGTAGACTTTTTTTATCTGCTGTATGTGCTGTTTGTGATACCACAGAATGAGCACATTTACATCGTGGAAGATGAAGAGACATTAATATAATGGCACTGCTGCTAGATCAAGCACAGTAAGAGTGCTACACTAATAGACAAGATCTTGTTGGAAGTAAAAGGTTTTGACAGTTATGTCAATTTGCACAGTAAAGCTTTTTTTTTTTTTTTTTTAAGTTTTCATGACAGTAATCTGGCAACAGATCATTTATATCCTCATAGTCACGGATATTTGGACTTGATCCCAAGCCATAGTAATAAGTATGTCAATACAGCTTTCATGGCATTTCTGTTTAGGCAGCCTACTCAGTGTGCTCGTATGCTGTCTGGACCGTAGCTCTGAATTCTCCTTGAATGTGTATTACTTGGCACTCACAGCCAAGAGTTTAATCCACACAAAATGTTCTTTCGTGAGTATCTTGTGATAGCATTGTTCCACCAGAGTTTCACACTCGAAGCAAATGCTTTGCTCTTTGCTACATGTGGCATGAGCATTAATATACATACACTCTAGTGTGTCTGGCTCACCACTTGTGTGGATATGTACGGAAAATGTCATAGAAACGTTTGGCCGCACCATCTCTGATATAAGTCATTTTTAGTTCTAAATGCAGGTTGGTAAGATGGCAGGTAAGAGGGGTAGTCATCCTGTGAAGGTTGCATTTCACCAGTCATTGAGATTCAGTATGGAAAGCGTCAACCCCGTAGTTCCTGCTTTACAGAAAAGCACAGACCCAGGATCTAAAATGGACCATGGTTCCTCTGGTGGAAAAGCACCTAAGGTTTTTGGGTTCCTGAAAAAGATTCCAAATATTCTTTAGTGATTTAGAGATAGACCTGCTAATACTGCTAGTATGTTCAGTGTCTCATGATTGGCTTTGAAAGACCACTGAAACCTGCAAACCCCGTCCATCTTTAAGTAACCACTTATGCTGGTCAGAGAGGAAGTGGATCCTGGGAATACTGGGATTGATGCAGGAATACACCATGGACGAGACAGCAGTTGATCACCGGGCACTATGTACATATATTCATTCACTGATTCACGTCTAAGGACAATTTTAGCATAGCCAATCCACCTACCAGAACCCTGGTGCTGTGAGGCAGCAAAACTACTAAACTACTCGTTAGTGACTGTGAAGACCATAGCATATGATTTACTAGTCATCAAACCATCCAGTCGGCCCTGTGGATAAGGAACTTGTCATCCTGGAAGAGAGGACTCCCATCAGGATAGATGGTGATGGTGATCCACCATGATAAATTTGTATCAGTCTGCACCGATCCTTCACTCTAAGGGGAAAAGTGGAGCCAAACCAACAAAGTGTCAGAGCATAACAGACCCACTGTTTTTCCTTGAATTTGTCATCCCTCTTTAGTTGTGAACTTATGACAAGAACCGTTGGTTTTGGTGGTGATTAATGCTAACAGACTTGCAGTGTGTTCTGTAAGGACTTTACAGTAGACAGTGGCAGTAAAATGTGATGTCATGTCGGAAAGAATTTTTTGGGGGGAACTTTTCTAGATATTTAATAATTTAACAAACACAGTAAGTCATCAAAGGAAAAAACACAAGTTGTTACTCTTGGCTTTGTCCAAGATTGCACCTCACCTTGTGAATCATGTCTTCCTGATCACGTCTCACCAAGAGACGTGAAGTCTAGCCAGAACTCAAGGTTGACACAGACGAATTCCAAATGGAGTCCAGATAGAAATCCATGTAGAAGTCTGGAGGCACTACCAAAGAGCCCAGAAGGTAACACCCTGCTATTCCATTGGAGTTCTGGTTCTCCTCCAGAGGACAGGTCTGCGGACTGTAACTTCCTTTTCTGTCTCCTTGATCAGATGATATATGCTGTAGTTTGTTCTCTGTTGAAAAGGGTTCCTTGTGTCCTGTGTAGCAGTCAGGCCTACAAAACGTTCACTCAGAATTGTGTA
>CM040993.1:2734459-2751672 GCA_022985145.1 Pangasius djambal | reverse complement strand
ATTGGTCAATGTGAGTATCACTGAGTCCTAAATCTTTCTGATTAAGTCACATATTTGTACATGAGCCAAAGCAATTAAAGGAGTTTTGCAGACCATGTCCTTGTTTGGTCCAATAAGGCAAAACATTGCATGCGAAAGCACTGCATGGAAAAAAGATCTTATTTCTCCATGTGTACCATGTTGTATTGCTCATTCATTCCAAGCCCATGTACCACAAAAAAAAAAAAACCCTCTCAACAAAACATCCAAAATCATACCGGATACAGTGTTTCACAGTCAGAACAATTGTGCTGTATTGTTTGCAAATGTATCAGGCTTTATTCACAATTTGTAAGACAAATGAAACTGGATAATCTTTTTATTGTATTCATTCCCTGCGGGCTGAGGTGCACTACAAAACAACAAAGTGTTTAAGGAGGTGTTTTATGAATGACTAAAAGAAACGAGGATGGTAACATGTTGTTCTTGGTCAGGTTGACACTGGAGCTTTTCACTGGATGAAGCTCAATCAAAGCCTCATTGCAGCATCAATTAAGCAATTACATACTTAGCAAACACTACAGGGTGCTTTGCCCCACTCCAGTGAGAAGTAGGTCAGCATTTACAATAAACAGGAGCAGATTTTACAAACATGTAAAAGTAGCATTTTAAAAAGTGTTTTTGAAGATCTTCAATGGAACTGAGGATTTGCCTTCTGCCTAATTTTAATGTTTGAATACCCATCAGAGTTAATGAACAGATAGCTGGCTTGCTCATTAGGGATAAATCCACATATTTACAGTATATTTTTTGTGAATCCATTTATTTCTGTAAAGCTGCTTTGTGACAATGTCCATTGTTAAAAGCGCTATACAAATAAAATTGAATTGAATTGAATATTCGGTTCATCGCTAAGAAGAGATGAAAAATCAAATGTCACAGAACATCTTCTGACCAGTCGGAAATTCAACAGCATTGTAGTATACAATTGGAAAACAAACATTCATTGGCAATGTTTATGGTAATCTTACAGTCAGTATTAGGGCTGGGCGATATGGACAAAATCTTATATCACAATATGGATGATTTCATATCTTGAAATGGTATATATCACGATATATGATGCTTTCTCTAAAATTGATGAAAAAATTATCTATACAAAATGCATTCATTCGTGCATTCATGCCTGCTTTTCGATAATTAAAAAAGGCACTAGTGAAAGGCACTTTTTCTTTTCTCCTTTTATATAGAGGTGACATCGAAGAGAACTATAAGAAATGAGAACACGAAAAGCTGATGAGCTGATGCCTGTTCTGTGTCGGAGTGTTGCGGGGAGTTTCGCTCTGTGTCACACACTTCCACGCTTGTTTTTGTTTTTGTTACAGCACACCACTAGTAGCTCCTAGCTCCAACCTTAGTGACGTAAATGTAGACGATATAGGAAAATATCTAACAATAGCCATTTTTCTATCGCACAACCCAAGTTGGTACAGATATTTCCACGTTAAATTTACGAAAAAACCACGGACGCCTCCTTGTAATCTATTGTTAGCAAAAGCTAACTGTGTTAAAATGGGAAGTAGTCAGTGTTATAGATTCAACAAGTGAATATATCTGTATGTTTTTTGATCTAAAGTAAATACTTGTATATACAGTATAATACACGGTTACATGACTATGTTATAATGGTTAAAAAGAGCTCTTCAGTAGCTTTCAAACAACATCAAAGACTCCGGAAATCAGGCAATTTAGCCGACTTTGGAGCTCCGTTTCTGCTGCTGAGCTCATTATGTTTTAGTTGATCATTTTCCCTAGTTCAGACACTTTGTTTATTAAATAAAAGATTTTGGGGTATTTTATAATTTTATTTATTTATTTTTAAGATATGTTTTGAACCTGTAGTACATTTCATTTACAATATTAAACCTCTGTTCGTAGTTTTTTGTTTTTTTTTTAAATTTATTTAGTTTTATGCAGACAAAAATGCACACTGTGTTTTGTGTTGTTTATTGTACAGAAATAAAAAAGGAGTCTTTTCAGTCATAATTTTTCTTCATTTAAATTTTGTTCAAAATATTCTTGAAATCATGAAGCTAGTATCATAAATCGAATCAAATCATGACCGAAGTGTTTCGTTACACCCATAATAATGACTAGTTTAAAACATTTTCTGTATCGCATTCTCCGTTTATTTTCTCTTTTTGTTTGTTTGTCCAAATTTCTGGAATGCATTAAAAAAAAAAAGTCATTTGCAGCCCAGAATATGGCAAGTTTGGTTTACTTCCTGTATTTGGGTCGATTCAGGATCGAAACGCTTTCTCATCGAGTTGCACTGCTCGTTTTTGGTCCGCTGTGTTCTCACCTGCACAAACGAACTACACTGATAAGGGATACGCACCAGGGTTCAATTCAAATAGACTAAAATCTGCATAAGAGAAAGCACCCTTAGAAATTGCAAACCGCTTCTATAGTAGATTTGAAAGTTGACAATGTTGGGTTGATAAGTTTGGCAGTCATGGATTATGTCTAGTTTTACTCTAGAGAAAGACATTTGCTGTAGCAAGATAGTTGGTTTCTCTAAAGAAAACAATGGTGTACTAAAGTTTAATGTGCATTTTATGAACATAATCACCATTTTTTTGCCACTTGTGTTATTGCACATGCATTTGTTTGCAAGAGAACAGTAGTAATCAGTAGAATTTCACCAGCTCTCAGAAACCCCATCCATTCTCTGAAACCAAGCCAACAGTGACTACTGTTCCACATTGCATTGTGTGTAAATTAGGGCAGGTCATGATTTCTTCTGGAATAGAAAGTCTTGTCCTTATTTAATAATAACAGATGATGGGGTATTGATCCAAGTTTGTCCCTTACAAGAATGCCAAAATGTACTGGTTTAACCCCTCGTTTTGAAGCAGAAGATTATGTCCGACTCTCTTCCTGCCTCTTTGTTCCCTTAGCTGTGATTGCATTACAGATTTAGTTCTTTTCACTGAAAGCGCAAAGATGATCTAAAAATACGGTATGTATTTTTCTCTCTCTCTGTCTCTCTCTCCTTTTGCAGTTTGGGAACACGTGCTACTGTAACTCGGTGCTGCAGGCGCTGTATTTCTGCAGGCCATTCAGGGAGAGCGTGCTGGCCTACAAGGCACAACAGAAGAAGAAGGAGAACCTGCTGACCTGCCTGGCTGACCTTTTCCACAGCATTGCCACCCAGAAAAAGAAGGTGGGAGTCATCCCGCCTAAGAAGTTCATCTCTCGCTTGAGAAAAGAAAATGGTGAGGAAGCCAACGTATCTGTCACAGACACTGAAATTTGAGATGCACTCTCATACCTCCTCAAATGTTTTTAAAATGGTTACAAATTGAGTGCCAGTAAGCTGAGCAACAATACTCAGCCAGTGGATATAAAGAGTCTGCACACCCCTGTTCGAACTGCAGGTTTTTGTAACGTAAAAAAAAGTAAAACCAAGATAAATCGTATCAGATCTTTTTCCACCTTTAATATAGTATAGCAATGAACAGAATTCAAGTAAAAAAAAAAAAAAGTAGAAACATTTTACGGGGTAAAGAACTTAATTTTAAAAGTAACCTGGTTGTGTAAGTGTGTACATGCTTTTATACTGAGGCATGTGACTCAGCTCAGGATTAACCATCACATTCAAACACATGTTCAGTAGTAATTATCATAAACCTGTCATCACTAAAGTAACTGTGATTAACCCCGAATAAAGATCACTGTTTCTGTAGGATATTCTTGACACTTTGTTGCTTTCATCCGACTGCTGAAGCCATGGTCCATAAAGAGTTTACATAGCATGTACGGGATCTCATTGTTGAAAGGTATCTATTAGAAGAGGGGTACACAATATTTCTAAGATATTAGATGTACCATTATCAACAAAATGAGAAAATGGAGCTTCACAGTGTTATTCCCAAGAACAGGACATCCCTCCAAAGACAGAATGACAAGAAGAAGTCTTATCAGAGAGGCTGCCAAGAGACCTACAGCAACATTAAAGGAGCTGCAGGAATATCCGGCAAGTACTGCTCACTCCATGCAAGTGACAACAATCTCTCATAGTCTTCACATGTCTGGGCTATGGGGTAGGGTGGCTAGACAGAAGCTCTAACCCAAGAAAAAAAACACACACAAACATCCAACCCCAAACCATGTGGAAAGATGTGTTATGGTCTTATGAGACCAAGGTAGAAATTTTGTGGGCATAATTCTAAAAGATATACAGTACTGTGCAAAAGTCCTAAACCCACTATAACTAATTTTGTTGTAGATGTTTATTTTATGACTCCTGCCTTATTGAGTCAGTACAAAAACATTTTAGATTTCGAACAATACTTTTCTAACAACTAAATTAATGTTGCAAAAAAATGTTTGCATGTCAATGAAGAAAGTAGCATATTACATAACAGACCATTCTTCAGACAAAAACATAATGAAGGCTGCTGGGTTTTGGTGCAATAAACAGAAGCAAGTGTGACAGCCAGAGTGTCCAGAAGAGCTATGGAAAATTCTCCAAGATGCTCAGAAAAGCTCATTTCCTTATAAAACTGCACAAATTGTATCTGAGAATGCTAATTAAAACAAAAAAGCAAATGTTTGTAACACCAAATATTGACTTTGTTTAGTTTATTTCTGATTACAGCACTGTATAGTATTTTGTAATGTAGAAATGTTTAATTTCATGAGTTCTTTACGTGTGCCTAAGGCTTTTGCACAGTACTGTATTTGATACAAAAACAAGACAGCTCATCATCTAAAGAACACCATACCCGTGGCGAAGCACGGTGGTGGCAGCATCATGCTATTGGGCTGTTTCTCTTCAGCTGGGACTGGGGCTCTAGTCAAGATAGAGGGAATCATGGATAGCTCCAAATACCAATCTGTTTTGGCACAAAACCTGCAGGTGTCTGTTAGACAGCTGAAGAAAAATTTCACCTTCCAGCACGATAAAAACCCAAAGCACAAATCCAAGTCAGCAGAGGGATGGTTTCAGAAGAAGATCAACTTTTAGGAATGGCCCAGTCTGAGCCCAGATCTAAATCCTATCGAAAACCTGCAGAATGATTGAAAGAGGACTGCACACAGGAGATCCCTTCACAATTTGAAAGATCTGGAGCATTTAAAAAAAAAAAAAAAGTTATTCTTTTTTTTTTTTTTTTTTTTTTTTTCCAAACATTTCTGTTTGTTTTTCACTTGAATTTTGTTGTTGCTGTATTACATTAAAGGTGGAACAAGATGTGATTTGTTCCTTTTGTTTTTTTGTTTTACATCACAAAACCCTGCAATTTTAACATGGGTGTGTAGACTTTTTTAATATCCACTGTATATAATGATTTTGTCCCTGTTTGTACCATCAATAGTTGTTCATTTTTCTGAGAGGTTTGATATCTACAACATATGGGATTAATTGAAGGGAATCTCTTTTATCAAGAAGGTGAATGTCCATGCGTATGCCAGCGTCAACAGAACTTTGGCGTTCTCTCAGAGTTGGCCTGCTGTAATTACAACACAGCTCACTGAGACACCTGCGACAGCGGGACAGTGAATAAACAGCTAAGGTGTTTATTCTGGTCCCCCACAGCATTTTTGTGTTTACACTGGTCAATGCCATCTTGGCATTATGAGTAACGTTTCCATCTGGACATGTTGCATTTACAAGCGTGGCGCATACAAAGACGCAGCAGGACGGCTATGAAATGCGCGTCTCGTGGAGTTGGTGTAAGTTGAAACATTCAGTGAGACGGACAAATGAAAACCCTTTCAATGTAAAGTGCACATTCGGAGCTAATAGTAGGGTTATCTTATAGAAGGTTACAATTACACAAGGGCCAGCTCTAGCAGACAGAAGTGCATGTGGAAGCCAAGGCTGTAATTTCCCTATTGCCACATGATTCAATTATACACAGTGCAAACGTAATCACAGGTTAACACTCTTACTCCAGGATCCATGATGCTGGTGGGAGCCCACATCCTAGCGCTAGTGAAAATCCCACCTGCTTCTTTGAACAAAAAAAAATTGGAACAATATGGACAGATATTATACTGAGTGATGTATATTAGTGATTAGTGATAATAGTGATGTGATTATACTAAGTAAAATGTATCTCCATGCATTGTTTTGTGTAGAAAAATGATGTGTAAAAGACGTAAGAAAAGAGCCAGGATGGTTTTAACGGTATGTCTGTAGATGTCCTAGTAATGAATTTGCACCTGACCTTTACATACGAACAGTAAGCCTTTGTGTAATATGGTGTATCTGTGGAATGTGGAACAGGTGGTGTGTGTGTGTGTGTGTGTGTGTATGTGTGTGTGTGAGGGGTATGAAAAGATACTTGTTCTGCTCCTTCTCTGGATCTCTCTCAGTAAATGAATAATACTGGCCTCTGTCAGAGAAGAATCAGTCAGATGACTACACACACACACACACACACACACACACACACACACACACAGGGTGACTCCAGTTTTAATACTGATGACTCTACAATGCTGTGGTGGAAATACTGCAACATTATAACACAAGGTGTTTTGGTTACTAATTATGACCTTTTTGTCTTTACGCCAAAGATTATAACAACTGTACGGTAAAGAAAAAATATTGTCAGTAAGTGTTAACACGTTTTTGAATCACCCTGTACTTGCAGAGCTTGCATGTACATGCACATAATATAATACACACACATAATATAATAACGTATGTTATGTGGATAACCATTTTCAAGTTGTTAAAACGTGTGTCGCTGCACTGCTCTCTGTCTCTCCCTACAGACCTGTTTGATAACTACATGCAGCAGGATGCTCATGAGTTCCTCAACTACCTGCTGAACACGGTGGCAGACATCCTGCAGGAGGAGAAGAAACAGGAGAAACAAAACGGCCGGCTGAAGAACAACGGAAGCACCGTCACTGCCGAAACTGAGACAGAGAACAAGACCGAGTCCACCTGGGTGCACGACATCTTCCAGGGTACGCTGACCAATGAGACGCGCTGCCTCAACTGCGAGACGGTGAGCGCTTCATCTTTATGTTTCTGGCATCTGAGAGCATCATGAAAAGTTAGAACTCAGTCTGGCAATATATTTATTTTACCTTAGTCACTGAAAGGATGCCTAAAAATAAGCACTCGTTTTTTTTTTTTTCTCCTTTGTCTTCAGCTTTAGCCTTTCCTATCCTCACGTTCACGTTCTGAGATGCAGCACAGGGACACGCAGTCATTCCCCTGTGTGTTAAATAAACTTGACTGTTTAAGACTTTGAATTTCTGGAACTGTAGTGGAACTGTAAAAGAATATATACAATAACGTGTCAGACTTCCATCTTTGGTATTTTTGTTCAGAATTGACCGGGGCCCTTAAAACTGTTTATACACCATTTTTTAAATATTTACTGTCACCTGTTTTGTTGCATTACAGCTTTTAAAGCATTTCTAGTCATTATCAGAAGATTTACATTCCTTTTTGGAATTTTAAACACGCTAACCTCACTTAACCTCACATGAAATCATACCACTCGTTTTTGGGTAAAATAAGCAGAATTTGTGTTTTGTTTGTAGACCAGAGACCCGAGACAAGACTGCTGGACCGCAGTGTCATTGTTTAGCCAAGATACTTTTTCTACATTACAAAATTAATCACGTTAAAAACTTAAAAATATCATTAAAAACAGTGCCAAACAGTGCCCTGAACAACAAAACCTCACTTCCTTTGCAAACTGCACAGATTCAATCACACTGTGGGGCAAAATGAACAGTGCTACAGAGTAAAAACAAAAAAAAAATAAAATCAACTCTTTCATTTCCAGACTTAACCAGTTCAGTCAGTCCCGTTTGTGTGTAAGGTGTAGTCACAATGACATGTGCCAGACGTATTCGCTGCATTTCCTGCACATGTTGCTGGTTTTTACATCCCTCGGGGTGCATAATCTGGACAAAGTCATGAAGCTTTATGCCATTCAGATGAGAGAAAAGCACAGTTATGATAGAAGACATTAGAAGATCAGCTAAATTTGACTGGAACAGTACAGGAAATATAGTAGCATAACAACCAGTTTTTGAGTGGCACTTCATTTGCACTTTGCGCATCAGCTCAGAAAATTATGCTGCATTCGACTTGCCTCAGAGCTCAGAATCATGTCATTTTTGACCTACATGCATTCGAGCTACAAAATGAGGGGGAAAAAAACAGTGAAATGTATAGCCAGTGTTATTGATTTAACAAGCGGACATGTCTGTATGTTGACTGATCTAAACCAAATAATTGTACATACAGTATAACTCATTTAAAGGTAAGAAGTGCTCCTGTGTTTATTGTTGATGCTGTGAGCGGCCATGTTGATTTGACGTCACTTGCTGAACTCGGCATCGAGGAGATTGTGCAGAGTTTCCGAGCTGAGGGGACTTTTGTTTTGTTTGTTTGTTTGTTTGTTTTTTTGTTGTTTTTGTCGGTAGTCGGAGGTTGAAAGTTACAACCTTTAGTCGAATGCTGTACAGGACTGATATTAATAAAGTGAGTTGATGCTAATAAATTTGACAATATAATAAGGAATTGGAGCTCTAGAATAGATTTACCTGAATGGAATACACACACACACACACACACACACACACACACACACACACACCAGAATGATCTGTTTTTGCCAATTACAGGTAAGCAGTAAAGATGAAGACTTCCTGGATTTGTCTGTGGATGTCGAGCAAAACACTTCAATAACACATTGTCTCAGGTATTTACCTCAACCGGGAACACGCAAGCGAGAGATAACCAAGAGCTACACTGTCTCTAAGGTTTCAATGAGGAGATATTTCTCTGTTGGAGTGGTTCTGATTTGACGTGCCTGTGTGTACAGGGACTTCAGTAACACGGAGACGCTGTGCAGTGAGTATAAGTACTACTGTGAAACCTGCTGCAGCAAGCAAGAGGCCCAGAAACGGTCAGTGGGTTCATCCTGCATTTTACGCTGCACTTACTTACGCTGATTTCATTTGCATCTATGAATGGTTGATTCTGTGATCACATGCATGAACATGTGATGATGCCACTAATAGATAGGCAAAAGTGTGATTGTGTCTTTATAATATATAAAGTAAAGTAGCAAAGGATATTGGGATAGTGTTAGCTTTTGCTTTTGTGCAGTGTGCAGGAATTGGCAACAACAAAATTAGAAGAAAACGGGGTATTGCTTGATTTTTTTTAGAAAAATTATATCATGAAACATTTTTCTTTATCATAAGTGTGTGTGTGTGGTGTCTCCAGCATGCGGGTGAAGAAGTTGCCCATGATCTTGGCCCTGCACCTGAAACGCTTTAAGTACATGGAGCAGTTGCAGCGCTACACAAAGCTGAGCTACCGTGTGGTCTTTCCTCTCGAGCTGCGCCTCTTCAACACGTCCGCCGACGCCGTCAACCTCGACCGCATGTATGACCTTGTGGCTGTGGTGGTACACTGTGGCAGGTACGAGAGTGCAATAACACAATGGTTACACAAACTCTTACCAAACATCAGAACCCCCCTGAAACAACAACGTCTTATGTTGTTGTTGATGTTCTTCCTTTATACCACAGGTTGAATTCTCAAATTTGATTGGTCAGAGGGTGTGCATTATCTTTGTATAACAGCACGGCTCGGACAGTAGTTCCAGCTATAACATGAACAAAAGGTTAACATTAATGCCCTCATTCTAATACGTTATTGTTTCTATAGTAACAGCTCACACACGTAAAGGGACCTTACGGTGGATGCTCCATATAACCTATACACAGATTAAACAACGTGTTTAATCTGTAAAGCATATAATTATTGATGCGTTGATGTTTTTTTTGTTAGGAGACATTTATGTAACATTTATGGAAGGAGTCGAGAGAGTGAGAGTTGTTCATGGAACAACTGTTTATCGTGGCTATAACGTAACTGATAACAGGTACTAACTTGTCTCACTGGCGTTCGACAGCATTTAACTAAAACGTAAAATGCACGACCTGTCATTCATTAATAAATTAAACATTTTAATCATTGGCAAATTGCTGTGGTATGAGTGGAATAACACACTTCAGACCATGTCTTTATACAGAAATGCTACATTTTGGGGTGGTACATCATACCCCCCCCCCCCCTCCCCCCCGGTCCATATTATTTTCATATAACCTCACGGTGTGTTATTCCTTATATAACATACCAGTTTTGTTCTAGGAAGGCTTTTAGATATACTGCCTATACTAATACTGTTGCCTTACAGTATACACACATCACCTTCTTGTGCGTTGTCTTGTGACAGTGGGCCAAACAGAGGACACTACATAACGATAGTGAAGAGTCATGGCTTCTGGCTGCTGTTTGATGATGACATCGTGGAGGTGTGTTTATGCATTTGTTTATTACATTTGGAGGAATTTTGCCAAATAGATATGTTTGTAATTGACTCTTTCTTCCTTTCTCCCACACAGAAAATTGATGCACAGGCAATAGAGGAGTTCTATGGTTTGACTTCTGACATCTCTAAGAACTCTGAGTCGGGATACATCCTTTTTTATCAGTCCAGAGAGTGACAGGATCAGACGATGAATGAAGAGCAAAAAAGAGCAAAGGTTGGAAATTGGGGAACAAAACAAACGGAAGAAATGTAGTTCAAACAGTAACACCAAGCAGTCCACAGCCCACAGCCCACTCTCACACACTCACACTCAGGAGTAATTTCTGAAAGCTGTGCCAATAGCACCCTGACCTCATTTTTGCCAATACAACATTTCCCAGAATCCCCTCCTCTACATCATCACTGCACTCTGAGGGGGGTGGGGGTGGGGGGATGCATCAAAACTGACCCTCAGTCAGTCACCTGCATATGGAAGGCACTTTATGAACAAAAAGCATCAAAATACATAGTGACAAACACTACAAAAACAGCAAAAGAACAACATATTGAATGACGTCACTCTTGTCAGGACCTTGAAAAGAAGGAATCGAATCACTATAATATCAACATCTAGCCATCAGGAACTTTGGGAATCGTCCACTCCCAAATCTGAGTCCTCATTCAGTGAGAGGCCTTCACTTTTTGCAACGTTTTAGGGTTCTTCTCTTCTCAGTGTGGTTTCCCTGGCACAGATGTGTGTATGAACAGGATATTTTAATTTATACGTTCGTGTATTATATGTGTATGTTCAGTCCTCCAAATCTGATTTCTCACAAAGAATTTTCCAGTGAATTATCGAAATGAAGCCAACAATGAATGAATGTTTGTTACCTCTTATCCTATTGGACAGTTAAGGCAAAAGTCCTAAGTTATCTGGCTAACTAAGAAATCATGAGCTTTTTATTTTTACCAAAGCAAAGGATCTTTTTATTTCCCCTCAGTTTGCTATAGGGGTTTAGTTACCATCCGTGCATTCACTGCATCGTGGAGCATTATAGGAATAAGAGTAATTAATGAGGAGTGTTACAGATACAGTGTCTGGTGAGTGCGTTTGTCTGGACCAGGACAAAGGTAAAGGTTTTAAGCTATAAGCTATATTTAAGACAATTGTCTAGTCCAGTCTGATTATTTTCCCTTAAGCCCTAATTGACACCTCCCAGAGAGAAAATGGGCCATTGCTGCTATACTCTCTATCTAAATCTGCATGATAGTCACCAGGCCATGGATCTCTCAGGTCATCAGCGTCCTTCCTGCCTTACATCAGCAGTAGACTATGACAGGCAGAAAGACCTTTATCCGTTAAAAGCTACGTTTAAACTCACAATGATCCTCCTATGGAGCCAGGATTCAAGGCTACAGCTCTGTTATTGCCTCATCTTTTCTGTACGTAACACAGCTGTTATCCAACCGCCATTGTGCTCCATGTTTCAGAGGAAGCTAGTTCAATTCAGATTTGAGTTACGCAGTCTGCCTACAGGTTAAAGATGTAGTAAATGTAGAGATATATATGCTGATGCTTATAGTATCTGGAGCACTGATCACCTTTTCCCTGCATTCATATTCACGTTTCCCTTTTATAGAGAGGAAAGTCAGTTTAAAGCTCCTACTTTGAGCTACTGTGACCCCAGATCTCTGCATAGGTCCAGTGGTTTCACTGTCTTGGGTCAGTTGAAGCAGCTGTACTAATTTCAACAAAATCCTGCAGGCATTTGTCCGGAGTGCAATGCAGCTTCCACTCTGCCAGCTTGCACACTTCTCAAGTATTTCACTGATATGAAATGACAGTCTTATGTTTTCTTAATGTAATAATAATAATGTCTGTATTTGGTACTTTTTAAGGCTTATACTGAGATCAGTTCTGTTTCTCTGCAATGATTAACACTAAGGGAACGGTTTCAGAAGCTGGTCCTAGTTCAGCATTAACACTCTTGACTACATCAAGATCTTGTAATGAGTTAAGTTCCACATACTCATAATGGCTGCTATGGACCCTCAAGTAGAAACGCACAATTTATCTAATTAGAAAATATGAAGGGCATTTTTAAAAGGTATTTTCTGATGTGTACTCGTGAGGAGAGTCTATGGCTTTAGAGAGAAAACAATTGAAGGCCTAGTTGATTGAGAGAAATATTTTGCATGACAAGCTTATCTCTGACTGAATTTGACTGTGTATAATGACGTGAGCTCAACAAGGTAGAATTAACATTCCTTTCCATGCTCATATGCTTTTTGTTAAACCATGGACAATAATGTCAGACTTGTGGTATAATTAATAATTCCTGATTTGCACCTTGATTTGTCTGTGTGTGTTTTCATGTTTAATTTCTGACCTCATACAGTATTCTCACTCTACTAGTTAAAGATTTAATAAGTACCATTGAAATCTGATGGATTATTAATAAGGTAAAGGATGTTGTATGGGAATTGAGGACTTACAGCAGTCCGGGAGCTCTGAATATCTGTAGCTTCATTTATTAAAAAACAAAATTCAAATCAAAATTTCATGAATTTGATCTTGCATTAAAATCAACATACAAGTTCATTTAAAAAAAATTCATACTGAAATATGCTCATAAAATGAACATTTTCTGCTGATAGCGAGCTCCATGGAGACATGGTGTGTGAAGGTTGGAGTGGAAGAACTCGAGTGTCGAGAACACCGACTGAACCCCAGACCTCCTCACCAACATCAGTGTCTGATCTCACTAATGCTCTTGTAGCTGAATGAACACAAATCCCCACAGCCTCACTCCAACATCTAGTGAAAAGCCTTCCCAGAAGAGTGGAGATTATTATAACAGCAAAGGGGGGAAAAAATCTGGAATGGGATGTTCAACAAGCACATATGAGTGTGATGGTCAGCTGTCTACAGTCCATACCCTGCCAGTGGCTGCTGAAGGTGGACCCCCTCAAAGCGTCCTGCATAGGGCTCATTACTTCAAAATGGACCACAGAAATAGTATAAAATGCAAACTATACTAAACGTTCAAGAGAGAACTCCTTAATTTTGCAAAAAGAATTGTGAGAGGGAGAAGTGGCATAAGTCTAGTGATTAGTGGGGGTAAAGCTCATGCAGCTCCACCCATGTTATATAGACAATTGAAGGTCACCAGTTATTCATTCTCATTCATGTGTGTCTTGGAGAACAACATTAACCTAGAGAGCAAACAGATTTCTTCCCCTGGGGCTTCAGAAAAAGAAACCATGTCCTGCTACAGTACACCATATAGAAATCTTTGAGAGGGTTTTAAGATGTTTTAATCTTAAACATCAAGGTGTTTTTAAGAGTTCTCATTGATCCAAGCACAGTTTTTAGGTAGTTTGTGGTTTGAAAACAGTCAAGAGTGAATAATATTTAGGAACAGTCATTCATGGATTTTTTTTAATCATTTTAATCATTTGCAGCCATCTTAAATAATCTTAATAATCTTATTCTCAGAATCAGGCTGATTCTAAATTTATATTTATATATAAATGAGGCCACTGCCGTTCTTATGGTTCATCATGTGAGATGCAGCAAGCCAATAATGTGAAGCATTTGACTAAAAGTGTGAAAGCATTAGATAATATATGAACCGGTAGGTTACATATTTACATATGTAAGCATGATTCAAAGACTGAATGTTGGACTGCCGGCATAATTTCCTTTCAGAACTAGTAAAGTTTCCCTATTCGCTGGCTTCCTATCTGAGGGTTTGTAACACTTTGTGATGCCTATTCCGGAAAATGCATTTCATGGATAACACTTACAATAAGTGCTGATACCTTTTTCTGTGGGGACTAATGACTGCTCAAAGTGTCAATATTGCTCCATCTTGAGGATGATTCAGAGCCTTATTTGTGCCAATACTGATCTTATTTGAGAATAAGAACCACTTGAGTGCTGATTCTGTTCCTGCTGAGGATAAGAGTCACTGTAGTTCTGATGCTGCTCTATTGATGATGAGAATCACTCAGTCCATTTGTACTGTACTCTTATCGTTGATGAGCATCACTCAAGGTACTGCTACATCCTTCTCTTGGAGGTGAGGATGGGGATATGCTTTTGATCAAGACTACTAAGCACTTTTGTTGCTCTGGATAAAGTCAGTAGTAAATGTGAGATTCACTGAAGGTCCCAAATGTCCCAAATTTGTGGGTGTTGAATTCCATGTCACCTCTTTCCATGTCAGTCCTCTTAGTGCCACCCAGAAGGTGGATATAGCGCACATCGATTTGCATTAAATGAAAGAATGGTCTGCATTCAATTATGCCAACATATACATTTCCTTTAACCAATGGAGTAAGAAGCCTTTAGCCACCAAGTCCCTTTTATTTTACTCCCCAAAGCACACAAAAAGCTGGTCAGAGACCCACCAACTGGCACTTAAGAGCCTTCCCTGGACATGGGGGCATTACAAGGGGCTCTATATTGACTCCTTTCTCCACGGGGCTGAGCAGTCGAACTACTTGTCTCCTGTTTTTCTTCCTTTGAACGCACCACAGAGGAGCTTGTCTTCCTTTTCTTAATGTGCCTTTCCGTCACATCAGTTGCAGTAGTTATTTCATAGCCTACAAGGTTCCTGAGACACATTTGGCGTTATGCTGCAATTAGGGCAAGGCTTTGGTCATGTCCATCATCCAACTCCATTGGTGCTCGGTGGGATAAATAACTCACTATTATACCTCGATACACAGGAGATTAAGAAACTGGACAAGGTTGAAAGTTCAACAATTCACATGTTAGAATTTATGAGCTAAACATGCTATGATCTTAATTTCTCGCTGTTCACAGCACAAAGCTGCTGCATGACAACACAAACAATAGTCCACATGGTCTGCTCTTTGAATCAGATCAGTAATATCATTAATACTAGTAGTACTAAAGTTAGCGTCACCTGACATGCACATAACATACACTCATTGACGGTGCAGATTTTACCCTAACAATAATATGCTATCTTTTACTAGGATTTAAGAGCGCATCTTACCATCTTGAATCCACTTGTTCTGCTTCCTTGGCAAGACAGGAATGTGAAAGAGATTGAGTATGATGAATCAGGGGCATATTATAAGCTTCACACATGAGGTCACTGTCACAAGAAAATGATTTTGCTTTTAGTACTTGGCTAAAACGAGTAAATGGGAAAAGTGGTTCCAAAAGGAATGTACCCTGGTGGTCCACGATGCAAGGAAGTAGAACCAAAAATATGTTGTTTTTGGGGGGAAAAAAAAGTTTGTTTAAATAACATAAGAGCCTTTTTGCTCCAAAGGCCAACCTTTACCCCCTCATTCTCCCTGCCTTTGTTTCCCTATGGTGTGACTGCAATGAAGTGAATTTCTATATTGTCAGTATTTTATGTAGGTGCTAAGATATGTACTGTATGTCCCTGTAATATTTTGTTACCCCTTTCTCGCCAGTCAGATGTTTGTTTTTAGTGCATTTTGTTTTACTCCTCAACTACTGTGTACTCTAAATTATTTTTGAATGAATAACTTGTAATTAAAAGCACTACAGATGTGATGACAGAAGTTTAGATGGACTACTCAGAAATTGTTTGCCAGATGAAAATATCCTTGACATTCGTGACCAGACTGCGTCAGTCTGCTATTGGCACTCGCAGAGAAACAAATCACGAATCCTCTGCTTCAACAAATCTAACCAAAAGAGAGACAATTCTCAAAAGTGTATAAGAAAGAGACTGTGTAATATATATACAGTTCTGTCTAACACATTCGTATAATGTGAAATAATGAAGCCTCATTTATCGTACATGTGAATATGTGCCATTTTCTCGGATACTGATCAAAGATAACTCTGACGTGTGCCGAATCCCAGGACACACACACACACACACACACACACACCTTTTAAACTGGAACATAGAAAAAATACTGTTTTATTCATGTGAGATGGAACTGCACAAAAAAGATGCAGAATATCAGACAGGACAAAATATATATTTTTAATATTAAGTGGGGCTGTAATTCCAAGGATTTAAAAGGAGTACTGAAGAGAAGACATGTCTTAAAAGAAATATAAATGATTAATTAAAGGAAGTTGGTTAAAAAAATATTTTTGTCTGTTTCTCATCAATTACTGTCTGTATTGTTGGATCTCATTAATTGGCTATAGCTGAATTTGAGTATCATTGAGACTTGATAACAAAGGCAAAACAAATGCTTAAACTATGAGCTATGCCCCAACACACACACACACACACACACACACACTCACATATCTTGTCACAGTCATATGTGTATACAGTCAATGTGAGGGTCGCTATGTCACATGGAGTCGCTTGATTTACAAAATCTTCAAAAGAAATTCAATTCAATTCAATTTTATTTGTATAGCGCCATTAACAATGGACATTGTCACAAAGATGCTTTACAGAAATAAATGGATTCAAGATATAAATTGTAAATGTATGAATTTATCCCTAATGCCAGAGGCAACAGTGGTGAGGAAACGATATGAGGAAGAAACCTTGAGAGGAACCACTTAATAGGGAACCCATCTTCATCTGGGTGATAACAAATAGTGCAATTATTAATAATTCCCGTCTATAACTGTGTACTACATGGACAAATAGTGCAATTGTGCAACCAGTAAATTCATTACAGTTTTCACATGAAGTCTGGTTTGTTGAACCTATCCACTGTCCACTGAGACCTGAGTGCAAAACTGCTCGCGGCAACCGCAGCCCCAAAGCCACCACAGCAATCACAGCCCCAAAGCCACCACAGCAATCACAGCCCCAAAGCCACCACAGCAATCACAGCCCCAAAGCCACCACAGCAATCACAGCCCCAAAGCCACCACAG
>CM040993.1:2721359-2734359 GCA_022985145.1 Pangasius djambal | reverse complement strand
CACAGCAATCACAGCCCCAAAGCCACCACAGCAATCACAGCCCCAAAGCCACCACAGCAATCACAGTCACAGTACGACTCCCCATATGAGATGCCCAGGCCATCTCCACAGCCCCCAAGTGGCACCATCCTCAGCAATCCCACTGGTCTTGGGGCCACCCGCAGCAGCAGTGAGCGATCTCAATCGATGAGAGCTCCAACCAGTAGTAGGGCATCGGGATGGATCAGGCAGGTCCAGAGAGCAGAAGGGGTCAGGATCACTGGCATCTCAAGAGTAGCATGTGTAGCTCGACGGAGCAAGAGACTGAGAGCAAGAGAGAGGGAGAGATTGTTAGGTATGCTTTTTTGTCCCATAATGGTTACGGACAATGTATTTTGCGTGCAGAGAGCAAGCAGGGACTCCAGCAAGACTAGCAGCATAACTAAAAGGGAGAGCCAGAAGGTAATACAGAAAGTTCTGCTGTGTATGAATTCTCTAAGCATTTTACAATTTGTCTTGGAAACCTGACAGACAGGGGTATTTTGACACAGACATGCCAACTATAGTGGTGGTTTGTTTTTAATCGTATAGATGTACATAAGATACACAGGCGAGTGTGTGTGTGTGAGAGAGAGAGAGAGAGAGAGAGAGAGACACTCAGATTGCATTACTCATGAGGTAAAAATGTACCTGAGTGACTGAATGCTGCTGTCATGGATACCGCAATTAGATTCCTAGTAATCTGCTTCCCCTGAAATCTGATAATTTTTCTGTTGTGGCTTCGCTGTTTTCTTGCATATCTGTTGTACATGTTCTTAAGTCTATATATATAATCAAAGTTCTATTAGGTAAGCTAATCAGATGATCGCTGAAAGAAAGAATGCCATCCGAATCTAAGTGTATTTGTACATGATTTTTTTTCCGACATTGTTACAAAATTCAGGTTTTAAATCCCTAGCAAGGTGAGAGCAGCAAGGAACAAATCCTTAGGAGGAATAATATGACCATCTAAATAATAGCATGAAAGCCAAAAGAGCCCTTTTTTTATTTGTTTGTTGGTTTGTATTCAATTCTGTAATTGTAGTGCTACAAAAGCAGAAAGGTAAAACAAAATCTAGAAAGTTTAATACAGACTCTATAGTAGACGCTCTCCTGTAGTTACCACAGAACCTGGGTGTTTATGAACAGAAAGGCATGTTCATGCTGATGTTCTTGTGTGCATCATCATTCCTTTAGTCTACATCTTCTCAGCAGCAATTTCATAATGATGTTTTTATTGTTTCTCTCCTATTCATCCTCCCTATTATTCTTCATTCTCTCCTTCTCTCACACTCAGTGTTTTTTATTCTGTGGCCCTACACCTCCAAGGCTGAGTGATTGTCACTGTGTACTGTCTCTAAGTGTGGGAATGTAGGGAGTGTTGTGTAAGCACCTGTCCTTGCTAACTGAAATATAACATTCACACTCCAACTTCTAATTTCAGGCTCCACTTGTAGAAGGGCAATAAAATAATCAGGCTGGAAGCACCTCTAAATTTTTTTTTTTTAAAAACTGAGGACTTTACGCATTGTAGTTGACACTACACTACACTCATCCCTCAGTGCTTAAGGTCTTAAATTTTCCCTCCAAGGTGGTAAAAAATCTGTTGAAAATCATTTACACAATAGCCTCAGCCTCATCATAAGCATAATTTTAAGGTATCCACTCACAATTTAAAAAAATTTTTGAAACCTATGTGAAGTTGCACAAAATCAGGCACTCAGACCATTGCTTGTGACTCCAGTGGCCCTGCTGCAGAGTTTTACCCCCACAGCTACCACCACCATGCTTCACTGTAGGAATGGTATTTTTCATTTTTGTCTCATCAGACCTTTTTCCTCATGCTGTCAGGGTTCATTAAGTGCCTGCTACATGCCATTTACTCGGGAGTGGATTTGAGCTTGCCACTGTGCCATAAAGGCTTGATTGATTTAGTATTTTTGAGATGGTTATCCTTCTGGCAGGTTCTCCCGTCTCTGCGGAACACAGCCATAGCTGGGTTCTTGATCGCCTCCTCAAGGCCCTTCTAGCCTGGAATGCTCCTGGGAACATTCAAAAACTATAAAAATGGTTTTATACTCTTGCCCAGATGTCTCAACACAATTTGATCCTTGGACTTCATGGCTTGACTTTTGGTCTGACATGAGCTAGTGAATTTTGGGACCTCATACACATAGGCATGTGCCTTTCTAAATCATGTCCAATCAGTTGAATGTGCCACTGATGACCTCCAGTCACATTCTAGAGACATCTCAAGATAATCAAAGCAAAATGGGAGCACCTAAGCTCAGATTAGCCAAGTGTCTGAATAATTATCTAAATGAGATTTGAGTTTTTGATTTTTAAAACATTTGCAAAAAAATGTTTTTTTTTGCTTTGTCGTTTAACCAAAATACATTTAGAAAAAATGTGAAAAAAATACCGAAAAGGTCTGAATACTTTTGGAACCCACTGTACATGTGAATGTGGTAAAATGCTAGTTAAATCATAGTAGCCATGGTAAAACCATGGTTTGAAAAACATGTTTTTCACACTGCCAAAAAAGATATCCTTGGTTTCACTACCATGCTAAAAAAAAAATTCCTATGGGGTCATATGAGACATGGGAAATGTACATTCATCTGCTTCTCTCTCTCTCTCTCTCTCTCGCTCTTCGGCATTTTAGCGTTCAGCATTACTCACAAATCACCATTTCCCTGCACCTTGACAGACTATTCACTCAACTCTCTAGTCCCTCAGTATTGTTGCCATTTTGTTTTTGTCTGCTGAAAATTCCAGCTTGGTCTGACCAGCTGCCAAAACACAGGCTGAGGTACCTGAGGTAGTCTATCTGGGTCAAGCTGATTGGGCCAAGGAAGACTTTGTAAACCAGATCACACTTGGAAATATATAAACCTGATTTCAAATCATACACTAGGTCTGTGTTTCCTTATAATTCAAAGATGATGATTCAAGTTTCCTGAATTACTGTTTAATCACAGCTTTTCTGTGGTATTGCATTAACAGTAATTCATAAACTGTTTTCATCTACCAGCACTTACCAGCTGGACAAGCATGTGTACCTCTTTCACCGGCCAGGTCGATGTTTTAGCTGCTTGTAACTGGTCAGACCATGCTGGATTTTGCAGCAGGGTTTTAACAAGAAAAAAAAGATCGGTGTAAGTCAGTCAAATAAAAATCATTTTGAACATTCTGGCAAGATTATGAAACCCTTTCATCAAGCTTTCTTTTTCTTTCTGTCCCATATGAACAGCTTTTTAAATGCCCTGGGTTACATTACATGAGTATGCTGGAATTAAATATACTGTGCATCCCAACACTGGAGCGTAGGTCCTGGTTTCATTATAAACTTCTACTGCCCTCTATTGTGTCCAGACTGTCATTACAGCATCTGCTGTTAGCTTCCTGTCATCTGGTCACATTATAGGGGTGTAATGCAATGCCTTTATCTGTATCTGTTCAGTGCTCCAGATATTTGTATGTTGGATTGAAGTGGGCATGGTGTAGAGCAGAATATTTAATATTATATTTATATATAACAACAAATACCAATTTGCAGACCATAATTTTATTCAGCTACTTAACTATAAAGTAGTATACTGTAAAGTTCCTCTGCTACTTCACTCTAGTTAATATAATAATGGCTATTAATAACGCTAGTTAATAATAGCACATTTTCTATTTAATGTGACTGAGTGAGCTTGGGAGCTATCTTTCAAAGCAACAAAGTCTTTCCCAAATCAGAGAACTGTTGTTTATAAGACAACAACAGGCACCTAATAATATTTTATCAGATTTACTTAAATTTTTGAGTTTCTTATGTTTTTCGAGTTTCGTTTTCATCATGTAAGAATGATGAAAAGCATTCACAATGAATATACAAGCTAATATTTTTTAGAATGGATTAAATGATTATTTATGGAGACCCGAGCAGAGACATGCAGCCCTGTGAGCAGTGCCTTATCTGCATGGGCTATATGGAGCGTGCAGTGGCTCTTTGTTTGTCCCACAGCTTCATGCTCGAGCATGCTTGAGCACGCATCACAGGAAAGTAAAAACTTCTCACTTCACTCCCATGACTTCTTTTGTTGCTTCCCACTGGATCTAGTCTTGCCCTTGGATCTATGCCCTTTCTGGCCAGCTGTATCTGTATTTGTATTCGTTTAGGTTGCATTCTCTGTTCAGTCCAAATAATGTATTCATATTTGGTTACATCGCTATCACACTGTCTTGAGTCATTTTTGTTTAGGGACTTTCTAGTTTATTTCAGGTACAAAGCAACTTTATTACCTGGTTAAAACTGTTCTTGTAGTATTGATCTTAGGAATTTTTATATTGCTTGCTAGGGGTGTTACTGTATGTATGGCCTAATTTAGGAATATTCTAGTTGTAGTATAATGATGGATCTTTGCTAGTTTGAGAGTAACTTCATACGACAGGCAGATTACAAGTTCAAACATCATCAATCATTGCAGTCTGTTGATTATCAGCAAATCTTATGCTCTATATTCATAGTTCATGGTAAAAATGTGGCTTTGTGGCTTTAAAATTTCTCGGAGGCACTTAAGCAGAGATGCTTCTTGGCACTATCCTCACCATCCCCCAGCAACAGGAAACAGATGAGGTCTCAGAGCACGCCTGACAAATGCATAGGGAGCAATGAAAGAAACGAAGAAGGGAGTTTCACTCTTACGAATGCCATCATATATAAATGTGATAGCAAAAGATATGAGGAGACTGTAGACTGAATATCTATGTGTATAAAAGAAAAAAAAAAACAGATTAACAGCTACTGTTATTAAATGTAAATGTTATGAACTTATTGCACATGCATATTTTAGTCCTATAATCAGGTTTTATTTTATAGGAAAGCTGAATTCTTCAGCTGCACAAATGTTCATTTGTGCTCCATTTATTGGTGGATTTATTCAGCCTTCATGTTGGAAACATCCTTAAGCAAAAAAAGAAATGCTTCCCTGAAATGCTTTAAAAAACAGACATGAGTTGAACTTAAATTAGTTGGAAAATCAATATTGATATCTCCTTGACATGTATAATTTGTGCCACATACCACTGAAATAAAATAATGTAAATAACAATATGACAGCTAGTATAAAGTTATATAACCTGCTAGCAGTGTTTTAAGGTATTTAACATTATTCAGTTAGCATTTTATATACATTATCCCATTTAAATCAAAATGGTGTGGTCTGTATTGAGAACAAAAAGCTCCATATGTCCATGTTGGTGTATGTTTTTTTATCTGAAGACTAGAAGTGTAACACAATGCCACTATCTGTAGCTGTATCTGTATATGTTTATTGTTCCAAATATTTGTGTCTGGATTTGGATTTGGATTTAAACCTGGTGGCCTAAACCAGAAAGTTCTTTTTTGTTTGCTTGTTTATTCATGGTTGCAACTATAGATGGGCGTGGGACTATTTTTTTAAATCCCATTTGCATCGTTTTTGTTCATTTGTTTGTTTGTTCTCCTTCAATATGATTCTAACAAATTTACTTGCTTCTGTTTCTCAAAAGATTGAGAGGTTGTTACACTAATTTAAAATATAAGTGTCGTAAGTTTGTGTTTGTGTTCATTCTTTGTCCTATGAGCTTCATATGTGACTGCATGAAAGACCACATGACAAAGAACACCTCTAGTCTCATTCAGATTTCCAGCAAGATTTCAAAAATAGATAAATAAATATATTTTTTTAAAATAGTGCTCCTCATATACCTATCTGTATTTGTATCCATTTAGAACACATTATCTGTTCAATCTGAATAATGTATTAGTATTTTTTTACATCCCAACTGCAGACACACATATCTATAAATTCGTACATGGAAACATTACACAGCTGAACACATATTCCCACTGGGAAAGTCATTCATCTTAGTGACAGAGCCTTAGACACAAAACACAAATTTCTTCAACAGCTATGCAAACACAGGCAACATGCCCTTCATGGTCTGCCTGTGCAGGAGTTTTTGCTTTTGTTGATTGTTTGTTGATTGGTTCATAGTTGGACTGTCAGTGCAGACAAAACACAGACTCCACCAACAAGCAAACAGCCTACAGCCTCAAAGCCTCAAAGCCTCAAAGCCTCAATGAGCCAAATAACAATAAATTATCATGACTTTTTCAGGTCATCAGGCCTTTCAGACCCCTAATAATATATTTATACCAAAACAATTCAGTCCTCTTAGGACACTCTTTCGCAGGGTTGCTGGATTTCTAATGGGTAACTTTTGGCTTACTGCCGTGGGTTGGGGTTGGAGGTTTTGCATATATTAAATTAATTCTATCAATGATTTGCAAGCCAAATAGGTATGCTGGAGGGCAAACGGTAAATGCATAGTTAATCACAAATGTATGTGGGCTGTGGTTATAATTAAAATGCAGTATATTGGGCCCCCCTTGGTGCAACAGAAAACATATGCTCTATCTTCCAGAGATTACAAGTTCAAATTCCCATTATTGCTCTCTTCATGGAGGTGAAGAGAGCTAAACTGGCTGTGCTCTCTACTCTCAGAGTGTAAGGAGTGGTATACTCTCTCTCCCCTATCGATCCCAGTGACACTACCAATCATGGCTGTCTGTGAGCTCATGCATGCAGAAAGGGGCAGATAGCACTTTCTTCTGAGTGGGTTATGCCTGTATACTAGGCGAGAAAATCAGGGAAAAATCCATTAAAAAAAAAAAAAAAACAGTTGAAATGTTCTATCAAAAAATATATAGTAGTACATGCTATAGTAAATGCATGTGAAATAAAAACAGTAGACTACTGTTACTGTGCTCTTGTGTAGATTACTCATTCTCGTTTATTCTTTATTTATGGCAATATATGTAATAAAAACAGTAGGCTACTCTTTATGACCTTGATGCTTAAGAAAAGCATTCACAGTGATAATATTAATATAATGTTAATATTACCTTATATTTCACAGCTGAGATTTTGGAGTACAGGGTCAGACCAAGTTAAGGAGTTGATTGATTGTGACCAAGACTGGGACCACAAAATCTTTTTGTCCAGTTCTTGAATGTGAGCTAGTATGAATTATAAACTTTAAATAAGTCATCAATTTCTAATCAAATATTTAGATCCCAGATCTCTATTCTGTACTTTATGCTGCTTTCATATAAGTTTATTCTCATCTGGTGAGTTCTGTCTGCATGCTAACCTTCAACCTTAAGCATTCATGTATGCATTTCTAAATATCAGTGCCAGAAACAGCACTCTGCTGTGGCATTTTCTTCCATAAACCACCTCCTTTCAGAACGCCAGCTTATTCATTAAACTGTCACAGAAGCGAAAGAAAAAACCTCCACTTTGACATTCCCCATATAATACTATATATTCAGGCTCAGAGTAGATTTGTCGTTCTGCAGACTGTACTTGTGGCTGGAATCTGGCTCAGTTATAGAAAAAAACATGCTGACAGTCTGGATAAGGAGGAGAAGAAACTGAACTAAGACCAGTTTTCTCTTTCCCAAATGCCTCACTGTACCCACTGAACCCAAAGGGAAAATCTGATCTGGGATCAGTTATTAGGACTCACTGAGACTGTGCTGTGTGTAGACATTAGGGCTCTAACGCAGTGCCATTATCTATATTTGTAATGGTTTCTGTTTAGTGCTCAAAATGTTATGTTTTCATATTCGTTTTTAAGCCAGAAGTGGGCGTGGTATGTACTGGAAGTTTTTTGTTTGTTCGTTTGCTTATTACAGTTTTTCTTGATTGCTTAAACATATCTCTTGAAACTACACCTCGTATTCTCAAAGCACTAAACACAAATCCATAACGTCTCACCCAATTCCCCAAACATCCTATTTTCAGGTCAAAATGAAGCTCTACACCCAAAACCATTCACTCTTGCTGAAAAACCAAACTTTGCCCTCAGACATCACACACAAGCCCTCACAAACACACACACTACAACATAGCCTTACACACTGGTGCAATAAATTCAAAACAATATTTCCAAAACTGATAAGTTATGTTGCTTGTGGCTCCCCCCCTCAAAAACCTTTTTGACATGATGAACACAAAAGACACAACCAATGTATACATTGGCACATTTTTATTCATTCATGTACTACACAGTACAAAAAATAAATAAATAAATAAATTATTCCGCCTCAGCATCCCGTCTTTGGTCTGGGTCAGGCCTCGGATCTCGTCCACATCACAGGCTATATTGGCCCTAGCCAGGCAGAGGGGGTAAAATCCTCTTGCGTGCCTGATCCACCCCTGGCACGCATCTACTGATATGTCTAGGCAGGCTTCTTCCATGGCCTGGAGGAGGTGAACATGGATATAAGGTTCTCGGTCATACACTTTCCACTGCCATGCCAAAAAAATCTCCTCTATCGTGTTTAGAAAGGGAGAGTATGCAGGCAGAAAGATGTTTGAAAACCTCGGGTTATTGGTAAACCTGTCACGAACCAGAGCAGCGCGATGGAAGCTGACATTATCCCAAACAACAACATAGTGAGGCTGCTCTGGCTGCGCTGGTTCCCTGTGGTCCAGCTGGAACATATGCTCTCTTAGACCGTCAAGGAAAGCAAGGAGCATAGTGTTCTAGGGTCCTAGAATGGCATGGTGGTGGAGTACCCCTCGCTGACTGATGGCTGCGCACATAGTGACATTCCCTCCACACTGACCAGGGACATTCACAATAGCCCGATGGCCAATTATGTTCCTCTTCCTCCTCCTCCTCCTCCTCTTCTCCCTCCTCGACCTATTCCTTCATTTCTCTGTGGATCCACTGTTCCAAAACTCAATAAACTGATTCGGGCCCTTCTATCTATCTATTGAAGGATCTGATTGATGTGTTCAATTTTGACTCTTAGTGTTTTCACCTGGGGAATTGTGTGCTAACTGAGCTCAAGCTGTGCTGACTTGAGTGAACAGTATTGAATGCTAGTGCTTTCAAAATGACCACATGGTGTACGCAATAAGAAATTAAGGGATTTGTGTGTAGTGTTCTGCAGTGACACTCGTGTCAAAACAGGTGAGTAGTGTTTAGAGTTTAGGGAATTGGGTATGCTTTTTGAAGAAATTAATCTTTAGAAATATGGTTTTATTTTGTAACTCAGTAAAGCAGATGGGCATATTATAAAACAGAATAGTACATCTCCCATTAGTATCCTATTAATGAACTTGCTTTTTTTTTTTTTGTAAGTTCTGTGAGATGGGTTGCGAGGTTCTGCTTATTGTATTGTATTGTATTGTATTGTTATTGTATTGCAGATATACTGTATACTGAAAATCAGAAATGCACACCACTGTTCACTTGTTACCCCTAAAAAGTCTGAGAAAGAGAAGAAAAATATGTCTAAATTTTGCCTGAATATGAACACAATGGTCGTATCTGTATTCATATTCATTTAGGATGCATTATCTGTTCAATACAAATAATGTACTTATAATCGGATACACCCCTAGTGGACATAAAAGGCACAAGTTCATTAGTTTGTATGTGGAAGGTTAAAGGTACACCACATTCTGCTAACATAGCACTAAGCACTGAAATTTGTTTAGTGGAGTGCGAGTGGGCTGTACCAACCTGCACAGGGCCTTTGGAACTGAAAACAGCATGCAGTACGCAGTATTTATGGCTCCTGTTGTGGACACAGAACTGCAGATGTTAAGTGTGTGTGCACACATGTGCAGGTGTACTTCAGAACTGTAAATCTGTCCCTAACATTCAAGACCAGCAAAACTAAATAACATAAAAAACAACCCAAACACCATCAGTATAATGAAGGACCCTGTGCATCTTGTTACACTATGAAATCCTGCTTTATGTTGAAGTTGTAATTATGTAAAACTTGAAAAGAAAGTTTTGTAATTGATCATATTGATTTAATTTTTTTGTGTGTACCTGAGAAATGTCTTTTTATATCATAGGTAAATTCCATATGCATACATTCAAATGTAGTAATACTAAGGCTTTATTTATGGTTTCAAAACAGAAGATCAACTTATATTCTTTTAGTCTGTAAAAATGAAACCTGTTCTTAAAAAAAAATTTGAATTTTTCAAGATTACTAAAATCTTTTATGTGGCTGTTCTTCTTTTTTCTTAATTATTTGGTTAAGTTGTTAAGAACGGATGTTATGTAAGAGAGACCGAAAAACAGTGTAACAGCTGAAATTATGTTGTTAAGGAGTCGCATTGAGGAAACTGTTGATCAATTCATGTATGTGACCTCTCCAAGGTGAAATTTAAAAAAAAAAAGTTGCATCAGCAGGGAGAACAGAATTGTCAGGATGTAAAATAAGTTCAATTTAATACCTTTAATGTGAAGAAGAAGAAGAAGAAGAAGAAGAAGAAGAAGAAGACTAATGTCGACTGTTTTCTATTGTCTACTATTTATAGAGACTTCATGTTTTTTTCCCAAAAAAATCAGCGTCCAGCATCTCCAGTGAGATCAGGCGACTGACTTGGCCATTGAAGAATATTCCATTTCTTTGCCTTCAAAAAGTCTTGAGTTGCTTTCGCAGTATGTTTAGGGTCATTATCCACCTGCACTGTGAAGCGGCATCCTATCAGTTTTGCAGCATTTGGCTGAATGTGAGCAGAGAGTATAGCCCTATACACCTCAGAATTCATCTTGCTACTTCTGTCAGCAGTCACATCATCAATAAACACCAGTGAGTCTGTTCCATTGGCAGCCATACATGCCCATGCCATAATGCCCGTGCCCATTGTAGGCACTTTCAGCAGTGGACAGGGTCAGCATGGGCACTCTGGCCGGTCTGCGGTTACACAGCCCCTTATGCAGCAAGCTGCGATGCACTGTGTGTTCTGACAGCAATTTGTGCTACAGTAGCTCTTCTGTGAGTTCGGACCAGACAGGATAGCCTTCACTCCCCACGTGCATCAGTGAGCCTTGGGTGTCCATGACCCTGTCACCAGTTCACTGGCTATCCTTCCTTGGACCACTTTTGGTAGGTACTAACCACTGCATACAGGGAACACCCCACAAGACCTGATGTTTTAAAGATGCTCTGACCCAGTTGTCTAGCCATCACAATTTGGCCCTCGTCAAAGTTGAAAGATCCTTACGCTTGCTCATTTTTCCTGCTTCCAACATATCAACTTCGAGAACTGACTGTTCACTTGCTGCCAAATATCCATCTATCTATCTATCTATCTATCTATCTATCTATCTATCTATCTGTCTATCTATCTATATGCATTGATTGATTGATTTAATCTATTTTGGCAGATCTGGTCCTCTATATAGTGTCTGTGTGAGGAAAGGATACACTGTGTCATAGAGTGAGACTGCCATCAAGAGATGAAGTTTGGAACTGATGTGGTCCTCTTTATGTTCTGTAAATATTCTCCAAGCCTTCCCCCATCATTCCACAGAGGAACCTACATGCCTTTATTGTGTGTGTGTGTGTGTGTGTGTGTGTGTGTGTGTGTGTGTGTGTGTTTGTGTGGGCTTGTTTTTTTGTTTTTATGTCTGTATAAGAATGTTGAAAATAGGTCTATCAGACAGTTTTGACCTTGTGGGGGGGCTGGTCCCCACAAGGAAAACTGTGTGTATGAGAGTGTGTGAGAATGTTCCTTAATTGACATCAAATGCAGAACCAGTACAAAACGTTTTCACACATCAGGATTCATCGCTGGGAAAGTTGGAACCACACTAGCAGATCCAACCACAGCAGCTACAATTATAACCTTCACCACCACAACACTGGGTTTACAACTCAGCTTTAACTGGGCCATTTATTGTTTAAACACAAAGCTTTCAAGGAATTGAATCTGTTATCCAACGGCAAATTAAACAGATCCATGTGAGCACAACTGGGAACGGAGCATTAACGTATTCATGTCAGTGTTGAAACAAACCAGGGAGTTATGAAGAAGAAATGCCACAAACCCAGATTGACCACTTTACAGAATCCTTTTTGTTCAGATTTTACGATAGGATAGTTGCTGTTTAAAGTCTGTTTTTGAAAATTTCTTATTGTGAAGATGTTTGTGCAAATATTTTTATCTGTTTTCTGTGTCATATTGCAACTTCTATAACCATGACCTTTTTATTCACCTTCTACAGGTGCGGCCAAACAACTTTATGATTGCTTTCACAGTCTTATCAATAAAGCCATTGCTTAAACTACTTCTTCTTATTTTGGTTTGGAGGAATATGATATGCATTCAGCATTGGCGTCGTCTGCATACTGACAGTGTATTCTGTGTTTCTGGGGGCTTGGGCTGGGGGGAAATGGGTGTGAGTAATGACTAACTGAGCCTCATTCATATTTTACTCATAATATTAACCTGTGCTGCTGTACATGCTTTATAGGGAAAAAAATGACATCCAAGTTCAAGTTTACAGGCACAAAGAAAATACGAAATGAAATACTTTAGTAAATCAGACACGATTTGAGGTCACTGGGGAACCATGAAAATATGTAGAGTTATACACACATGGGAAGGTTTAGAAAAGGTTTCAATTTTGTGTGAAGGTTTGTGTTATATATAAAGGCACACTTTACTTTGGGGATAAGCAGGAGTAAAACTTTTAGAGTGTTTCTTGGCAGAAAAGTGGGAGATGCAAGTGTGCATGGATACCTTTGTGTGTGTGTGTGTGTGTATATATGTAACTATCTATCTATCTTCCTATCTATCTATCTATCTAATATATATATATATATATATATATATATATATATATATATATATATATATATATATATATATATATATATATATATATATATATATCAGTGCATGTCTGTGTGTGTGTGTGTGCCTATTCTTTTGTGCTTGAGTGCTTTTGCAGCTGCTCTATAAACTCTTGCAGCAGAAACTTTGGAAGATGGTATATTTATTAAATGTGCCCCCACCCTCAACCAAATTCGGTTACAATGCTACTCACAATTCTCTTCTCATCTCTTCTCTTCTCTTCACAATATTCTGTTCTTAGAAAAAGACAACAGTTAATAACACATCTC
>CM040993.1:2710923-2721259 GCA_022985145.1 Pangasius djambal | reverse complement strand
CACCCTCAACCAAATTCGGTTACAATGCTACTCACAATTCTCTTCTCATCTCTTCTCTTCTCTTCACAATATTCTGTTCTTAGAAAAAGACAACAGTTAATAACACATCTCAGGAGTGTTGTGAGGTAGAGGACACTCACACCTGGACAGGCACCCCGTTTGCACACACTATTAAACCACTGCTTTTCCCATTTTTCCTAATTGCCCATGTGTTTCTTATAAGGAGCCCATATAGGCAGCCATGCTGAACACTACTGTCAACATTGGTTAGGATTTGGAGAATGGGACTCTTACTGTTCCCCACCGTGGACTTTTTTTTTTTTTTTTTTGCTTATCAGTTCCAGCATGTTAAGCCAGTACCAAATCTATCTGTGGACTAATTAAAACTTCATCACTGACTGAAATTTTAAGAATAAAATTTTTCAATGATTTTTTTCAGTGAATGTTTCATCTGAAATGTTGGATTTCTCACCTACTTAGATGACTGTACATTACTGCTTGGTCATTCTGTTTATTTGCTTTTTACAATGTACATATAATGGTCTTTGCATATCATGAACTCAAGTACCATCCCCTGCTGGGTCATCTCTACATGCCTGTGCTATGACTTCAAGCTCATTTTTTACACAGAAATATTTATTTTAGTAATTACTTGGCTCTTGCCCAGCACTTTTCTCTAAATGAAAATGCTTTGTTTTTGGAAATCACTACCTTTTCAGTCCATCCTGTCAGACTGTTTGTCAAGCTATGGGCTAGAGCACAAACCAAGTTTGAATCTCAATTCTTCTGGAGTAAATGGCCATGGAAAATGGAAACCTTCTCATCAAAGTCTTGTTTGGGTGATAGAAGCCCATTTGTAACATTCCTGTTGAATCTTATAAAGACTGGTCACAAGCTTCAAAGTGTTTTGACCTGTGATTGACTGCAATGGATGATATGTTCATAAAGAAATGTTCTGAATAAGAGTAGTGAAAGTCCAGCTGTAAAAATGGTTAACTGGAATGTGATGGTAGAACCTGCAGTGAAATATTACTGTAGATATGGAACAGATGAGCTGTTTTATGAGCGATGCTAACAGGCAAAAGATGCAGGGAGCTGAGTTTGAATCCCTGGAGTGAGATGCGGAGCTGTGACAGTGCTGTACCGAAGGGTTGTTATGTCACGGCTAATTGTGTTTTTCTATCGTGGGGATCATACCATCATTGATCACTCTCATAAGACCAGCTGATTTTGGCAGGAGGCAGATATGACCTCACAGATACATTAAAACATCTCCTGTGAGTATTTCGCCACAGGAAGGGAGGCTGAAACAAGGCAAAAAAAAAAACAGAGGCCAAGAGAGGCGTACAGTAATACTGGAAAATGCTGTGTTTCTTTCTTCCTTCTCTCTCATGAACTGTTGCTCTCTCTCTCTCTCGCTCTCGCTCTCGCTCTCACTCTCACACGCACATATTCAGTTAATCTCCCAGGTCTCATTCAGTCCATCTCCCAGGTGTTGGAAAAGCCTAACCAAAAGGACACTCTACAATTTTCAGCTCCAGATGAATTTAACTAGTCCTAAGAGAGGAAGAAATTATGTTAGTGTGTGAGGATTATGCATGTGCTAGAGTCTGTTTAGGCATTACCTCAGAAAGAGCAGTCTGTGCCTACACAGTCACCACCCCCAGAAGCCTCAGTCCGTCCATAAACACCAGCTTCACTGCTATCACATGGATTTTTTAATTTTTTTTATTTTTTTGCTCATGATGCATTTGTATATTTGCCTGTGTGTGTGCAAGTGAAAAACAGAACTCATGCTGTGATTTGAACTATGTACATGTGCCTTTTATTCTGTTAATCTTGTTAAAACATAATTCACCCTAAATTAGCGGTTGTCGTGATTGTCACCACCAATTTATATGTGGTTTCTCACTTGTCTATGGACTGTGTCTATTTCCGTGTTCTGCAGTACAGTATTAATCCAGTAGGCTTGTGCATTGTAACCTAATGTAACCTATTGATTTAAAGCCCCCAATCAGGACCTGCTAAAATATCACAGCCTACCTGCAAGCCTACCTTCTTGCATGTTATTTGTTGGTTATTTTAAAATAAAAAAGGGATGTGTCAGTTTCAGTAATTCCTGATTAATGCCTTGATAAAAAACTTTATTCATTCTACATTTTTTTTCTGTAGACATTCAGTAATTCATGGCACAATTCTTCTCTTAATTCTCTGTAGCCAGTGATACATCTAAGCCTTGATGCAAGACACAAAGTTTTTTCACAGCTTCATTATCATGTATTCGTATTTTGAACATGAGTACTAATATGGCTAGCACTGTATATAGGGCATTGTTCATTTGCATATTGTTCATTTGTATTTTGCAGTGTACATTCATTGCTATGCATAATAGTATGTTCCTTGATCTTTTCCATTACACATACAACTGACTATTCTTACACACTCCATATTTGCTCTTTCTCTATTGTTTTCTCTTTTTCCCATTTTCTTTCCTCCATCTAACTTTCCCTCCCACTCTCATTTAAATTTCACATCATAGCTGATTTATGTGGTTCAGTGAAGTCGCCCGTAACTGTGTCATCGTGCTGGGTGATTTAGTAGGACGCTTAGGCTGGACCGCGGGGTTTGTGCCAGGTTTCTGTGTCTTGTCCAGAGGGAGAAACCACACAGAGCCTGCCAGAGGAGAACTCACTCAGAACAACTCCTCCACACAACGGGGACGCATCAAACTCTCTGTTACAGAGGGAGGGGGAGAGGGAGAAGTGTAGATGAAGAACATGAGGGAAAAGAGGGGGGAAGACTTAGTGAGGCCTGTAATAGGGTCGGGAGATAGAGGGATAGATGTGAACTGAAGAACAAACTCTGCCCCAAATCTGCTCAAAGTAAATTCCAAAAGCATTCACTCAGGAGGTTCAGGCAGCCTAGTGAAGTGTGTATCATTAGTAAGTAAGATATGGTTTCTCACTCAGCCTACAGAGTCATTAAAACTTCAGCAAGGCCCCGGTCACCATGTGTATTAGCTCTGGTAAAAGGTTCTCCAGGTGACACACCGGCCACATTAAAGACAGGAAGTGTGACTATTTTGTCCATTAGGCCATGATTTGAGGAGCCATAAAATCTATAAATTTTTATGGCACTTTGATGGTCCTTATGATGAAGGAGGCTACAGTCATTAATGGGTTTATCACCTGCTGAATCACTGGAGAGCTGGGAAATTTAAAAAAAACTTTTTTTTAAAAAAAAACCTTATACTCTTCAATCTGAAAGCAGTTTTAACAATGGATAGCTATAACTCTGACATTACATAAAAGTTGACCTGGTACTGTAGATAGCTCATGGTATGCAGTAATGGTGGCAGTAGTCAGAATGTAAATTCTGTTTGTAAATTCAAAAACCAGTAGATCATGGGTATATCCATCATGGCTGTCTGTGGGTGGTGTCATTAGTTTCTGGTCCACTCTCTTCTTTAGGGATTTCTCTAAACCCATTTCCTGTCAAAGGCCTGTCACAGACCTTTATGTCTTTTACAGAATGGAAGGCCAAAAGGACAATGTGAAAAGCCCATTTTCCAGTCATTTTCCCAATTCTTACTTTCTCTTCCAGTTTCTTCTCTTTCTTGCTGTAAATATTAAGTAATTTATTCATTTTGACATCTTGACTAAAAGTTAGTACCTTATTTTAAAGTAATGCAGATTACTTTGAAATCACATACAGTATACCAGGCGCCTAGGAGTTGATGGAAAACCCAAGAGCCAATGGATGAGAAGAATCAGTGAAAGTAGTGTGTTTGAATGGATAGACACACTAAAGGAACAGGACACAAGTTCTGCAATCCACAGCTTTAACTACATCACACCTGAGTAAACATTCCTCCACTAGTGGGAAATCCTGCATCCCCTCATAGACTAGTATGGCTCTGGCCAGGCCACACTGACCCAAACCAAACCACACCAATCATTCCGCTTGAGCCCCGGCATCTCACTCTGCCAGCCTGGTCTGACTATACCGGGGTGTGGGATATCTATGGGAATATTCCATCCCACTGCATCCACTACCGGAAAAGTGCTTCCTGGCAAAACTTTTTTCCATACGTGTCCCCAAGGAGTCAAGCTGAAAGGTTTCACAGCATGGTTAATGAGACAGAAACCAGCTCCTGTATGCAAGGGATTCCACTTACCTGAACAGCAAACATTTCGAAGGGGAAAAAAATTGATGCAGGAAGTGTGGTGGTTGGAGTGAGGGAACTTCATACATCTTCTTGGCTGTTCTTCATGGTGGCCAACAAGTACAGAGTAAAGTTGATCTTTATATAGTGACCCATTCAGCTTTGGAGAGCCACACTAAAGTTTATTTTACACACCTGATTATACCGACCACATAATTATCAAACTTTGCAAAGACTTTCTTCTGCGGTTCCCCTAGACTTCACGCCTTCATGCATTTGAAGCTCCAGTGCTGTCTGTGGTATCGTCACAAGCCAGACTTGTTTAGCAATTATGGTTTGAACTAGATTTTTATTTACATTGTAATTAAACTATTTGTCTCACAGTTCTTTGGCCTTTAACATGCCTTCTCTCCCTAATTTCTCTATTGCTCACTCATCATGAAGCTTCTGTGTTTTTTTCTCGCTCCTTCTCTCCCAAACTCTGTCTCTCTTTTGAGGAGGTTTGCTAAAGGCCAGGGCCCTGGATATCCTGCCAAAGGGAGATCATTAGTCTGTTTTTAATAAGTCCATGATAACAGTGTTCGTCTCATTAGTATGGCCTAATTAGCTGGTGCTGATTAGTAATTGTGACCACAGCATCTTCACTGATGCTGGTATCATCACTGGGCTTTTAATGAGTTTAGACAAGCGTGTAAACAATGTTCTTAAAAACTGACAGGCTAATAAGATTATCATCCCTGATTCTTATCCCCCTGATGCCCCTTATACAGTCCTCGTTGTGGATATCTTTTCTTTCTGGAGCTGAGGAACAGCCTAACACTAATTAAACATCCCACAGACTCTGCTCTAGGAAAGTGATGTGTACTGGCTTTTGACGGTTCAAAGACAAAATCCTTTTCTTGTCTGCTCTATCCCTTATTTAGTCCACTCTCAAGTACACACCCTGTTAGCTAAGCTCTTAGGCTTATTTTCCGCTCTTGATGTAAACGTCATTGCTGAGAACCGTCATTCTGTCTTGCCCATCTGCTACACTCCTGTAGAGCAAGAGCGCCTCCTTGTGCCAAATTCTTCCCCTAACTTTTTATTCCCCCGTCAAGTTTTCAAACAAAGTTTGACCTGAACTCAAACCAGGTCCTTTACATGATTATCCAAAATCAGTCAAAAGAATGACTGTTTTTTTTTTTTCAGATTTTCCTGAGCAACCTACAATGTAGACTTCTATCCTGATCTGAGACCAGTTTTAAGCTCTCTCTCTTTCTGTCGTAATTGTTAAGGTTAGGAGAGCAGAGTTGATCCAACTTCCCAAGTCTTTTCCAGAAGTTTCCCAAAAGCATTGTATATATTAATTTCAGTTTATCACATAATTTCCTGCAAACTACAGTGAAACAGTGAAACTACAGGGACGCACGCCTCAAATAATAAGCATAGCGCTCCACAGTCTTCACAAATACAACCTCCAAATCCAGCCTAACCTGCTGGAGGTCTTGGGTCTCTGCCTGAGTCAATAAAACAGAACACAAACAGAAAAAGTTCGGCCAGCAACAAGACTAAAAATAACCTCATGTCAGGGTATTTCAGTGATAATATACACAATCATCCATTCATTGCAGAAATGTGTTTTCTGAAACGGTCTCCACGTGATTCCATGTGGTGTCCGCAGTATTTCCAGTCTGTGCTATAATTTGCTGGTCTGATTTGGCCTTGAAGCATTCCACAATTGCACTGCAGCAGTCTTGCTTCCTGGCTCATGATTTGGCAGCAGGAGGTTATATAATGCCGTGGCAACCATTAAATGTTTTTAGTTGCTTTTTTTGTGAGAGCGACATTTCTCTAGCAGCACGTTTCTATTTTAGCGTGCTTTTATGTGGCCTGATATCATCATGGCCTCTATCTTATAATGATTGTTTCTGATTACATTTGAAATGCTCAGATGATTATTTTAAGCAAGCAACTGGCAATAATAAAGAACACTTTGTAATTAAAAACTGATAATGAGCTGCTAATAAACCAAGTTGTAATCACATACAGTAATGTGTACAGTAAAGTCTTAGGCACTAAGGCTATTTTGTTAAATACAGATTTTGTCTTAGATGTATGTTTGATGTCTTCCGCATTACTGCATCAGCAAAAAGGAGCAATTTTTAGATTTACAAACCTTTTCCAAAAAAAATTTGCCAGAAAAACATTTGCATGTCAGTGAAGAAAGGAACATATTACAAGACAAGAAGCAAATGTGACGGACAGAAGAACTCTCCAGAACAACTGTGACGCTTACCAGTCGGCATTTTTAAAGGTGAAGGGTTATGACAAATATTGACATTGTTTATTGCTGTTTACTGCACTTTATAGTAGATTTTATTTTAATATTTTAGAAAATGTTTCATTATTATCAATGATTTCATTATTTTTGAAGATATCTGTGCTTTACAGCAGGTAAACAGCATATATTTACATATATTACACCTAAAATCTACATACTTCACCTATTTGGCCTATAAGTATCCTTCCTTTGTTTTATAATTCTTACTAAATTAGGCAATTCCATAATTATTGGCACCTTCATAAACATATGAAGCATCTCTTCCTGCAGTGTCTAACCAGGTTGGAGACACTGCTAGAGGGATCTTGGCTTTCATGCAGAAAATATTAAGCTCCTTTATATTCTTAGGTATGGCCAAGTCTTGACCTTCTTGCAAAGCCAACCTGGTTTTGGTCTAAAATATCCTCAATTCATGATACAATTATTCTGTGGTGATTTGAATGATTGGGATATTTGGGGTCAAATATTTTGAAAAGTTGAAAGATCCATCTATGGTTAAATTTTAACCTTATGGAAGAGGCAACCACATGTTTGGCTAAAATATCCTGTTATTAAGCAGAATTTGTGATGCTGTTAACCTCACAAGAACCCCTGGACCACCAACCATAAAACAGCGTGAGTGATCCATCCCCATAATTTACATTTTATATTTTTGACTCCCTCGCCATCTTTCTCACTATGCGAGAGGCAGTATGCTAATGAGACAGGTACATTTTCAACTTTTCAAGATTTTTTGACACAGATTTAATTATGGCACAAATTGTGTCTGGTGGTATTTTTGGTTATTTTGACTCATATTATTTTTAATAAGAATAAGTTCGTATAGGAATTATTTTGTTAAAGGTATGTATTCTCCAATTGTTTGAGTTGAAAATTTGAACCATTGTGTGTAATGTTGATTTTGTGCAAACATTTTTGTCCATTCTCTTGGAAGGTTCAATAATTCTGTGAAAAACCGGCTAGAAAAGGTTACAGTGCTTTATCAAGACACAGTGTTTATATGGTTCATGGAAGCTGTAAGTAGATGACAGAAACTAACAACTCCTGCCATGCATCATAAGAACTCTGCTCTTTCGTGGTGTGTGTTGGACCTCTAGTGGAGAATGCTGAATATACTTTTAAGGGGTTGAGCTTAATATATGAAAATAAACAATACATACTGTTTGTGCTATTTGTGGCACTGTAGAATGTCTCCATTCCATCTATCTTGTGCTCTAAATTAATTACAACTAGAGTGAAGTGTTTTAGCTGTCAAGCTGCCTTCTATTATAAGAGAAAATAAAAGTTGAGCATAGAAAGACTTTATAAAGTTTCCTGAAAACAAGTTCATGTTAACAAAATCTCACTCAGGTTTGATTTATTAGTTTTTAATGTCTTAAAATTATTTCATAACAGAGAAAGCAGTGAAACACAGTGATTCAAATAGAAGGAAAAATGCTGAGCACCTCAGTGAGCACCCTGATGATGACGACAGTAAACATTTTAAAACCACAATCCATTTGGATCAGTGTGATGGTGAAGTGGTCTCGATGAGTAAACTTTAGCACTTTAGCACCAGTGAAGTGACATTGCCAACACAGTGGTCTAACACAAGTGTAAAGTGGCGAGGCATACAGAAAATACATTAATGTAAAAGAATGCATTCTGCTCTAATATATGCATTTCTGCAAATATAATGAACCCATGCTCATTCCATTTAACTGGTAGATTAAACAGTCTTGCAGTGAATGATTATCGATCATTATTAAGGAAGTAATGCTACTGATCTGTATTATACTTTAGAAAAATGCCAACATTTTGAAAATGTTCACGTAATTAAGTATTATAAATGATTAGGCTCTTTGATTGGAGAAATCTAACACAAATATTAAAACTATAAAACTATTTTTTTTAAAAATGCTGCCTGGAATTTTAAAATAAAAATCTATCACACAGGACACACACTGTACTTCTGCAGTAGAATCAGAGTGAGATCTCAAAGTGCTACTGTGCAGGAGTGGAGACGGCTACACTACAGAGACTCCACCCTGTTATAAAGAACAACATACTGTCTAAATAATGAACACACAATCCACACACAAAATCACATATACTGTATAGGAAAGACTGAAACCATAGCACCTTTAAAAAGTTTGTGGTCTTTGCCAGATAAAGCACCTTAGACATAGCTATAGGCCAATGATTGAAGACCTCTTCTGCTCAAAGAGCAAAAATTGTTATTTTAAGCCTACAGTGTAAAGTACTAAGCATGTAGACTGTGGAAGTGGTCCTGATTTATTAAAGCTTATTCCTGGTGTCCATCTGATGCCCCTAACATTGGCTTTGTGTAAAGAGAAAAAAGGACAAAAGGAAAATATGATTAATGTTAATGGTATCTGTCTGAAATTAGAGTCTTTTCAGCACCTTCTGAGTGGCTTCACGTGAAATTTACAGTCGACTGGTTGAGAGACGTCCAGGGGATGGGCTCCGACTACGACTGGACATCTGAAAGAAAGTGTGTGTGTGTGTGTGTGTGAGAGAGAGAGAGAGAGAGAGAGAGAGAGAGAGAGAGAGAGAGAGGATAACAAACATATTTACATTTATTAGTAATGAGCTAGAGAATAGTTATATACCTACCCCCAGACCAAGAAAGCATGAGCAAAAGGAATGCAAAACTTAACATTCCATCTAACACACACTTACAAATGCCTTTAAAAGTTCCTTAGTAAACAAAAGTCAAAGGAGTGTGATTGGCAGAATTATAAAATTAACTTACAAGTGTGCGGCTGGGGCTTCCTGAGCGAGAACGAACTGGACTGCAGCTGCGGCTTCGGCTCCTCCACTAACACAAACAACACAGAAAGTAACTGTTGCAGAACTAACACACACAGTGTGTTACATACTAACACACCCAACACAAGAAACTATTGTTACGCCAAATACTGACAAATATAACTTTTCTATACTTTTAAAATGAACATCCACTACTGTAACAAAATAACACATTAGAAACACATGTACACACCCAGATTGCACAGTTACAACTCACACACCATGCGACACTGGGAGTGTGGTTTAGTGGGGTTTTTTTTTTGTGAATGGAGAGAGGTGTCTTGGAGAAAGGAGTGTGTGATTGAATGAATGAATGTCTGTGTGTAAATAATGTAAATAATGAACCTGTGTGTAAATAATGATGCTCTATTTTGATACTGTTTGTCTTCTTGAATGCCAAGCAGAGAGAAACAGTGGAGCAGAGCAAAGTGATTTCCCTTGACAGCATGCTGAGTGTGTGTGTGTGTGTGTGTGTCTGTGTGTGTGTGTGTGTGTGTGTGTGTATACCAGTGCCCCTCTCCTGGTGACAGCTTCTCCTTTCACTATGACTGTGTCTCCCTCCATCAGTGCAGGCCACACGTGATACGCCACCAGTGGCGCAGTGAACTCTGAATCATAACTACGCCTGTACCTGAGGGGAAAAAAAGGAGAAATTAGGTTTATTTGAAAACCAATACTCACCCCTAATCTCTCCTACTCGCCCCTATTGACCCCTACTCACTAATACTCACCCCTACTTACTAATACTCACCCCTACTCATCCTACTCACCCCTACTCATCCCATTCGCTCCTACTCGTCCCTACTTGCCCCTACTCACCACTGCTCTCCCTTACTCACCTGTACTCACCAATACTCACCCCTAATCTCTCCTACTCGCCCCTACTCATCCTACTCACCCCAATCGCCCCTACTCATCCTACTCACCCCTACTCACCCCTACTCATCCCATTCGCTCCTACTCGCCCCTACTTGCCCCTACTCACCACTGCTCTCCCTTACTCACCTGTACTCACCAATACTCACCCCTAATCTCTCCTA
>CM040993.1:2696532-2710823 GCA_022985145.1 Pangasius djambal | reverse complement strand
CCCCTACTCACCTCTACTCACCCCTCCTCACCCCTACTCACCTCTACTCTCTCCTACTCACCCCTGGTCTCTCCTACTCACCCCTACTCTCTCCTACTAGCCCCTACTCACCCCAACTCACTCCTACTCGCCTGCCCATACTGGCTGTGGAAACTCCCCTGCTTCATGCCAGTCATGCTCACGTTGAGAGCTATTACCCAAAGCGCAACATAAGATAGCACATTGGATACTATCTGAAAGTGGTAAGAACAGTGTTATTAATTAATTAATACTGTATGTACAATGTCAAATTGTAGTCATAAAATTTTCACAGGTATAAAAGATTTTAGAGCTTTGAGTCATGACTGATTGAGCTACCATTTGCTACCTAGCTGGTTTTGGCTAATCCATTAATCAAATAATGTAAGTAGCTAATGTAAAGTATCAACTTAAAAAAAATAATTTACGCTTAACCTTTTTTTGAGGAAAAATAAAATCACTGCTTTCAATGATTTTCATCTCTGACACCTGCACTAAATTATAAATAACAACTGCTGGATCATAGTGAATTTAGTGAGCCACCCCATAATGCACTGTTCAACAGAAAAGTGCTATTAGTCCATCTAAACTTTTGTGTATACTGATGTTGAAGTTTTCATTCTGCACCATTTGTGAAATGGTAGTGTGTGAAAATTATGAAAGGATGGATATCCTCTCACTTGATGTCATTGTAGAGTTCTCCATCGGAGCTAAAGGCCAGTTCTAGGGGAGGATCCAGCGTCTGCATGTCGAAAGCAATTCTACACATCTCTCTGATGAAACTACTGATGAGCATAAAGTCCACTTCTGGAGGGAAGGATATACGTGGGTTCACGTTCATTGAATTGATCACATCCTGCAATAAGGGGAAAACATGGCTGTAGTGTCACAGTTTAATTATGAGTGACATTTCCATCACAGTGTTGCTATTATTAAAACTTTATTTTAAAATGTTTGGGTAGAATGCATGAGAAGTCATTGATATATGTTACAGTTTGACCGTCTTTCCTTGGTGTCTACAGTCTACATTGCCTGTTATCTTGAACAGTGAAAAAGAAAATCAATAACTGCTTCCTGATGTATTTCAGAACACCTAAACAGAAGATTGTGCAAATCTGTGCCAAACATAGAATTAGCTATTTATGATTAAAGGTGCATTACATAAGATTAGTCCATTTTCCGTTAGATTAGACCTCTAATGGTTAAGTAGGTGGGTTGGACATTTGAATGATTTTTTTTTTTTAATCCTTGAACCTACTTCCCATTCCCGCCCATGTTCACAAAGCTCCGCCCCCAAGATCTACAGTGGCTGAGACAAATGACTGACAGCAGGTTCATCCAAACGCATGCAAGCATTCTGGCCCAGAAGCCAGTTTTCCAAACAGTTACACTTAATTCACTTGTGCTGAGGCCACGGCTTAAACCATATTTTATCATGTTCGACATATTTTCCTGGTTATTTGTATAAGTACGGCATTTTAAAAATCAACTGCCCCATCAGTGCAATATAACTTACATAAGTGGTCCCCAGAATCATGCTGTTGGTATTAACCCTTAAATATCTCCTTTTTAATTAAATGGTATTGGATAGAGGATAAATGGAGCACTATACTCACAATACTGTCATTATGTATTATGTGTAAAAAGATCTTTAAAAGTAAGATGTTTAGGCTGATGCCAAGGACATACACTAACACTTGTCTGCACATCATAAAGGTCAAGGTTTCTGACGATGTAGTCCACTACGGCATCCTCCAGACTCTCAGGACCCACATGTGTAGGAGAAAGAGTTTTCCTCACACGCAGCTTAAAGTGACGATAGGCCAATTTAGCAGCCTGAAATGATTCCTGTTGGTTCAACAGTAAGGTTAGTATTTATTCTTTATGCATCATTGTACTGTGACACATTATAGCAAATTAATTGTACTGACATGATGACATTTTGATTTAATCTGCTAATATACTGTAGTTATTACAGCAGAATACTAAGATGTTTATAATTAAATCTGAATAGAAATAAGAATATAAGCAAGAAATTTGACATAATTAGACAAAAACAACACAAAATTGATACAAAAGTTTGACACTGCTCATAATGCCAGAGTAAAGCAGTAACTGTTGCTTCATACCACAGCAGCAATGAAGATGATCCTCTGCACTTTCTCCAAGTCGTCGATGTAGCGGCGGAGGAGGCTCTGGGCCTCCAGCCGTTCAATGGCGTACAGGTCAGAGAAGCGTGACACAAGCCGGGCATGGCGAGATGAGCTGGTGAGCTGGGCACGCGTAGGAGACTCACTCCTCACAGGACTGCTGTTACGACTCCGCCGAGGAAGAGGACTGGGAGAACGACTCCTCACCAGCCTGAGACATGGAGGAAGTAAACCATCCAGTATTAAACAGTAGAATTTATTTGCCACTCTAATCTGTGACTAGATGTAGAACATGTTAGAATTTGATTTAGAACATTGTATAGATGATAACCAAGAGTGTGCGTGTGTGTGCGTGTGTGTGTTAGTTACCTTTCCTGTAGCATGGATTTCTCAGCAGTGAGAAATGTGACCTCATCTCTCAGTAATCTGACCTGCCTCTCATAGTCCTCCAGCACATCCAGCTTCTTCTTATAGAGGGCCACCTGATCGTAGGCCGTCCGCAACCTGCACCAACACACAACACACTTTAGATATGGAAATCCTGGGCTAAAAAGTCTTCACCCGTGGAGGTATCCAGTCAAAAAATGTTCTGGAGTGCAAGAAAAAGAAAAAGAAAAAAAGTTGCAACTTTTAAATGTACTAAAGTATTAAAAACAAAAAGTAAATGTTTCAAACAATGAATACTTTTCTAAAAGATGATTTTCATTTTAAAGCAACTACAACATTTTGCCTGAAAACTTCATTCAATCTGTATAAATTTGCTGGTCATCAGTAACACTATGCAGTTTGATAATGAATGAATTATTCAGAAGTAAGAGATCATGTAAACAATCAATATTTACCATTAGCTAGAATTTGACTTGCTACCTAGATCATTTACGATAGCTTCTGGAATCGATGCTAGTCTTACCTGGCATCATTCAGACGCACACAGCTAGCTCTAGCGCTAAAAAGAGTGTGCAGCATGAGAAGGTCACCACAGATCTGTCATGATTCTTGATAGTTTTTTTTTTTTTTTTGAATACTGATAGGATGCTAAACTGAGCCCATTCAAATGACATTGACTGAATGAGTTCATGATTTGTAACGAGTACTGTGTAAATAAAAAGGTAAGAGTGTAAGTACACCAAAATAAAAAGTACAATCAATTACTCAAGTATTTTCTACACTATCATGTCAGTGTCACTGCTGTTCTGAGATTCACCAGCCACTATGGTAGTCTTTTTCCTTGATGGATGGGGTAGTGGGGAGCTGACGAATTGCAATAGATGGGCTACAGTTACTAATTACTCTCCTACAAAATACACATATGGTAGGTGGCCAGTTAGTGTACTGTATATACTATGGCAAGCATACAAGAATGTCCAAGCTCAATCCTATAAATATTAAGATTGAAGTGCTGCAAACACAATGGACTTGCTTTTGAATTAATACAATAAATAGATATTTGGTGCAAAAATGTATTATCTAATATATCTACTTTTGTGTTCTCTGATTAGTGGAAGGCATGTAACTCACTCTGCTTTCAGGTGCAGTATCTCATCTTCTGTGGCAAGAAGGGTAGTCGCTGATCTGTTTTTGGTGGAGTCCAGTTCAATCTTAGCATCAGCAAGTCTGAGGACAAATAAAATCCTAGCTTATATATGCTATGACCTAATACTGACCATTAATCTATGCATCTAGTACAACTGAAACCATGTTTTGTGTAAGTGGCATAAAGTAGCAGTGATTGCAGAAGTGCAGCTTGGTCTGCTAGGTAAGTGGAACTGATACTGACTGCTGTTTGACAGAGTCCAGCTCTATGCGTGTAGAGCAGAGCTGGTCCTCAATCTTCTGCATGTCACTCTCATGGGACAACGACAGCTCACGGATCCTTCGCTCTTTCTCCACATTGTCCTAATCAACACACACACATACACATAGAGTACAATATATTACACCCAGGCAGTATCCATGACACAAAGGGATGGCTCAAAAACTGCAGATACAATGAAATGATCCAAACCAGGTTCTGCATCACCTATGAAAGTACTTGCAATATTAAAGCACAAATTTGGAAGTTACCTGAATAAGATTGAGACTGGTGTCTGAAGATACAGAGGCGCTTGCCATGGTGAAGCATGTACCAAGCCATGGCAGCAAGCGGGATTTAAGTGTGTCCACTCCTGCATAGTGACCGCCTGGGGCAGACAGCAAAAAAAAATAAAAATACAGAAATTTTTCTGTACTTTATTACAATGGTCAAATGAACGGTGGGTAATACAGATATGCAAATTGCTTGTAGTGTGAAACCTGTGTTTAAAGAAGAAGATTAAACATACTTGGAGTAAATAAAAAAAAATAAAAGAGCATCAGGCAGAGTCTAGAACATTTCACAAACTTAGTAAGGCAAAGCTTTGTTTTCCACCAGGACATCTACCTTCTTGTGCAGTAAGGTTGAGTATAGTGAACAACTGCCCCTGGATATTTGAGGTGAGCTCCACTAGCTCACAGCACCGGTTCAGGTTCTGGTCACATGAGATCACCTGTGGGAACAGATCAATATGATCCAGTGCTGATCGGAGAAATGTCTGACACTAGTCAGTTAAATCAGCTAGTTAATTGGGGGCTAAAAGGCAGCACCTTTATCTTTTTGCTTCAATAATACTCAAGTAAAGTATAAGTACACCAAAGTAAAAAGTACAATCAATTACTCAAGTATTTTCCACCTCTGCCTGTTACACTCAACAACATAAGGTCTTATAATCTCTTTTGAGACCACCAAACAGTCACGATAAAGCATTTTTTGTTTTTTTTTAATAGCTTTCACTTCAGTGAGTAAGTGACAGCTGAAAAATGCATCTTGGTTTGATCAGCTACAGGCTGAGGTCATCAAGCTGGTAGACTACACTATATGGCCATAAGTGTGTGGACGCCTGACCATGACACCCATATGTGGGCCTTCCCCAAACTTTTGGAGGCATATGATTGTGTAGTATGTTTTTGTTTTGTTTTTTCAACCCCACTGAACACCTATGGGGTGACTATTAAGAGCACAACAGCCTGGAGTGCAGTCAGCGTTCCAGTTCATCCCAAAGGTGTTCAGTGGGGTTGAGGTCAGGGCTCTGTGCAGGACACTCGAGTTCTTCCACTCTGAAAAGAAAAACATACTACACAATCATGTGCCTCCAGCAAGTTTGCAGAAGGCCCACATATGGGTGTGAGGTGTCAGGCATGGTCTGGCTTCCACATACGTATGGCCATATAGTGTATGCCAGCTGATAAGTTATTTTGATAAATAACTGTTTGATTTTTTTCAAAAATGTTGTTGTGTTATTTTCTTTATAACAACTTGTCTACAATAACATTAATTACCAGTAATTCATTTCTACCAGCACTTCCCATAGGCTGCTACGGACGTATATGAGAGAGTATATAAGGAAAACTGCAATATGTGTTTTATTTTCCATATGATCCAGCAGTAACAGTGTCAGAATGGTACCTGAAAAATCATGACTCTTCACTACCTGCAACTAAGCAAAACTACGGCTTATATTTTTATTTAATTTTCCTTGTAACATGCTTCAAAATCCTAAATTGTACATCTAGTTTTTTGGTAAAAAATATGTGGTGAGTAGACACAGCAGACTGTGTGAGGACTTTACAAGTCCAGACTCATTCACTACCGAGTCTGAGGCATGGAGGTTGGCTTTACTGAAACCCTGGATGGTTGTGTGGTTGCCCTGACTACAGGTGTCCATAGCAACCTAACTTTGCCAATAAATCCAAACATTCCATTGTAAAGTTTGTTGTTTTTTGCCCAGTTGGAACTTTTGGTGTAGTTATATCCTAATAACTTGTTATAGCCATTACATGCATTGTACATGACTGAACACCCTGTAACTCCAACACAATGCTTTGTACCATATCAGATCAGACTGTAATCACACGCCTTTAAGACTTGACCACTTAGCCTATGTTGAATTAACCTTAATATGGTGTGAATGCCATTGGTGCATGAACTTACATGATAGTCTTTGTACCAGGTTTCTAGTTTTTGCTGCAGGATGCTGTAGGATGAAGTGTTCACCAGCCTCCGCAACGTGTCTGCCATATTACACGGTGTCTAACTCGCCTTTAATCTTGTTAAAGACTTCAGGATGTCCCAGAGCAAAGCACTGCACTTCTTAATCCGACACAAGTCTGCACGACAGCTGCCCTCCTGCTTTTGTACACACACACACACACACACACACATGCACACACACACACAATCCTGCACTTGCTGTTGGATAGGATGCTACGGACGCTGTTTAGTTGTAGCAACAGTGTTAGTTGTCCCACCCCCAGGCTCTGAGTGCTCAAAGTTGTCCACTTCCTGAGAGGGATTTCAGGCCTGTAGTGTTGTAAAGAAGACGCTGTTACTGTAGAGTGGGTGTTAGATGTCGGAGTTTGTTTACATGTGTGTGGTGGTGTGTTGTTTAGTCTAGTTCCCCTGCTAAACTGCAGAAATAACCCGTGTGAAGATCTCTTTCAACTACATAAGCGTTACAGTTAAACCTATAAGGATTGTGATGTATTGTTTAGTTGTAGTAGGGTAGGTATTTTGGGACAGTTTTGGAATTTCCACTTTGTCTAAGCTTTCTTGCCATTAATAAAACAAAATCCCCATCACATGATATATTTCAGAGATCTTCACTTTGAAGGGAAAGTTTATACCTTTTCCTATTCTAAAGAAGCAAGGGTCACCCTTTTGTCAACTGACTGAAAGCCATAATTTAATGACATGTTTGGTAATCTGGGACACATATTTTCATCCTCAATCCTTAAAACATTATTTATTTGTACCATTCTTATTCATGGCATCAGTAAATCAAATTTCAATAACAGGACTCATTCTACTGTGATTACACAATATTAGAATATGTTGAATAATAATTTTGTCAAGAATAATTCTAATTTTAGAGCCTACATTTTAGTGTTCATTGACAGAAACCCTTTGGGGTCACACAAAAATGCTGATGTGTACAAAAATGCTGGGTTTGACACCCCTGGCTTAGCTATTTAGGGCTTAGTTGTATATATAAGCTGGGTGTAAGTGGCCAATGAGTGTATTTATACCATGGCAAGCATATACGAATTTAAAAGCGCACCATTTTTTAAAAAATCTAAACGCTGCAAGCATGATAAATTTCTCCTAATCTCACATTTGAATTAATAGAACAAACTGACATTTGGTACAAAAGCATTACCTTATATGATATATAATGCAAAAATAATAAAGCCTGTATGTACTGTATATGACCAAAAGTATATGAACACCTGATCATCACACATATATGTGTTTGTTGAACATCACATTTCAGATTTAATCCCTTCTTTGCTGTTTTAATAAGCTCCACTCTTCTGGGAAGGCTTTCCACTAGATTTTGAAGTGTGGCTGTGAGGATTAGACCATACTTGTCAGGCGATGAGGCCTGGCACATAGTCGGTGTTCCTGTTCATCCCAAAGGTGTTCAGTGGGGTTGAGGTCAGGGCTCTGTGCAGGACACTCGAGTTCTTCCACTCCAATCTTCACACACCATGTCTTCATGGAGCTCGCTTTGTGCACAGGGGCATCGTCATGCTGGAACAGGTTTGGGCCTCTTAGTTCCAGTGAAGGGAAATTGTAAAGCTACAGCATAGAGAGACATTCTATACAATTGTGTGCTTCCAACTTTGTGGCAACAGTTTGCGGAAGAGCCACATATGGGTGTAATGGTCAGGTGTCTACATACTTTTGGCCATATAGCGTATATCTTTCATCTACATACATGCTACAATTAAACACGGGAGATTTGAAGTGTATTGTTTCATTTAATATTTAAATTAAACAGTTGAGTGCCTGATCTCACTAATGCTCTTGTAGCTGAATGAACACAAATCCCCACAGCCACGCTCCAACATCTAGTGAAAAGCCTTCCCAGAAGAGTGGAGCTTATTATAGCAGCAAAGGGGGAATATATCTGAAATGTGATGTTCAACAAACACATATGAGTGTGATGATCAGGTGTCCACAAACATTTGGCTATATAGTGTACATAATTTGGTGGTGTCATGTCTTGTGCTCTTGCCTCCCTCATTACCACCCAAAGTCTAAAAGCCTTTGGTTAAATATATTGGCATTGCTATATCTGGGCTATCCATTTCTGGAGAGCTCAGTACAGACCCTTAACAGTTGGCCTCCTACGACATAGACCAAACCATTCAAAACGTGAGTTGTGTGCCTAAACTCTGTCTAATAATCACATTTTTGAGGATGGTCAAATCTTATATGCCTCCGTTGCGTATATTACTGTGTTTCTGGTTGTATGTTTTATAGTCTTTGCACTACAATTCGCGTAATTTGTGTTAATAATGTAGTGGTCGGTGTCTCCCCCCCTCCCCGGTTGTCCAGTGGAACATTCCTGTGCGTGTTGTTCGGCGCTGTCAGACGCAGGACAGGGAGGGAGGGTCAACATGGCGTCCGAGCAGGTCTGTTTATAAAGTCAAATAATCTGCTTTATTACGTTCATTCTCTGGCTTTTGAACCATTGCTTCAGAGCGAGATGTGGCTGTGTTGTTAGCTGATTATCTGAATGTGTAAAAGTGCAGGTTTCTGTATGGTTCGTGTTCATACCGTTTATGGGGGGAAAAAATACTAATTCTTTTTAGAACAGTGTCTCCATTTTCGTTTGTTTCGTTCGACTACTGGTTCTTTTTTTTCCCGACAGAAAAAAGAAAGTGTTCAGTTTCATCGGTTGCTGTCTAGAAGCGCGAAACGGGAGGGTGTGATTTATTTTTAGTCACACCGTTACTCAGTAGGTGCTTGCAGAGAGACAGACTGGCGCGTGCTGCATTCCTGCGCGCCACTGTGTGGCTCAGCTGGGAATCAGCTTCATCTCTCTGTTCATGAATGTCCAGCAAAGCAGCATGCTTTTCTCTATTTTTGCAAATGCAAATGTATTATCAAACCCTGAAATCTCTCAGTAAGATAAGTATTCAGACCCTTTATTCAGTTCTTTGTAGAAGCACCTTTGGTATTGATTACAGCTTCAAGTCTTCTTGGGTAAGTCTCTACAAGTTTTGCACATCTGGATTTGGGCAGTTTCTCGTATTTTCTCAAGTGTGATCAGATTTGGATGGAGAGCATCTGTGAACTGCCATCTTCAGGTCTTTCCACAGATGTTTGATGGAGTTAAACTCTGGGCTTTGGCTGGGCCACTTGTCCCAAAGCCACTCCAGCGTTGTCTTGGCTTCGGGTTGTTGCCATGCTGAACGGTGAACCTTCGTCTGAGGTCAGGTGCACTCTAGGGCACTTAGGTTTTCTTCAAAGAACTTTCTGTATTTGGCTGTATTCATCCTTCCTTTAATTCTGACCAGTCTCCTCGTCCCAGCTGCTGAGACGCACCCCATATCATGACGCTGCCACCGTCATGCTTCGCTGCGAGAATATTAGCCAGTTGATGAGCAGTACCTGGTTTTGCCAGACGTAATACTTGCATTTCAGCCCAAAGAGTTAATTTTTTGTATCATCAGACCAGAGAATCTTTTTCCGCAAGCTCTCAGAGTCAGTTAAGTGTCTGCCACATGCCTTTTACTCAGGAGTGTCTTCTGTCTCACCACTCTACCATAAAGGCCTGACTGTTGGAGTATTTCTGAGCTTGTTGTCCTTCTGGCAGGTTCTCCCGTCACTGCAGAGGTCTTCTGAAGCTGTATTAGAGTGGCCATTGGGTTCTTGGTCACCTCCCTTCTAGCCCAGTTACTGAGTTTTGCTGTAAGAGCCCTGGTGGTTCCAAACTTCTACCATATTACAATGATGGAACATTAAAATGTTGAGAAATGGTTTTATGCCCTTGCCCAGGTCTATAATCGTGACACAGTTTGATTGTGGAGGTCTACAGAGAGATCCTTGGATTTCATTGCTTGGTTTTTTTTTTTTGTTTTTTTTGGTCTGACATGCACTGGAAAATGTGGGACCTCATACCCACAAGTGTGCATTTCTATCTCATTTCCAATCAGTTGAATTTGCCACGGGTGGAATCGAGTCACATCCTAGAGGCATCTCCATATAATCAAAGCAATAAAGATGCACCTGAGCACGATTCGGAGTGCCTTTCGCCAAGGGTCTACATACATATTTAATGAGAGATTTAAGTTTTTGATTTGTAATAAAGTTGAAAAAAATTCTAAATACATGCTTCACTTTGTTATTATGGATTATTGTGTATAGAGTAATGGCAAAAAGTACATTTAATCCATTTTAAAGTAAATCTACAACACAATTTTGGCCCAGCTTAAGCTGCTGGACAGATAGCCTTACATTTGGCTCAAGAATATTCTGGTGTAAAGTGGAGTTCATTGTTGTCTCAATGACTGCAAGTTTCCCTGATCCTGTGGTTGCAAAACAAGCCACCATGCTTGACAGTTGATTTGAGGTGTTTTATACACTATTTGGTTTTCACCAAAGATGGTGCTGTGCATGATGACCAGACACCTTGGTCTCATGAGTCGAAAGGATATAGTTCCAGAGATTGTGTGGTTTGTTCAGATGCAGTTTTGTAAACCTAACTTGTTCAGTCTTTTTTCTGATTGTGCTGTCATGAACATAACCATTTAATGTGCTTACAGAGGCCTGTAGGTCACATGATGTAGCTCTTGGGTTTTTCTTTATATCCCTGAGCATTTAATGGCCTGCCTGTGGACTGAATTTGCTGGGATGCCCACTCATGGGAACATTGGCAGCTGTTTTTGAAGGGTCTCCATTTATAAACGATCCTTCTCACTGTATAATGGTGAATTTCTAATTGTTTGGAGATGGCCTTATAACCCTTCCCAGAATGATAAGCAGCAACAATTGCTTCTCTGAGGTCATGGCTGATGTCCTTTCTTTTTGGCATGATGTAGATACACCCCTGAGTGCTCCAGAAAACCAAACTGCCAAAAGTTCTACTTTTATAGCGGTACTCACACTTCTTGATGAGTAATTAATCTTGTGCATTTCATTAGTAACACCTGGCTGCTAATTACTCTCTTAATGATTGTGGAAGTAGGAAGAGTATACTTTTTTTTTCCCCCACCTGGTCTGACTGTTGGTTTTCTTTTTGGGTAAAATAATTATATATTGAAATCATATTGTTTTCAGCACCTGGTTTTTTTTTGTTTTTTGTTTTGTTTTGTTTTGTTTTGTTTTTTTTTTTGTCATCTCAGGTTACTTGTTTACAGAAGTTGGTGAGGACCACACAATTGTTATTTAGTCCCCGATAAATAAAAACATAGAATTGAAGGAGGGCATACTTTCTTTTTCCCATGACTGTATGTTTGTGGTTATATTTCCACGTTACACTAAAGTTTGTGGACACCTGACCATCACACCCATACGTGGTTCTTCTCCAAACTGTTGCCACAATGTTGCAAGCACACAACTGAATAAAATGTCTCTGTATGCTGTAGCTTTACAATTTCACTTCACTGAAACTAAGAGGCCCAAACCTGTTCCAGCATGACAATGTCCCTGTGCACAAAGCGAGCTCCATGAAGACATGGTGTCTGACCTCACTAATGCTCTTGTAGCTAAATGAACACAAATCCCTACAGCCTCGCTCCAAAATCTAGTGGAAAGCCTTCCCAGAAGAGTGGAGATTATTATAACAGCAAAGGCGGGACCAGCTCTGTATTAATTTCCATGGTTTTGGAATAAGCATTTATGGGTGTGATAGTCAGGTGTCCACATACTTTTGGCCATATAGTGTATTCCATACTGTTAATTGTCATTATTATTCTAAAATAGTAGAAAATAGAAAACCTTTCTATGAGTAGTTGTCCAAACCTTTGAGTGTTAGAGTAAGTGTATAAGCATATAATATAGAAAAATAAGTGTAAATGTGTCCAAAATAACTATCCTCCCTTTCCCTCCCTATAGGAGAGCTCAAATGGTCCGGTGAAGAAGTCGATGCGGGAGAAGGCCATTGAGCGAAGGACTGTTAGTAAGGAGCACAACAGTAACTTTAAGGCTGGATATGTGCCCATTGAGGAGGAAAGACTGCACAAGACAGGGCTGAGGGGTCGAAAAGGCAACATTGCCGTGTGCGTCATAGTCCTGCTCTTCCTGCTTGCACTCATCAACCTCATTGTGAGTGAATCTGAAGAGGAGATTTGTGTTCACTTGTCATTTTTGTAGTGTGTTACTGTTTTTTACACTTTTCACATTCTTACACTTTCCAATCATGAGGCAGCAGTGCAATAAACATCATCATGCAGATCCAGGTCAAGCGCTTCAGTTCAGTTCAGTTAATGTTCACATCAAACATTATAATGAGGAAAAAATGCATGTCTGGGGGTCAGACGGGCTGGTTTGAGTTTTAAGAAACTGCCAATCACAAGAGTCTTAAGAGTTTTTTTTTTTTTTAGAGTTTAGTATTTTGTTTTTCACACTTCTGTATAAACTCTGGATGAGATCAGCAGATTCTGAACCTGTCCGACACCACTAACCATGCCATGTCAGTGAGATGACTTTTTTTTTTTCTCCATTCTGATGTTTGCTGTGAGCAGTATCTCAAGCTCTTGACCTGCATCTTCATGATTTTTCTTCATGATTGCGCTGCCTGGACATGATTGACTGATTGGATAATGGCATGAATGAGCAGATGTTCCGAATGAAGTCTTAATGGCCCCCCCTTGTGCTTTCTCACTGTGTGTCAGATAACTCTGGTGATCTGGACAGTTATTCGGATCGGCCCTAGTGGCTGCGACAGTATGGAGTTCCATGAGAGCGGCCTGCTGCGCTTTAAGCAGAAAGCTGACATGGGGGTGGTTCACCCACTGCACAAGAGCACTGTGGGAGGGAGGAAGGACCAGGACCTTGTCATCACTGGCAACAACAACCCAGTGAGTGTGGATAAGACTTTTACCAGTTAGTCCTTGAACCTTAGCAAGTCGCATGCAGCATCTAATACTTTTGTAAGTTAGCGCCAGTTAAGTGCTACTAGTCCGCTAGTTAAGTAGTTAACAGCTTTTTTTTATTATTATTATTTCATGCATGTCCCTTTGTGCTTCTTTCTGTGAATTTGTGGCTGTTTTTAGGTGGTGTTTAAACAAGGGAACACCAGGCTAAGTGTTGAGAAAGACAAGACATCTATCACCAGTGACCTGGGCATTTCCTTCACTGACCCACGCACACAAACCACCTTCTTCAGCACAGACTTTGATAACCACGAGTTCCACTTGCCCAAACAGGTCAAAGTGCTCAATGTGAAGAAAGCCTCCACTGAAAGGGTGAGTGTTCTTGTATCAGGTTTTCATTTCATCTCCCCAAAATTAATCACAGTATTCTATATCTGACGCATACATTCCTACTTAACTTTTTATTCATAAATGAACAGGACTCATGTTGAAAATTATTTATATTTTTATAGCAGAACAAAAGTAAACTGAACACGAGAAAGTTTGCTATCAGTCCTAACCACATAAACAAGGAAATGAAATTATCAGAGCTAAGCATGTCAGATGTTGTTTTGTTCATTCAGAATCAGTTTGCTGTAAACTCCTGAGTGGATAAAATTTCTTAATGAATTACGGATAAACGAGTAGGAAACCAAGCTATTTTAAGAGCATGATTGCGGTAGCTAGCTAATGGTCATTAAGATGTCAGAATGGAAAAGCAAAAACAAATTTATTTGTTGTACATTTTATTCTTTGATGGTTTTGGTTCAGGAGCTAATGTTGGTTGGAAAAAATGATTAACTATTAAATATTTTCTCACTCTTAACATTTCAATTATACCATATAATTTACCTAACTTTTCACTGTTCTTATAATAATTTCCAGATACAAATAAGTTTGCAGAAAACAATCATTGTGCTGGCATTTTATTCTTAGATGATTCTTGATGACATTTTTATGCTGTGTGTAACTTTTTTTTTTCCACTGCTATGCCTTTAGTATTGGTAAAGCATTTCTTTAGCTATTCATCAGTTCTCCTCTTTTGTACATATGTGCATATGTGTTTCGTCCCCAAACCGTGGCCGCAAAGTTGGAAGCACACAATTGTATAAAATGTCTCTGTATGCTGTAGCTTTACAATTTCCCTTCACTGGAACTAAGAGGCCCAAACCTGTTGCAGCATGA
>CM040993.1:2681994-2693432 GCA_022985145.1 Pangasius djambal | reverse complement strand
GGGATTTGATAACAGCTCTGCAAGATAAAGTCATGTACTTCAACACAAAGTCATGGTAATTGTTATATAGAGATTGGTCCATAGCCATAATTACATAAAACCTAAATACACTCGCATTCTGATTTTGCTCTATTTAAGTCTTGATCATACACACATTCATTTTTATAATTACTCGTTACTTTAAACCCCACCCTACACAAACACTCTTCTTTTTATTTCGTAACGACTTGGCCAAAGAGCTGCCAGTGATTTACAGTTGATTCACCTTGGCATTTTTATAGTTTTTAAAGCTGAATGCTCTTTAGCTTTTCGTACATGCAGTATGTTGTTTATGAAGGTTTGATGAAGATTTCTGGTGGATGTTTTTCATAATAGCAGTATTATCTTTTTTTGATTGTAACATTTTATGAAATCCACATTACTTCTCTGGAACACGATCAGACTCGTAAAAGTTCTTATGGAAAATCCAGGCAGCCTTATGGGTCGTGAGGTACTGCACAGGGTGTCTGAGATATTTATGCCACTTAATGTGTTTTATATATTCCTATATAGATGTGTGTTGGCAGCTGTATATGGCTCAGTTGTCCAAGATTGACTATAAAACAAATCTCAGTTCACTTCCTCAAGAAACTGAAATGTATTAGCAATATAGAGTCTTTGCTCTGTGTTAAAAGGGATGACCTGTTCGCCATTTAGCTTAACCCTGTACTCACAAGTCACTTAATCTGCTTAACTGCTGTTAGCACCAGTCACAGGTTGACATATAGTACAATGGCATTACTGCATCTGATCTGATTTGCATCTGAAATGTTATGCACTTTTGTCAGTCATATATGAACTTACGTGTGCTTTAACTAATATGCTTGATAAGATGAAAATAGAAAGCCTATGGTATTTGAGTTGTTTGATATTTTTGTGCAATATGACACTTATTATTTTTGTTTGGATCGTAGTTTTCATGTGTAGTATTTATTTGAATTATGTTGTTTTCTTTTTAAGAAGTGATCAGATGATGACCATGCTGCATTTTCACTAATGGTCATTAACTCGTGTTACATGCATACATGAAGGTGCCGTTTAAAAGGGAAATAATTTTTCATTAAAATGTTTGCATTGAATAAATACATTTGAGTATTTAAAAAAAAAACGTGGTGATTATTTACTAATATGATACCTTTCCTTATAGGTTTTTTTAAAAATTTATTTAAAATGCTTTGGTGGAGCAAAACCGTAGTAAGAAATTAACTTATACACGTGATTGACGGTAAGTTATTTACAACAGCATCTGTGTGCATGTGTGCGTTCCTATGCTTCAGCAATACAGTGCAGACTTTGATCTTAGGTGGGTTCAAGTCAAAGTCAAAGAAATTCACAGTCGCAAGCAAAAGTGTTTGGATGATACGTTCTGAGCAAGTATTATAGAATTCCCTCTGAAGTGGCTTTAAAAGCTGTATGAGGTATGTAAAAATATTTTCTTTTTAACTAATTTTACACTTTTTTTTTTTTCAACAAAATCTCAAAGCCTAAATATACACAGTAACTGTCCATGTAAACAAATTGCATTTATAGTGTAATGATAGAAAAGGTTATTTAAAAAGGTGCTTGATTTGTGATTTATCTTTTTTTTTTATATTTTGTTGTTCACAGATTCTTAGACAGTTTTCTCAAAGGTTTAAAGCAAAATCATACTGACATTAAAATGACAAAACCTAAATAGAAACTGATCATATTTGGCAGAAGAACTTCACACCAAAGGGATTAAAAAGAGCATGATGAACATACTCTGAAATCACATTATTTATATTGTCTTTCTGACCTACCTGCTGATACAAAACTTTTGTCTCTATATTGTATAGGGCTTGCTGTGATGTTAGTGTCCAGTGTTGTGCACTGCATTGCAGTTCTGATTTTCCAGCTGTGGGGAGTACAAACCCTCTCCCCCGTCCCTACCTGTCCAGCCTCCTGCGTATGTGAAAAGACTCCACTTGTCAACTGTGCCTCATTGGGCCTATCCAAGGCCCCTTCACATATCCCAGCAACTGCCACTGCCCTGGATCTATCACATAATGCCTTGCATTCTCTGGCTCCTCTTGGGTCAGGCCACATGCATTTGCGAGGGCTTCAGCATTTGTGGGTGGGAAATAATTCACTGGAGAGTCTATCCATGTGTTCAGGGATCCAAGGTTTTGTGGGCACTAGGACCCTGACTAGAAGAAAACAGCGATGTGGGTCCTGGGCACCTGATCTACAGTTGCTGTCTGCTGACAGAAACCAGCTAAAATGTCTGCCAAGAGGTGAGAATGTCACCCACTCGCACACATGGCCACACCCAGACTATTTCAGAAACCTAATTTATGACCTTACCAGCTCCAAAAATCATGCCACTGTGGCAACAGTGATATCATAATCCACAGTCATTAAGTAAGATAAAATATGATGGGTCTTGTTCTTACAGCAAAATAATCATCAACAGGTGGGGAGCTGTAACCCAACGCGATGTGGAGGGTCATTAAAACCCAAAATTCATTATTTTCCTATAACAGCATGGCTCGAAGTGTTTTAATCCTCTTATACCAAGGCACTTTTCCAGCAATCACATTTTATTATTTAGAAAAGAATGACATGTGGTACTTTATCACTTACATTATAGAAACTATAAATAGTCCCTTCACCAGCCTCTCATTTTTCTTTCTCTTTAAGTCAATAAGACCAAATGAAGCTCATCATGTTGCCAGGAAACTGGAAAATGCAAAGTCCTGAAGATTTCAGCATGCTGTAAAACCTAATGACACTGTAGACTCCTTCCATAAATTTCAGTTAAAAGTTCAGTTAACATCTCCTTACCGAAAGCATCGCCATATCAACAATTATACATTTTCAATGATAAATAACAGCATGTTTTAATCCATTTATTATTAGGCTTAGATTACGTTCATTATACACCATAAGTACTATGTCCCTTTGAGTTAGCTGTTTCTATAGAAAGGATAATGTATTAGAACAAGTACATTAATATAAACCTGTGAATTGCATTGCAGAGAGAAGTGCTTTTATAGAAAATTAATCATCTTTTGACCAGTCAAATTTGAAAATTCAACTGTATTATAATAAATGTACATTCACTGGCCACTTTAATAGAAACCTGTTCATTTATGCAGTTATCCAATCAACCAATTAGGTGGCAGCAGCACAATGCATAAAATCATGCAGATACGGGTCAACAGCTTCAGGCAATGTTCACATCAAACATCAGAATGAAGAAAAAGTGTGATCTCCGTGACTTTGAGCTTGGCGTGGATGTTGGTACCAGGTGGGCTGGTTTGAGTATTAAGATTCTGAGGCTGTCATGGGCACAGACTCACGAGAACAGGACAGTTGAATACTGGAAAAAGACCAGGTGATTTTTTTTTTTTTTTTAAATCTTCAACTCTCCAGTTTGGGTGACTCTGTGCCCATGACAGCCTCAGCTTCTTTTTCTTGGCTGACAGGAGTGGAATCCAATGTGGTCTTCTGCTGTTGTAGCTCATCCACCTCAAGGTATGATGTGTTGTGCGTGCTGAGGTGCTTTTCTGCTCACCACAGTTGTAAAGAGTGCATATTTCAGTTACTATATCCTTCCTGGCAGCTCGAACCAATCTGGCGTTTTTTCCTATGACCTTTCTTATCAACAATGTGTTTCCACCCACAGAACTGTCACTCACTCAGTGTTTTTTTTTGTTTGTTTGTTTGTTTGTTTTTCGCACCATTCTTTGTAAACTCTAGAGACTATGTGTGAAAAGACCCAGGAAATCAGCAGTTTCTGAAATACTCAAACGAGCCCTTCTGGTAAAAACAAACATGCCACAGTTAAAGTCACAGAGATCACACTTTTCCCCATTAAGATGTTTGATGTGAACATTAACTGAAGCTCTGTATCTGCATGATTTTATGCATTGTGCTGCTGTCTCATGATTGGCTGATTGGATAACTGCATGAATGTACAGGTGTTCCTATTAAAGTGGATGTTCAGTGTATATTATGATACCTCAAATATTTGATTTAGTCAGAGAAACAGTTCAGCAGCTCATAAGCCAGTTTTAATAAGTAATAAGACAAGGAGTTCATAAATTAGCAAGGCCCTTTTCTAAAACCTACATAGTTTACGTGTCATAGCTTGGTTGTGGTGGTCGTGGGGTGGTTTCAGACTGAAGCATAATGCTCTAGTGCTTCTGCCATTCATATAAACAAACCAAAATTCCACCCAGTTGTAAATCACTGTTTTAACACAGTAATCGAAAGAAAGACCTTTCTTCTGCAATACTATCAACATTTATGAATCACTGGTGTCATTTAACCAATGAAAACACCCCCACGTAGTGTTAAAGGGCTGGGCACAATCATTTCAGTGTTTTATTACAGGTTGTAAAGAAAAGAGATGTGCTTCATCACATTCCATGGTTATCTTTTTCATTGTGTTGTTCATGTTCTGCCTGCCATATGTGCGTTCACATGGGTGTGTCCCAGGCACAGTGGAATAAGGAACATTTCTTCTTTTTCTTTTAAGGTATAGGAAAAAGGTTGGCTTATACTGTAAATAACTATTCAATGTTTATTAGCATCATTGGATAATATCTCTAATCAACTAGTAGACCAAAGACTAAATATTACCATATGAAAATAATAGGTTTAGGCATTGATTAAAACCATTACATACTAGGAAAAGTATGTAAATGCCATCTGTACCAGCTTTTACCACACCGGAACCAAATTATCACAACCACTGAACACCTGGTACAATTGTGCTTAAAACGTCAGTTTATTATTTCATTATTCATCCTAATAAGCATATTTTCAGTAATAACCAGGTTTTAAATTGGGATTAAGGGAGTAGAAGGGTCATATTTAATGATTTAATTATATATGTATGTATGTATGTATGTATGTATGTATGTTTGTTGCTCCCACTCCAAATTAACTCCCGGTAGCTACTATGAAATATTCAAGAACAACAGTGAAAAGGTATATAGTTATAGTATAATACAAGTCTGGACGGTCTGACGGATTGTGGGAGTTTAAGGGGTTAAATGGAGCAGTAAGGTAGTGGACTGTGCCTGGAAAATAAGCATACAATTTGGCACCATTCACAATTGTAGTATCAATCAATACTACATCAATAACAAGGATTATTAAATACAGTATAACCGCTATTTTACTATTGTTCTAATGTCAGAGAGGCATTACTCAAATTTTTTTCCACAATAGATAGTAACTGGGTTTATTTTCTATTTTCTGCAAAAGTTTCATTTGGTGTCTCTGGTGAGACTTCTGTTTTTCCACAGTACTGTTAATTAATGCCAAGGGGCTTTGGTTCCTTTCCATCCCTATTGGCAAGACCAGGATCAGCTTTCACAACCCAGAGACATTAAAAGACTATGGTCCAGGCTGTGTTTTTTTTTTTGTTTTTGTTTTTTTTCCCTCAACAACAGTCTAAAATATAGGGAGTTGCCAAAATGATCCTACCACCACAGTGATTTTGGAAAACCTTCTGTAAGAGGTCTTGGGCATAACATGGCTGTTCCCAGAGGCAGTGTGCTTTTAGCTGTTTTTGAGTCTGTGTGCACAAGACGTTCTACTCTTTTCTGCTCAGCAGTCAATACTGCTCTCAAAATAAAAGCAGCAAAATCTCTTTTTCCTGTACTGACAGCCAAAACATTACTCTCTCTACATGAACACAGTTGCATCAGAAACTACCTCATAATGTAAATGTATAAATGAGGACACAGTATCTGTATTTACAACAGAATAGATGACTATTTGGCATAATGACAATGCAAACACTTAGATTACTCTCACACACAGCAATTATAAATTGCTACCCTATCATAATTATATTTCACTACACAATCCTCAGAACTGTGATGTTCATGTTTCATTAATGTACTCTTTTGCTTCAATAAAATCCCCTTAGCATTACAAGCTTACCACTAGTAAAAATGTGTGTGGTAAACATCCCTACTTAATGAGAAACAAATGAGAAATTTGAATAAATGAATATAGGGTGGGTTTTGTTCAATTACATACAATTGAAATAAAATTTTCCTTTGCTTAGAAATTGGCACATAATATCACTTTATAGCGCTGTGCATACATATACGTTTTCAAAAGGAGGAAAAATATTTAAAAAAGTGGTAACCAAGAAATCCAAAGTTTTAATAAGGATTTATTATCCTTATAAGTCCTAGGTGTCGCAACATGCCTTAGATCTCATAAACACAGAACCCTCAGAAGCAAAGTTCATGTCCACCAATTGTGGATTCTATCAGCTAGAGTCAGAGCTTATGCCTGTGATATAAAGGCCCAAAGCAGATACTCTTCCAATGAAGTGTTACCTAATTTTCTATATTAAATTATACAGTGAGAGGAAATTTCATTTCAGGTTTAATTAAAATTGAAGAACTACATGGTGTTGGTACAAGTTTAAATAAGCTTTTATCTGACATTGCAGTCAAATCCTGCAATGAATAATTATGTAAATCTTTCTTACTGTAAAAGATAGGAGGCAGGATGTATTGATACCTAAATTGACTCAACCTATACCCATGATCATAGACAGTGGTAAAACACAGCAGGTTTGTGTTTTAATGGACACATCTTTAGTAGTAGATCAAAAACTACAAGTAGTCTTGCCAAGAAACAACCTAAACACAAGTTAAAACCATAACTGGTGACATGACCAGATTAAAGCCATAACAAGAAAATTCGGAGGATCTTAACTCTACATAGCATCCTGATTATCTTTTTTTCACAGATACATTTAGTCATTTAGATACACTTTTTGATGCTTTTATCTAAAGTAAACAAGGAGTCATTAACCTTGCACAAGACATAAAAACATTAAATGCATAACTTCTTGAGCCATAGACATGTACTCTGGACATGGAGTCACACCTGGGGTATGCTAACCATGAAAAATCAGATGCAACAGTAAATCTCACTTCTCCATCTTAGGACTGGGCAATATTAAATCCCTAAAAGTACTCCAGCTCTCCCACAACAGAATCTCTGAGATTGGCCCTGCTGACTTGGCTGGTTGTACTCACTTGGGTGAGCTTCACCTTCAACATAACCTCATCAACACCATCCACCCTGAAGCCTTTAAAGACCTGCAAAAACTAAAGGTAACAAACCATGACTTTAAATATATTTTAAATATTTTGTGGATGACACATTAAGAGTTACTGCATCTATCACTTAGGTCCTTGATGTGAGCTATAACCTGCTGGCCACCATACCTGTGCCAGCCTACCTGTCTCTACGGAACCTGAATGTGTTGGTGGACATTTCTGAAAATAGGTGGAGGTGTGACTGTAACTTAAAGACACTAAGAAGGTGGCTCAGCTTTGACAGGGAACTGGGGAATCCTGCATGGGAAGTGGTATGTTTCTCTCCCTCTCATCATGCTGGAAAGGACCTGCTGTACGTGGAGAAATCAGATCTTGTCTGTCCACAACCTGTATACAACACACCTGGTGTCGAAAAAGAAGTGACTGTGGATGAGGGGATGGAATTAATTCTTTCCTGTAGCACTGCCAACCAAGGTATTAATTCGGTTGTCTGCATGGAATTTGGCTATATAGAAATCACCTAATGTGTATAAGTACTACATACTAACAGCCATCATAGCATATAGGTCATAATTATGAAAACTGTTTCTTTTCTTCAGATTTCATGCACACTCGTTGGTGGACACCCCATGGCCAAATCTCTGACAGCCAACAATTCCTTCATATCAGTAACACCATAGAGCATGATGCAGGACTTTATGTCTGCGTCTCAGGATACCAGGAAGAGCACGTGTCAGTTTTCAATGTACGTGTTCATAAAAGAGCTCATGACAGAAGACTGCGACGAGAAGCACAATTCGGACCGGTTGAGCTTAACAGAGAGGATAACGACAACATACAGAGGAATGTGCCAGCTGTACGAGTAGTGCAACAATCTCAGTTTGTATTAGCTGTCTGCCTGTCTGTCTTCATCACATTCATTGTGGCCTTTGTCCTTGGTGTTTTATTAAGACCACTTCTGGAAAAATGCTACAAACGAATCCGAAATAAGAGGAATTCTACTACACCCCCTTCAAACTCGCGGACTTCCACAAATGGACAGAGGCCATATGTGAATGAAGGCTATTCGGATACAGATGACCAAGAACAAGAAGTGCATGTAGGTCCAAGAGTGACAATTGGGGGGGTAACAGAAATACAGGAACAAAGGGGTGTTCCATATTATGTCACCGTAGAAGACAGTCCATCTGGGAGCAATACAGATGTTGCAGCAATATATGAGAATGTAAAGAAAAAGGAATCTTTGACAGAGAATATTGAGGTGCACAAAGAAGTGCCACTAAGAGAGGAAAACAAAGAAATGAAAAGCCCAAGATCCACTGAGAGCCTAAATGCTGAAAGTAACAAAGGAATGCAGTATGAATATATCCCAGACCCAGAAGACACCATAGAATTAGAGGAGAGGAGTATTTCACCTGCATCCTCTCTCTTAGGTGAACAGCAAGGACCCCAGATGTCTTATGAGGCAAAAGATTCAACTGAACAAAGGGTAGATTCTCCTACAGTCAGCATATATGAAGAAGATGAACAAGCCAGCACGGACCATCAGGCAACAATACCAGGATTTATTACTGATGCATTTCCACTGAAGATGTCTGAATCGAAGGAACAGAGTGTGGATGAAATGGACCCAGATTTATGGAATGACAGTGGTGACAGTTTTTCATTCACTGAGGGCTCGCCAAGATCAAGCAGTCGTGTTTCACATGTTGCTGCTCTTGGTTATCCACCAATTCAAAAAGAAATGTCTGTAGATGAACTGTCTGATAGACCAAGCTCCTGTAACTCAAGTGAAAGTGGAGAAAGTGAAGGAGGACCCAAAGAATACACAGTCAACCCAGAGGATGATGAACACTCAGAAACACAAATTTCCTACTCAGAAAATGATGACATCAACTATGGTGAAAACAGACTTTCCCCTTTTGAAGAAGATATCCTAACTGAAGACCAGAAAACAGACACAGGTGTTCAATTCAGACAAGACACTAATACCCTGGACCCAACAGACATACACATGACTTATACTCGGGAAGACAGTTTTGATGATGAGCAGTTTACAGAGTACAAAGAATGCTCTCAGTCCTCAAATATTAGCAGTGATTATGAAGATGAACCTACACAATACCATGTGCATCCTGTTTATAGGACCAGTCGAAAGACCACCAGTCTGATGGTGGAAGACAGATCACGTACCAGTAGCTGTAGTGAAGAAAATGAAGACAAACAAGGAGACTACCCCAGGAGGCTTGAGATAAGATTAGAACATACGGTTCCTAGCACTGATGCCACACCAGTCATAAGCCCAGACAGGCTTCTCAATATTGACTATGACAACTCCTCAAGCAGTACAGATAAAGAGGACAAGCACAGTAAAGAGAAAGAGAGAAGGATATTTAAAGGTCTTAGCGGACTAAGTGCACTGATGTTTAACAGAAGTGGGTCTGAAACAAATAAGAAAGCTGTCCAGCCAGAACCCAATACAGCAACCACAATCAATAAAGGTACTGGGGGATTCTTGGGCTTTTCTTTCAAAAAACAGCCAATGATGCCGTCAGAAAATGTCAACCCCACCACAAATGATGATAATTTCTTTGTAACAATAGGACAAGCCTTTAATAGACTACCAAAGCTGAAAAATTCTCTTCTGTTCTCGATCTCTCCACCTAAACCTCCACATCAACAGGAGTCTACATCTGTAATAGACAGAATATCTGAATCAGAGAGGCCCCATGTGAGTTCATCTTTTGATGACAGTATCTTTGGAAAGATTGATCAAACCTTAGATCCAATACCACGAGTAAAGAGATATCTTCATTTCTCACAAAGTCCTCCAATTCAAACTCCACCTTATTCAGCTGAAGAAGAAATCATCCCTAATGAAGTTGTAAAAACTGAATCAAAGAAATGCACTTTCTCTTCTGAGGATGATGCCAGTGCAACCACTAAAGGAGATAATTTCTTTGGTCAGATAAATGCATCCTTTGATGACCTACCCAAAGTAAAACGGTATGTTCAGTTTTCACCCTCTGAATCACAACTCTCAAATCATTCAACAACTTCAGCATCAATTAACCAAGTGGCTAGGCCTGAGGCAGTGTCAAAAACAGAATCCCCATCTGACACGATCAGTATTTTCTTTGAAGGACAAAGTATATCACTACCTTCAGTACCAAAGGTGCAGAGGTATGTCCAGTTTAAACAGTCTGAGCCTCAAACAGTGTATGAGCTCACGCCAACCATTAAGGGAGACAGTTTCTTTGGGCAAATACCTATATCATTTGATGAAGTGCCAAAAGTAAAGAGACACATTCTGTTCTCACAATCAGAATCTCATTACCAAACCTCATCACCATACCATCCCTCCAAGAAAAAATATCCACTAATTGATGAACAAATAACACATGAAATAAAAACATCTCTATCAACAGGTAAAGATCATGCCAAACCTCACAATGTTGGCGATAATTTCTTTGGACAAATAGCTGCCTCTCTGGATAGAGTGCCAAAAGTAAAGAAGTACATTCAGTTTACACAATCTGAGGAGCTCTCTGAAACTCTGTCACCATACTTTCCCTTAAATAAGACAGTGCCAATCATGCAAGCAGGCACAGAACTGAAGAGAAATAATTCACCATCAAAAGACTGCAATGCAGTTGTTGATGAGCACAATTTCTTTGGACAAATAGGTGTGTTCTTTGAAGGAATACCAAAAGTAAGGAGAAGAATTCAATTCACAGAACATTCACCTCAGCCTCCTGAGTCACAGCCTCTGTCCTCACTCAAACAACCAGTGACACCTGCAGTCACAGCAAAAGGAACATCATGTTCCATATATGATGCAAAATCAAGCCAGAGTAAAACTAATTTCTTTGAATTAATCCAAGTATCTCTTGATAATATACCAAAGGTGAACAGATCTCTTCAGTTCACACAGTTTGAAGCTGAACCTTCAAATCAGTCAATCCCTTCATTCTTTGGACAAATAGATATATCTTTTGATGAAGTCCCAAAAGTAAAAAAATACCTTCAGTTCATAAAGTCTGAACCTCAACCTTCAGCACAGTCTCCCTCAGCATCTGTAATTACAGAAAGTGTCACACCAGAGTCCTTGACAGAAATGCACTCTAAAAGATCTGAGGCTGAAATAAGTCCATCCATTAAGGGAGATAATTTCTTTGTGCAAATAGGCACATCTCTTCATGGACTGCCAAAATTGAAAAGATACATTCAGTTCACACAATCTGAGTGTCAACCTTCAGCTCAGTCACCCTCATTGCCTGTAATTACAGAAAGTGTCACACCAGAGCTACTGACAAAAATGCAGTCTACAAGATC
>CM040993.1:2670617-2681065 GCA_022985145.1 Pangasius djambal | reverse complement strand
GTCTTTACACAGACAAAAAGCTACACCAATTTTGACAAAAACAGAATTAGGGAGGTCCAGTTCTTCGCCTGATGATAGCAAGTCAAATAATGAAGACACTTTCTTTAAGAAAATGGATGCACCTGTTAGTGAACTGCCCAAGGTGAAGAGATATATTCAGTTCACACATCAGCATTCAACTCCACCAAACACCCATGAAGTCACAGTTGAAGTAGCAAAGAAAAGAGAATTATGGGGATCGAATTTGTCCATGGTTGATGTCAAACCTCCTGTAACAGAAGACAATTTCTTTGGTCAACTAGGAACAAATCTTAATTCACTACCAAGGGTCAATAGATACATTCACTTTACACAATCTGAACTTTATCCCTCAAGTCAGTCACAATCTCCAACTGAGAAAATGACCAAAAAAAAATGGAAGACATTAAGCTCCTCAATCAATAATGATGCTAAGTCTGACAAAGAAGTCATTTCAAAAAAACAAGACAACTTCTTTGGGCAACTTGGCGTATCCCTTGATGAAGTGCCCAAGGTAAAGCAATATATTCAGTTTTCACAAGCCGAAGCTTATCCTCCAACTCTGTCTTCTGTAAACATCAAAGGAGATCAGTCTCCATCACCATTTTTCAAAACTGAAATTGTCACACCAGAGTTGGCAACAAAAACAGAGTCTAGTAGCGCTGATTCTTCATTTGACAGAAAACACAGAACAGTCATTAAGGAAGACACTTTCCTCGGACACACAGACACATCTTTTGATGAAGTGCCAAAAGTAAAAAGATACCTTCAGTTCATAAAATCTGAACCTCAACCTTCAGCTCAGTATCCCTCAACATCTGTAATTACAGAAAGTGTAACACCAGTATTCTCAACAAAAATGCAGTCTACAAAATCTGAGGATACAGTAAGTCCCTCCATTAAGGGAGACAATTTCTTTGGTCAAACAGGTTCATCATTTAATGGCATGCCAAAGGTGAAAAGATACATTCAGTTCACACAAGCTGAACCTTATTCCTCAAGTCAGTCACAATCTCCAAATGAGAAAATGACCAAAAAAGAATGGAAGACTTTAAGCTCCTCAACCGATAATGAGGCAAAATCAAGCACAAAAGACACTTACTTTGATGGAGTATCTCTTGATAATATACCAAAGGTAAAGAAAGCTCTTCAATTTACACAATCTGAAAATCAGAACATAACAGCAGCAAATGATAAATCCAGTAACGCTGCTAATTTATTTGGATCATTAGATTTATCTTTTAATCAACTACCAAAAGTGAAAAGGAATGTTCATATTGTGCAATCAGAACCTTACCGGTCATCTCTGGTGCCATCAAAGTTTTTACATCGCTCAAATTTGGAAAGTGAACAGAGTTTCCCATCTGAGGATGAGTTCAAACTTACTACAAAGGAAAATGATTCCTTTGGCCAAAGAGATGGAGTGCCAAGGCTAAATAGATACATTCAGTTTAGGCAGTCTGAACCTCAGACCCAGACTTTGTCTCCATCTCTCTCATCCCAGATGTGGGAATCAGTGGATGTAGGAACAGAATCAAGGATGTTAAACCAACTTCCTAAGCCAAGGAGGTCTCCGTTCTCATCAAACCCAGACGCTTACGGGCAGCCAGATCAAGTATTTATGCAAGTGGAAGAGGTATTCAGACAGACAAGTTCAAATCCCTCATCTGATAACAAGAAATATGCAAATACACAAGGATCAAGCAGTAGGACAGCACTGTCTACAACTGAGCCTGAGACCATATTAGAATCATATTTGCGAGCCTCGTCCAATGATAGGCAAACAAGAAAGCGTCTGGTTATGGACCCTGCACTTCAGGATGCATCCCAATCTATCACTGAAACACCTGCAGCTTCTTCAGAAAAAGACGATGCTAGAGAGTATCTAAGAGACAGCTCTCTGGCCCGTCAAAGGCACGAGCGGAGAAGATTGTTGTTTCAGCAGAAGAGGAGAGCAATGGATGGGTTCAGTCTGACCTCTGAGTCTTTCACATCTCAGGAAACTAATCAGTAGGGAAGCTTGTCAGTTAATTATGGAAGAAGATCCCCTTCCTACTGAACACAGGGTGTCTACAGGAAGTAAAAACACTGCAAACTTCAAGGAAGTAGATATTTAAGAATCTGACAGGAATATCTCATCTGTCAGATCCAACTCATCTGTACACTGTACAACATTTGAAGGGGTCTTCAATATTTCCTAAACTATTTAACTATGTAAAAAAAAAAAAACTGTATAATTTTATACATTAATGTACATGTGTTTAAGTAAATCACAACAGAATACTGATGTTAGAAACCGATCAAACTTCACTAATTGAGACTAAATTGATATTTAGTTACTGTTCATTTACTTCTAGTGATACACTAAATATACAAACATATACTGACTGCAAAGGGTCTTTCACATTTATACAAATTAATTTTAGCATTTATCTTATATCCCTTGTAGTTGTTTCTTTTTATTTTTGGATATTGTTCACAAAAGCACATTATAAAACAAATAAAAAGGAATGTATGTAAAGATTAAATGTCTAAAGCAACGCATAATTAAAATCTAAACACACTTGGGAAATATATGTTTTTTGTCTTAATATTATGCAGAATTATTACAATAGAAGAGCATGCTCGGGTCTTAGATAGCAGCATATACCTAGCACAGGAAAAAAGTGCTATGGCAAAAGCAGATGGAAGTTTTTTAAAAATTGAGAAAATGTATGAAAGATAAAATGGCACAATTCGTTAACAAACCTCTTTATATACTGAATGTAGAGATAGGTTACAGTGAAAACAGACACATATACACACATCCATACATATATATATACAGTCAGATGAGATAAGTCAGCCAGTCCTCCCTGCATTAGCCAACATTGCTAGCAAAATAGTCTTAGCAACAGTCATAACACAGAGATCTGCTAATCAAACACTGCCACAGGAAAAAAAAGTGCCTATAGCAACGTTAGGTTATATTATCTCCAGATTGCACATCATAGTCGTTTGTTGCCAAATACTGATTATAAACTAATTCAAACTGTTTCACCGTTACAAAATTGTTTGCTTTGCCCAAAATGCAGGGCGTATTGGATTTATTAAGTCAGCTCACCTATTCTTGTAAACACTGTAAAAGAACACATTTGGTAACCACTGAAAAGCAAAATCATAATCCCAAAGAAGCTGTTATTCTTTTAGTGGTGCTCAGATATTGTGTGTTCAGTGCTTAGAATTTTAATACATGAAAAGAAACGCATCTAATAGTAAAACTATCCCAGCCATATACTTCAGTTACATTATTTAAGGTAATTACACATTTCTGAATCTGATTTTCTAATTGTAATTACCTAATTATAGTCATGACATGTAGTTCCTCCCACTACACGTTCTAACTACATTTAACAACTTACTTATTAAATTTATGCTCTTTGAACTGTATATGTTCATGTTTTTTATGATTTTTGTGCATTACAAACAGAGACAGAATGAACAGCTGTATCAAATCATAAAAGAAAAAAAAACAATACATCGGCCATTGTAATTTGTCATTATGTTATTCTTGCAAGCGCTTAAATTCAACATGAGTTGTGCATAAATTCAGGTGCTGCAATGACTTCTGTTTGGTGTGGTTTAGCACGTGGTGAAAATGGAGAGTAAAAGAAAGCAAACAGAAACGTTTCAGCAAATGAGGTTGAAAGTGTATTTAAGCGTTAGATACCATGACAATCATGATTTTCATAAAACAATGACTCCATGGCTGTGGGAAAAAAAAAATAAGCACAATAAATTCACAAATACCTGTACAAAAAAGGAAAAAAGAACCATAACATTTACAAAAAAATAAAAATCATTTATACTCAGACAGCTCTGCATGAAGTACGCATGCACTTTTTTGTCCACTCAGATGACAAGTTAGCTTCACACCACAGCCAGAGACAAAACTGAACATTTTACAAATGTAACTAGAAATATGTTAAACAGTTGCTATGCAACAGTCACTATGGGCTTAAGGTCTTGCTGTGGAAGCTTGTTTCCCATCACATGTCCCTTCCACTTCAAGGGACAGCCTTATCATGCCATTTTATCTGCGTAATACGTGAATTGAAGGAACACTTGTTTGGAACAACAGGAAGAGAAAACCGTGTCTGTGGGTGATCCATTAAAGTAAATCAGCTTGATTCCAAGTATCCATGTAGATTCTACTGGAGAGCATGAAACTATATGGGCACACCAATGTGTAAAACATAGGGGCAATGACACATACAATTCTGATAGGAAAATATAACATCATCCGTAGAATTGGAGTGACCAAGGAAGGGCAATCTGCAGATTTGCGTGTAAGATTTTTTTTTTTTTTTTTTTAAATTACTAGCCTTTAATCTCTTACTTGTCCAACATGAGCATTTTAACTCCCTTTAACAATGCTGTCTTAAATAATTGGTGCACTAAGGAAAAATAACAATGGGATAAGAATGACAGCAAAACTCCTTAACAATAATCCTCTCTTAATGTTGGCACACTAGAAGATTTTTACAATATATTGCCCAAGAAATATCAAACTTTTGTATGGTTAACAAAATCCTGTTACATTACTCAATCACATGAAGAACACAAATATCTTTAGCCTCCACTTTTTTTTTTTTTTTTTTTTTTTTTTTTACAACCATTGCTTCATCTGTAATACCAAAGACACAGAGAAGAGATGTGTCTCTAACAGAGAACCTCAGATTTGCACTTTTGTGTCATGCCCCAAACTCAATAACTCAAAAGATAACAAAGGATAAAAGTCACTATTTAACCATCACCTCGTCTGGCATTCTTTCTCCAGAACAGCGACAGTTAGGCGAAGTCTGAAACTTTACAGCAATAACGCACATAGTTCAATTATGTGCTATTTAAAGATGTGGACTAAACAAGGAAGAACAATGATAAATAAAAGAAGTCAAATACATATTTTAGGGGGGAAAAAAGCTCAATGGCAGGTAGTTATTAAATATGATAAACTTATATAATTACCCTGTGTAATTTATCAGTTTAAGTTAATCTGTACAATGAAATAGCAATGAGCAGTTCAGAAAATATTGTGTAAGGAGGGCCGATTTAGCACTTTTATCATTTATAATTCACAGTTAATGAAACGCCACTGTCGATTGTGATAACGTTTAATCAGTTTTTTAAAGGAATGACTTTTTTTTTTTTTTTTAAATATACACTGTAACAAGTGAGACTTTTTAATGATTTAATGTAATGTAACAGGTGAGCATCTGATGTTTGGTCACTGTACTTCAGATCATAATCAGCAGCAATGGCTATTTTGATTCATTTACAAGATTTTAACAGATTTCTTTTTTTTTTTAAATCATCATCATAGATTATTTTTATATGAGTTTGTGTTTTAAATAAGACCCCATGATGTTTAATCACCTAGGATAAGAAGGGAACTATTTAGGGAGTTACCCTACCATGTGGAATATCACAGATCACCCCTCTTGAACACCCATTCAAACATTCACAGTTAGACACGTCACAGTAGGGTGGCAGGAAGCAGCACTGAGCTTGGCCATGTGCTTTCCCATGATGCATTGCAGGTTGGTCAGGACATCAGGTGAGAATTTAGGGCTGAGGTGCTGTTTTACCTATTTATCATCAGTGTTGACGCTCACACATAACCCTTTTGAGAAGGGCAACATGTGAACGTTACACTCTGGAACGCTGACACTTTTTCACACACACACACTTTCATACACACACACACACTTTCATACACACACACACAATTCACTGGCAGGATACCTACAGTTTGCCCCACCTGGTCCGGTTATGTTTTGTTTGTAAGGACCATTTCTAAGTCAATTCTGACACTGATGCCACGGTGCCTGTTGCCGATTAGTTTCTAGTTGTTGGTGATGGTAGAGGCAATGACGGTTGTTGCTATGACATCTCTCGGTCTTTGTACCACTCCACAAACTCATCCAACAAAACCGGCCCTGAAATACAAAACAGTAAATGCTATACAGCAATATCTCTAGATTTTTTCCCCCCAGATTTTTCCCCAATTTGGTCACCCACCAGCCATCTCTCCCCATCATACCACAGCTACCAACCGGGGCTTCCTCCAAGACGTGTGAAGCCAACCAACAGCATCTTTTCGAACTGCTGCTCATACTGCATCACAGGGCAGTGTAACACACTCAGAGGAAAGCGCTATCCGCCCTCTTCTGCATACATGAACTCACACTGGCTAGTGTCACTGTGACTGACAGGGCAGAGAGTGTATGCCATCCCTCCCACCCAGATAGCGCGGCACATTTTGCTCACTTGGCTCCTGGTCATGGATGTCTGTGGCATCGTCAGGATCCAAACTTGCAATCTCTCGACGATAGGGCGAACGCTTTGGGGGGGAACACTACAGTACTGTGCAAAAGTCTTAGGCACATGCAAAGAAATGCTGTAGAGCAAAGATGCCTTCAAAAATAATTAAATTAAATGTTTCTACATTAAAAAAATACTATAAAGAGCAGTAGGCAGTAATAAATGAAACAAAGACAATATTTGGTGTGACGAGCCTTCACTTAAAAAAAAAAAAATAGTAGTCTCAGTTGCAGTGTGTGCAGTTTTATAAGGAAATGAGCTGTAAGTGTTACTGAGCATCTTGCAGAAGCAGCCACAGTTCTTCTGGAGACTTTAACTGTCGTACTTGCTTCTTATTTTTGCACCGAAAAGTGTCTCTTATGTAATCTGGTGCTTTCATTACTGACATACAAACATTTTTCTCTAACATTTAATTTTGTGCTGGAAAACTAATGTTTGGAAATCTAAAATGTTTTTGTGCTGAATCAATAATGTAGAAGTGATAAAATAAAAATCTATAACAAAGTTTGTACTAAAAAAAAATAAGGTGCCTAAGACTTTTGCACAGTACTTTATGTGTGGATCATGTGTGTACGTGTGTACTTACAAGCCCCGTCCTCATCATAGTTGCTGAGATCCAAGTTAATGGTCCTACTGAACTCTAGAACATTGCACCACTGGTCTTTATTTACTACTTTATACTTGGATTGCTGCAACCAAAGGGAAAGAAAAACAGATTTCAGATATAAAACTGTTGATTACTGATCAGAGCACAGTACTGTGGCTATGGGATAATATTCGTATCAAAAAACATAATCCATTTGCCTCAGGATAAGCCATTTAAGCCATTTAAATTAGCCACACTGTAAAAGAATTTATATTTAACAGTGGAAGTAGAAGAGCATTATTGTGAATTGGGCATAAATGATTAATGTGAAGAATGAAATCAGCACCTCTAGAAACTGGTTAAACACAGGAAATAGTGGCCAGGTTTTCCCCAGTAGAAGTCCCAGCATGCACTTGGCAGTGTTTAAATCTAAACTCCTTTGATCCTTCTCCTGCAAAGGCATATAAACAGTGAGGTCAGACGTTAGAAGTTATACCATGAGTTTTAATCAACCAATATTTTGCCATAAATCACAGCCTTTTTAGCTTTGTGGGTCTTGTACAGGTGCCTACGCTCAACTCGCAGTACTGCACAATACTGTTCATATTACCATTCAATACTGAATACAGTCAGGCTTTGTTCATGGACTATTTCAACTGATACATTTCTTATAGGCCATTCCTCTCTCACTTTACAGCTCATCAGTCTGGATACTCTTGGTAAAACTGCAAATGTTTCAGTATTGTGGACCAATTAACAAGGAAGTATGAGTAGTTACTCAGTTAAGAGTTAATGGGACCATAATGATGTGAAACAGCCCATATTATAGACAGCTAACTCAAAGACATGGAGTGGGTCAGTCCAAAGTACCCATATAATAGTTTTTTTAATCTACGAAACTGAAGGAAGGGGTGAATACTCGCTGTAATGAGTTTAGTAAAGGGTAAAATTTACATTCACTCACCCGGGCGAAGTCAAAGGCGTATCGGTAAATGAGCTTAAAACTCGTGGCATCATTGAGGATCGACCTCAGGTAGTCTAGAGAGTTCCTGAGTTTTTCAGTTGAATCACATCTGAGAAAAGGGAGGAACGAAATACACGTTGTAAGACAGCTGAGTAGTAGCAGAAGTAGTAGTAGCTGGTTCTACAGTTCCAGTGTCTACATTTAGGATCTGCAATTTACCGACATACATACTAAGAATCCATAACAGTTCCCTAATATATTCTGCATATTTTATATATATATTGTATTTGTACATAATCCCCCCCCTTCTTCTTCTTCACCCTTAGTCTTTTATATATATAAAATGTGTGTTGTACTGCACAGCTGTAGACTCCCTGAGCCTCACAACCAGCATTTCAATGTCCAAACTTGACTAAACCTGAAACTTCGTTAAGTTTTTTGAATAGATAAACCCATTGTAAGGTTCCAGTCATTACACAAGTCAAAGTCTCAGAGGTGTTTACTTTCTTTAAATGTGGTGTGTACTTAGTACGTTTGGGTGCTGTGTCAAAAATATTATATCACAATACTTAAAGCAGGGGTTCCCAAACTAGTGGTTGCTTGATTTACAAATGGGTCACGAGAGAACCCTGAAACAATGCACTCATTGATTTATTTTACAAATAAATATTATTAGAAATATCTAAGATGGATTTTATGTGCTAATATTTTGAAATGTTACTGGGAGTCACATTCAGACAAGCAAGATTTAAAGGAACACATGCTATTTTAGTCTTTTTCACTATGCTGACGCACTGCAGTAGCAAGAAAATTTCAGCAAGAAAATGGACACATTTCCCCATGCATCTCCCTCCTCTATCCAAACGTTGTGTCTAGAAATGGCATACTATGCACTATTCTAGACCATTATTGAGTAATAACACGAACTGGGTTTTCCTATTACAGTTAGTGTTTGAATTTTAAAATTCAATTTAGACTTCAAACCTACCGAAGCTCTGTTTTCTGTACCAGTCTTCTGGATTTTCTAGATTAGTAAATACATTTGAATTTAAGCTCAGAGTTTTCGATTTGAGACACAGCTCATGACAATAATCATGATGACGATGAGAGACAGAGCTCATCACTGCCCTGGATAAAATCGTTAAACATTTTACAGTTCGACTTGGAAACTTGATGGACAGGGATGTTTTGGCTCTGACAATCCAACTGTTCAACAAGCACATATAGGTGTGATGGTCAGGTGTCCACAAACTTTTGGCCATATTGTGTGCATGTGTGTGTGTGTGTGTTTGTCTCGGCTGGACTGTTGTGTGTATCTGGGAGGTGATTTGCATCTGAGGCACCGTCTAGCTAATGCTGCTTTTAAATCTTCCGGATGTATATAAAATATGTAGCAAGTGTGTGAACCATTTTCAGCAAATGTTCAAATGTTACAGTAGGCCTAAATTATAAATCTGGAATTTAAAAAAAAAAAATGCAGAGTGGTCAAGGCTTAAAGTCACAGAAAATTAATAATGTCCATTTGGATGGATATTGGGAACCCCTGACTTAAAGACATCTTCATGATACATGATGCACTTTGAAATATATAATATAACCAATTTTGCTGAGGTTTTGCTACACAAATGGCTAACAAATCACCACTCTAGGTTCAGAGGTTTTATAAAAATGTCATGTATTTCATGAAGTAGGGAAAATAAAACAATTGGTACATTTTGATGTTAAGTCAGTTACTGAACATTAAAAGCAGAATAATGTTCAGTCAATAATAAAAGCACCGACACTGAAGAAAAGTAAATATTGAAAGCATATCATCTCATCGCCCAGCCCCAGTATACACTAAAGTGGCATAGGTTGTGCAAGGATTACACTTTAGGCTATATGTGTAACAGGTGATTCAACAGGTTAGGCAAAATTAAGAGTCTTACTGCAGTGAACCCATTCCTTTAAGCCACTCCTGCAGGGTGAAGTAGCCCATACTCTGAGCATTCAGTTTCCAAGCCAATACCAGCATCACCACCTGCACACACACACATGACAATAGACTCACAATCTAATGTGTTTTATGCATTTTTGAATAAGGTGCAAGTAAACAATAAAATCTCTATAGTACTACTCTTCATAAAAGTAGCATAAAGTCTAGTTATAATTTGTATTAATCATTAAAGATCCTTTTTAGTTCAGATATGCTATCAATGGGCCTCATTTATACAAACTGATTTATTCCTATTGTTTTTACCCGAGTGATTTGGTATTCATAAAAATCGCGGAAAAACTATATCCTACTCGTGCGCCTGAGTATGTGTCGACTTACGCATAAGAAAACTAACTACAGTAAAACCTCGATTGAGCGGCTTCCAATCATATAAATATCGATGAGTTACTGCACTTTTTAATATATGGACTACGCTGTCAAGTTCAAATAGCTTATGTATTTCAATTACACAGACAAATTTAATGAATGTTTTGTAAAACTCCATTGTTTCATATAAAAGGCATTAACTAAAGAAATATTAA
>CM040993.1:2649237-2668501 GCA_022985145.1 Pangasius djambal | reverse complement strand
TATTGGTAGGAGAATGTTGGACATGGAGCTGCCAGGCAGGAGGCGAAGAGGAAGGCCAAAGAGGAGGTATATGGAGGTAATAAATGAGGATATGAAGCTAGTGGGTGCAAGTGTTGAGGATGCAGAAGATAGGGATAGGTGGAGAGTGATGATTCGCTGTGGCGACCCCTGAAGGGAAAAGCCGGAAGAAGAAGAAGAAAGCTGAAATTCTGAAACTGTCTCATATTCATCTTTTGATCTGAAACCCAAATGTCTTTAGAAGGTCAAAAGAATTGGCCTTGCTGTTCCAATACTTTCGGTGATGACTGTATATACATTAAAACAGCTTCAAACTAGCACTACAAGTGGTAGCTACTGCTGAGTTCTGGTCCAAGAGCATTTGTTTACTTTGAAGGTGACACGAGAGCACAGGAGAGGGCACCGAAGCTGGACTTGGCGGTCGGATTCCCGCAGTCCAGTTCTCAAAAAATACTGATCGATTGAATAAACAAAGTCTATGACCTGGTGACTTTAAGAATGATCGACTGAAACATAATGAGCTCCATAGCAGCATCTGAAATGTTATTATTGCTGGAAACAAAGCTCCAAAGTCAGCTAAAATGCTCACATTTCACAGCCTCGTTCTTCAGTGTTGTGGATCACAGAGGCACATATTTAACCAAGTTAGACTATTTTCTTTGCTAATGCCAGGTTAGAGTAGCATCGATTTCAGTAGCTAGCATAATTAGCTAGGCAATTAGCAAGTTGAATTCTAGCTAAAGGTTAATTATGGTTATTTACAGGCTATTTTATTTCTGATTAATTCATTTGCAAACTACATAGTGGCAGCAGAGTGGTGAAGCTCCAGGGTCCAAGGTTCACACCAGAGCTCGGGTTCTGTCTGTGTGGAGTTTCACATGTTCTCCCCGTGTCTGTGTGGTTTTCCTCTGGGTTTTCCAGTTTCCTCCCACTTCCCAAAAACATGTCAGTTGGTGGATTGGTGGCTCTACATTGCCCCTAGGTTTGAAAGAGCATGTGAATGTGTGTGCGTGTGTGTGTGTGTGTGCAGGGTGCCGCTGTATTCCCAGGAGAGACTTTGGATACATTGCCCCTAGGTTTGAAAGAGCATGTGAATGTGTGTGTGTGTGTGTGTGTGTGTGTGTGTGTGTGCGTGCGTGTGCAGGGTGCCCCCATACTCCCAGGAGAGACTTTGGATCCATTGACCCTGACCAGGAGTCATGCATACACAGACTGAATGATTGAAAAGTATAAAAGAATAATTTCTCTGTACTTTTTCCACATCTGATTGCACTGATGTGTGTCTGATTTCTGTGCATTAAAACAATACTAGAGTTATAAAACTGAGAAAACTAAGTGCAGAAATGCCTGCAAATTGAGTTCACCTAATTTAAGAGTTAATTTTAAATTGGATCATGTGGACTAATTAGCTGACAAATAAAGTATTATGACTCTCTGCTATGCAACAGTGTGAACCACTAATTGGCAGATTGATAGATAGCTATGCCAGACAGATGGATTGAATATGGGCTATGTCAGCAGACACACAGAGGGCTTGATGATTCAGTGAATAAACAGATGAGGAGATGATTAGGAAGGGATGGAGTTGTGAGATGTACTTGTCCTGGCGGCTCTTCTTCGCAGACAGGTCATCTCCTGCAGTGGGCCTCCTCTTTTTCCTCGGGGGCATGGCTTTGGAGCAACAGGCTGAAAGCAACACACACACACACACACACACACACACACACACACACACACACACAGTGGTTCTGGGATGTTGATCAAGTTCTGTGAGGTAGTTGTGGAGGACAGGAGGTTTATAAAGGGGTTGGATAAATGGACTATAGATGAGGTTATTACCTGTGGAGTGAGCGTCTGGGCCAACGTCCTCAGTCAGGTTCTGAGAGGGAAAAAAAACAGCATCATACACTGGCCCTCTTTCTCTTACACACACACAAAATACAAAGCAGCAGAGCCTGTCAAATGCATTAGCATACTGCTGTGCAAGGCAAGTGTGTGTGCGCTTGAGTGTGCGTGGAGAAATCAGGAGGCAGCCTCTCTTTTTCTTAAGACTCTAACCTTCACAGATGCTGCCTGCTTTCTCCCATCCGAGTCTCAGGAAACAAAAAACACAATAACCCATGAGCCTACCTCAATTCATGTCAAAAATAAGATATAAATACATAAATACACACACCCGCACACACACACGCACACACATATATATTTGCGTGTGTGTATCTTATATATATATATATATATACACACTTTATATGAGCGTTCATGTTTGTTTATTACCACTGAGCCTATTATCATTGACAAAACACACCATGCTTTCAGCAGAATTCAGAAACCAGTACAATTATGCAAAAAATGTGAAACTGAAAGTCAAAAAATAACTCAGACAGTTGGCTGTTCCCTTGATCATAGTTTTACCATACTCTTCCAAAATAGCTAACTAGCTAGTCACACATAGTCCTATGTGAACAGACATTACATACTGGCCAAGCCCAATATCAAGGAGACTGATAAAGAAATATCAACAAATAACGGAATCGGAGATACCACAACTGGTTCTGAAGTGTGCAGCTTCTGAGATGGCTTTTCTCCGGTGTCAGTGTGCATGGAGAAGATGAGGAAGAAGGATATTTACCAGCTTGTGCAATGTGTGGTAGATCTTGTGGATGCTGGCCAGTGTGGACAAGTGGGAGTTCAGCTGAAAATCTGCAAGAGAGGCAAACATCAGCTAACATCAGTCATCCACCAACACTCAAGTTAACTAATACAGCCTAATTCGGATGTGGGTCATGGCTTGATGTGCTACAAGTCAAACAGTGAGCTGTGGAAGTTGACTGCATGAAGTCATGCCATGTCTAGTTGAACTGTAACTCATGTAACGTAAATGTGCATTATTAAAGATTGGAGCTCCATTGGTTGAGAGTAGGTGTCAAACTGAACCTGCTTGCAATTCCCACCCTTGTACATAAGTATGTCCCCAAAATCTCTGCTGGCTTTTCAGCTATTTAATTGTTTAATAGCCAATTTATAACACCATACATACATGAAATTCAGCTGTTAGTGATTACCAGTTGCGAGAATGGTCAAGAGTGTCACCTCTGTCCTGTTTTTCTTTGTAATGAGCTCCCATGTGTCTTTCAGCTGAACATCACTACCGGTGTTAGCTAGGTGTCACTGTTAGTTTGAGAGGTGGGGGCAGTCGTGGTTAGAGAGTTGGACTTGTAACCCGAAGGTGAACCTGAAGCTTGTGGGTTCGAGTCTCAGGTCTGCAGGGATTGTACGTGGGGGGGAGTGAATGACCAGCGCTCTCTTCCACCCTCAATACCACGACTGAGGTGAGACCCTTGAGCCTCGGGGCACCGAACCCCCCACTGCAGCAAAAAAAAAGGGTTGCCCACTGCGCCGGGTGTGTGTTCACGGTGCGTGAGTGTGTTCACTACTGTGTGTGTGCACTTGGATGGGTTAAATGCAGAGCATATGGGTCACCATACTTGACCACAAGTCACTTCACTTCACAACTATCTGGCATTACATATATTCATCTAAGAAAATGTAGTAGGTGTAGCTACTTGAGGTGTTATGTAAAGCTGGCCATTTAAACAATTCAATGCTTTATACACATTGCATTAACAAACCTGTTTAGGAGAGACTTTCTCCTTCTTTGAAAAACATAAAATATTTATTCCCGTTTTACTTTGTTACTTGTTAAGCTGTTTAGACAAGCTGCATGATATTTCTGCTCACGGTAAAAGTATCAGGCTGGGAAGCTGGGTTGGAACCATATTCTGTTATATTTTCCATTTTTTTTCTGAAGAGACAGAGATGGGGATGGAGTGAAAGGTGAGTGAAGCATTGGGGGCATGTCTATATAAAAAAATAAATAAATAAATAAATAATAATAATAATTAAAAAAAAAAAGACTGACAGGAGGCTAATGTAAACACGGACACGCAGTCCAAATGGGTTTTCTCGGCCATGTAATAGACTTTTACTGACGCCGTTGTTTACATAATTTATCATTATCATGTATATATTTCTAGAATATTTTGTCAGATGTTTGTTCAAAAGTCGATTATTGTACCTTTAAGCCATTGTTTTAAAGCTCTCAAGAGGATAAAGAGGTCACAGTGAGAATAAATACACTGGATACTTGCAGTCTGGAAGATTATGATGTCAGTATGAGGCAGAGGAACACTAAGAAAATGATGGCTGCCTATTTATAGATTTATTAAGGAGGAACCATTATCCAATCCTTCAGATCCATTATTTACACTCTGATGGGAGTCAAAATGTCAGAACAAACAAGAAGATTTTTTTTTGTTTACTCACAAGCAGATAAATTGTTCAAAACAAATATTAAAGAGGCAGATTTGGCAGGCTGGGTCAATATGCTGTAGTCATTCACACCACTACAGAGCCACAGGACACAAATTAATCACACACCAAACATTAAACACACCAAACATAACAGCATGCACTTATAACTTGTGACGAGTTTACAAAGTATGTGGAGAGTGGAGGGACTTGTGGGGCCTGTAGTCCACATGACGCAGCTCGAAGGCTCGGGTCTGGCCAAGTGGACACCAATTCCCACAATTCCGTGTAAAATATTTTAATTCTGACACTGATGAACTGATCAATGCTACACAAAACGTCTCTTTCTGTAATCAAAGGAGTCCTAATCATTTTGGTTGGCTCACACACACAGACACACACACACTTATGCACGACACATAGGCAAGGCATTACAAAATTTAGCCAACTGCGTCACAATTTTCACCCCCTGTATTTTTCCATGCAAATAAAAAGAAAAGAAAAATCCCTGCCCTGTATGCACTGAGTGCAGATGTTACAGTGTGCCATGCAGTGACCAGAACTGGGGCTCTGAGATTCCCAGGGTATTAAGGGTAATTAGACTACAAGTGCATTGTCTAAATAGGATCTGATAGATAGCTCGATCAGACTGCTTCCTCCAACCAGAAACAGCATGACTAATGCAATATGCACGATTTGACCTAAAGTCATGCCTCAAGACAGCGCAGGAAAAAACATATACAAAGAGCCCCAGTGCAGGTCTGATGTCTCCTCTGATGTGTATCACCGCTCGGACAGAAGGGCCACTTTAACATCACAAAATGCGTCAAACGCCAACAAAACACGGCTCCACAAAGCAACTCAAAGCATTTCTCCGCGCAACAAGTTTCCCCTCAGCGCGCCCGTGTCGAGCCATGTCGAGAAAACTGCACTATTAACACACTAATGTACTTACTTGTCGCATCTGAGTGCATTTTTATCAAACACTCAACTGTATTTGTGTGCGAATCTGCAGACCGGCCAGGAGGCGGGACATGCCAGTGTCAGCCACGCCCACGAATGTTTCAGGTGGACCTCGAATTCCCTAACCACGCCCACATGACGTCAATGATTGGTAAAGAGATGTGTCAATCTTCTCCGCTGCACCCAAACACATTACACCCGCCCGAGGTCCACTATGATAGGTCGAGTTCAGAACAAAGCCCCGCCTTCTAAAGAAGGCCATTGGACAAATTTATTGTCTCGACAAATCAGCCGCGACGGCTTCCTCGTGCAAAGGAGAAAGCCCGCCCTATGGCGATACGCGATTGGATACCGTCCACCCGGAAACGCTTGTTTTGTATTCGTATCATTGGCCAGCGCACACGTCAATTCATGTGACGCGCATGGTGATTGGTGGAAAAGGATAGTTTTGTTTACAGTAGGGTGTGAGCATCCGTTTCCTACTAAATATTTTTGTAGAAAGTTGTAACTCTGTTTTGTTTTGCTCTTGAAGTTTAAATTACGTTCAACAGTGACTAAAAAAAATTGTTGGGAAAATATATAACCGTTACTGTAAACCTGGTTTCCATGACTACTTCTACACCAGAGTGCACATCTCATTTAAATATTCATTTCCTTTGTTTACCGTCGACTGTTAAACTGTTAAAATTAACATGAAATGATCAAGAAACAGGTTACAGCCGGATGAAGGAAGATCTCTGTGTGAGCTCACAGTATTCAGTTTAAAATTTAAAAGAAAAAAAGACTACAGACTTCAGCTTTAACTTGAACAGGGAGGGAACTGAGCCCCTAGTTATTCAGGGAAAGCTGTGACATGAGACACTGCACATCTCCTATCCCATGTTTTTCAGTTCTCAGGCCAGTTTATAGTCACTAAAATGTTTTATTTAAACCTCTGGATTGTGAATAAAGTCTCCCAATCAGGCTTTGTTTTTCTTCAGTGTCTCTATTGTGCTGCCTTGTGGTGACGTCATCGGATAGACCTGTTTTGAAAATGTCTCTTGGATAACTTTCATATTAAAAAAAAAAAAAAAAGTTTTATACATTTACATCAACAGTCTGATATAATATATGAAATACATTTTTTAAAAATCATTTATAGTGTCAGTGTAAGTATAAAGTAATAACATATTTGCATATCAACCTTTATAATGAATGTGATATCCAACTGCATCTAAATATTTATTTGATTATGAAACTGTACATTGACTTTTTTTTTTTCAGTATAAACTGTGACATTTTTGTCTGTTTTCAGTTTGGTTAACAGTTTCCTACATTACTCACAATCCTGTTTCTAACTGCTGATTCATCTCTACCTAAAGAGAGTGATGCAGCGGCGCTTTAATCCTTTCTGTTCAACTCTCTCCCCTCCACATCTGTACACTCTGCTCTATCAGATGAACTTCCAAAGTTTTAACTTTCATGCTAATCCCGCCATCAGCGCCGTCACGCTCGTCATCTCATAGACCGTTAACTAGCCTCAGCGCAGTTGTGTTGTATACCTGCATTGCATTGTGGGAGTTCTCATTAATATGTCACTGAATGTCTCTAGAAAATGGTGAGAGGACAAAAAAGCACATCACAAATATTTCAGTATAAACACATTAAATATTCAATGTGTATCAAGGTGGGGTTTTTCTTTAACTACCTGAGTGTTTAGTGAAGACTTAACTCCCACTTGCTCTCATTAATCTTACTTATACACGCACTTTCCTATGGGCTGTAAAAATCATGATTTTACATAAAAAACAATATATCTGAAAATACTTCATTTTGATTGTTTTAATGTATAAATGGACTTACAAAAGTTTGTGTACTATAAGATAATGACTGATGACACTGTACCAGTGTTTGCATTACTTCTGGTATTACTCAAGGCAGGCATCATGTAGTTGAGTACATTTTTGTATTTAAGCTTAATTCCTTCAGCTTTGAGTTGGTTTTGCAGATGGCGTTCCAGCTTCTTCTACTTTCTTACACTCCTGACATACATGTGTGCAGTGTCTGTGGAAAGAAGAGCAGAGTACTATAATGCAAAGCATTATAAACGTTTAAGTCGTGTTTCAAACTTCATTAACTCAGAGGACAATCGTACTATTGTGTATTGTGTATGGGCAAAGTGCAAGTACTGAGACTTAAGTTCCAGTTGTGCCTTGCTTGGTAGTCTTGTTCTAATTGTGTGGGGGAAAAGACCTGCCACTATCACGTCACAGTGTAACAAATTTGGTCAGGTTTGTGTATGTCAGATCTGAGAGCTCTGTGTTTTGTGTGTTTTATTGAGGCAGCTGAAATTGCTGAATAAAGCAATGTTTTTGGGGGGGGGAATAATAAATCAGCCCTGGTTACAAGTTGAAACAAGTTGAAATCCACATTATTACTCACCTATGTCCACTGCCTCCAAAAGAAGGAGGCCCACACCCTGGACCCCAGCCTGGGCCAAAGCCTTTGCTGAAGTCTGGTCCCAGCTTTTGAAACTTTTCTCTACATGTTCCCATGTAAGAAGCTTTTCCCACTGCGTAACCAATGATACCTGCCACTGCAATAGACAGCGCACAGATCACCACATCAATAATGGCTGAATTTATTGCAGCATTCATTATGCCATGAATAGTGAGCCATATTCTCTCACTAGTAACTTTAGTAAAAAGAATCCTTTTTAATTATAAAAGAAAGACATTATTCTCACAAACGCACAGTAACAAAATGTCTCATCATAAAAAAATGGTAATACTTGAATGATGTTTCATTAAAAAAAATTTCAGTAAATAAAATCGGTAGCAAACGCAGAGAGAGGTGAAGCGTTTGCATTCTATTAATTAGATACTGAGGACTCTATCCATTTTATAAGTTAAACATAATGATTTCTAATAATTTAAAATAATAATTTAATAATTATTATTATTATTAAACATGCAATAATCAGTGGTTGGGCTGGGCTTATAAAAACACACCAGTCTGCAGGCTGTAAGTGAAGTGACATGTGGCCAAGTATGGTGACCCATACTTGGAATTTGTGCTCTGCATTTAACCCATCCAAGTGTGCACGCGCACGCGCACACACGCAACGCACACACACACAGAGCAGTGGGCAGCCTTTTTTAGCTGCAGTGCCCAGGGAGCAGTTGGGGGTTCGGTGCCTTGCTCAAGGGTCTCACCTCAATCGTGGTATTGAGGGTGGCAGAGAGCGCTGGTCATTCACTCCCCCCACCTACAATCCCTGCCGGATCTGAGACTCAAACCCACGACCTTCAGGTTCACCTTCAGGTTACAAGTCCAACTCTCTAACCATTAGGCCACGACTGCCCCCGAGGCTGGTTATAAAGAAAGACCTAATTTTCGTCATATTTATAATTGTATCACATATCAAATTAAAACTAAAGTAATATATAGTAGTTGCTTTTAGACACATCAGTTTGTTAGTGTCTTTCCATGAAGTCAGCGTGTGTGTTATGTGTGCTGTTTATTATATACGGTATACAGTATATATGTGCATATATAAAGGGCACCTACACAGTAGGTGCAGCTGAGGTACATCTATTAAGGTGTGGTTGTGTCTGCACAAACACGCTGGTGTTTAACAATGTACATACTGTGTACAAAGGTGCATTTGTGATTAACGTAATAATGCAGCGTTCTTTTACTGCCAGAAGTCAAAAGCACTGTTTATTTAAGTGTGCAGGATTCCTTCTGCTCACAAGCAGGTTGCTTCAAAACAGTATGTGCTGAAATATGTTCTTATATAAAATCGTTCTTACAATGTGAGGATATTTTCCAAAGTCATTTCATTACGTGAAGGACTTACGTGCCAGTTTAGGGAATGGACCAAAGCGCTTTGATTGTTTCCAAACCCCTGTTACAAACAAATACACAATAAACAGTATAAACACAATTACATGGCACAGCTGTTCAGTGAGATGGTGGCTACATTTTCTTTTTTACTCAAATGGGCTCAGGTAATCTTGTTAGAAAAGTGTCAGCATTCACAAGAATCAGTGAATCTCTCAGAGAATGTCTTCCGAACTGCTTGAGACAAAACAAAATTTTACCATTGTAGATTAGGCCACCAGTGATAGCCATGCTTCCAAGAGAGAGCGGAAGAGCTGGAAAGAAAATGCAGTTAAAAATTTGAGTTTGAAAACAACAAATTATCCAGATTTCGACAAAGTTTATACATTCAGGAAATAGTTAAGTGTTTTATTTATTGTCCTTCTATTCCACAGTAAGGTCAGAGTCTACAACTGCCTGCCATTATACAAGAATCACACACACACACACACACACACGCACACACACAGATTACTAATGTGCAACCAATTTTGTCCAGAGACAGACATTAAAAGAAGTGACCGTTTGGAACAATTTTTCTCCTTTAGTTAAATCTTTAGACTAAAACTAATTCATTTAAAAGATAAATATGGTATTGTGAGCACTTAAATTGAAGCTCAAAGCGTAATGTTTAAACTAACTACAGTGTAAAGGAACTAGTACCCATTTTAATCAGTTTTTTTTTTTATTTTTTTAATCTGATTGTTTTGAGAGCAAAGCAAAAGCAATAAATGATAGCTTGTATTTTTTACCTCTGTACCAAAAACTCTCCTCTTGGCACTCCTTCCAGATCTGCTTCACCTCATCGCTGTGAAAATGTTTGTCCCCCCTGGGACACTGCATTCAATGAAGTTCAACCAAGAAAAGATCAGAAGAAAATATTAATAGTCCTGAATTTCTTTCAGGGCAGTTGCAGTGTTCCTTAAATAAAACTAGGGAATCATTCTGAAACCATGTTCATTTACTTCTACTATTATAAAAATGCTCTGAAACCACATTTGAATCCATGTTTGGATTTGAATCATGCGCTAATGAACTACATGCACACCTCAGCATCACACCCATACCCTTCCTTAAACTGTTGCCACAAATATGGACACACACAATTGTATAGAATGTCTCTGTATGCTGTAGCATTACAATTTCCCTTCACTGGAACTAAGAGGCCCAAACCTGTTCCAGTATGACAATGTCCCTGTGCACAAAGCGAGCTCCATGAAGACATGGTTTACCAAAGTTGGTGTAGAAGAACTCAACAGCAAAGGGAGACTAAATCTGGAATGGGATGTTCAAAAAGCACACAGGGGTGTGATGGTCAGGTGTCCAAAAACTTTTGGCCATTTAGTATATTCGTGAGCATGGAGCAGTGAAGTGAGCTTGCAGAGAAAATGTCATAGCTGAGAGAAATTTACACACATTTACACAAGTTCTACACACTGCTTTTGAGTCAAAGTACAAATCATGGCACTTTGTATACATTATTAATTACGATGCGAGCTTATACTGCTCTGCACACTTAGGTCAGCTGCCTTCACATTCTTTGCTAAAGATACTATTTGAATATGACATCATTACATTTTAAACAGAAAACTCAGTACAAGCACAAGACAGCAACCAACATAAACAGAGCTAAATAAAAATTCTATGATGCCCCTGATTGTTTAAATACTAAGTAGAGTTCAATACTAAGTTTAAATTCTAGTAGTCATTTTGGTATCAACTTTTAGTCTGGTGCAGAATATCAGTGGACATCATTCACTATGCCAGAAGCACTTTTTTTTTTCTTTTTTAACTCTTTTTTAAGTCTTCCCACTTGTCTTACTCATACCCTTGCCTAACCTGCAGGTAAATACTATTCAATTTAATCCTGAATATCACTAGTACAGTTTCAGAAGCTACTCTGCAGTTACTACTGTTGTTTGCACTTACCCAGTCTTTTTTTGTGCCTGGTTTCACTCCTCCTGCATTCTCTGGTGTTTCAGTTGTCATATTTGTCCTGGCCACTCAGAACTCTTTTGCCTCGTTCTTCGTTTTCTAAAATTTGTTTGAGGTTGAGCCTTTTGACTAGCTCGACCAAGAAAAGTACTTCTGCCCCTATGTCTCTCTGCGTAAACACTCAGTGGCCCTTCCCACAATCAAACCACTGTGTCAGTCTGCTGCAGTGATGAACCACTAACAGCAGGGGGGTGCACAAAGTCAGTCCTGTGAGGCTGAAGTCTAATTGACTAAATTCCCTGCTCTGACAAAACTCCTTAACTCTTTAACATACCTCAAAACCAATGAGGTATGTTAGAGCAGGAAATATCACCAAACTGTGCTGGAATATAGGACTCTAGGACTGGAAGTGTTCCCCCTTGACTGTTACTTTCATCTCTGTACTGTAGCCTTACCCTACATACAGAACTGTTTCCTTTCTAACTTTATCTGCAGAAATCACATTTTGCAGGAATATAGTTATTTTTATGACACCAACAAATGATCCATTCATTAACCAAAAACAGATTTCAAGTTATTATGTTGTAGATAATGTTAAGCTTATTTTATTTAAATGGTTTTACTTTCATTGCCTTTAAACCAGGATATACTTTAACTACCTCAGTTGAACCACCCCAGTATGAAGCCCAGATCACTCATGACATGGACATGACGTGAAAAAAAAAAAAAAAAAAGAGCTATTAGATCACTGGCATTGTGTGTCCTTGTCTTAACATCCACTTGAAAAGCATGGTCTACAAAGAGTTAACACAAAGTTACCAGTTAGGTTCTTGCACTTGCACATCTTTCAATAGTTTAGGCCCCTGAGTTGAGACAGTTTGAGGGACAAAAAACAGCCCCTCAAAACAGGTCCAATGATGTTTCTTCCCCAATGTCCCCAGTTTTAAATTTTGGCTTCATCAATGTTAATGAACTTAACTGTGCATCCAGCATCATAATTCTATACAATAAGGACAATAATATATATTACATGGCCAAAAGTATGTGGACACCTGACCATCACACACATATGTAAGTCTTCCCCAAACTGTTGCCACAAATTTGGATGTCTTTGTATGTGTTAGATTTTTTTATACCTGTTCCAGCATGACGATGCCCCTGTGCACAAAGCGAGCTCCATGAAGACATGGTGTGTGAAGATTGGAGTGGAAGAACTCGAGTGTCCTGCACAGAGCCCTGACCTCAACCCCACTGAACACCTTTGGAATGAACTGGAACACCGACTGCACCCCAGACCTCCTCACCAACATCAGTGCCTGATCTCACTAATGCTCTTGTAGCTGAATGAACACAAATCCCCACAGCTACACTAGTGGAAAGACTTCGCAGGAGATTCTGTTATAGCAGCAAAGGGGAGGGGGCAACTCCATAGGTGTCCACATACTTTTGGCCATGTAGCGCATGTTTATGTAGCTAAACCATACATCATTTGTATTATCATATGAAGTTGCCAGGTTAGTAAGTTAGGAAATTTACTGCTGCTTCTGGCATGAAGAGACAAACTAAAAGATAATCTGCCTATTATGAGAACTTTCATAACAGGCAAAGACCAGTGTGTTGCAGAGGCAGTAGTGACCTTTATATGTGCATGCATCAGCGTAAGAATCTGCAGCCAGTTGCACCAGTTAAAAGTAAAGGCAGGGTGTACAGTCAGTCCTAAACCATACAGTGAGAGCAGTGTAAAATGAGCATGGTGTAGACTTTTGGTTGCACTACAGACACTTACAGTACATCCTAACTAGTAGTGCATAAATTGCTGTGAATTCACAAATATTACACCTAGGTGTAAGTTTAAATTTAAAATCAAGGCTATGATAAAACTATGTTAATTGGTGCAACTGTTAATTCTTTAATAATTCTTTAATTAATAATTGTTTAATGAATAATCTGAAAACTGGTATGTTGTGGCCATTTACTTTCAATCTATTCTATGACAGAGTTTGCATTCTACTGCTGCAACCTTCTGCTGACTTTGTGTGTGTGTGTGTGTGTGTGTGTGTGTGTGTGTGTGTGTGTGTGTGTGTGTGTGTTACACATTTACCAACAAGGCTGTTTTGCTCTTTTTAATTGAAGGTCTGGACTTACAATACAGGCACCATGTTGAATGGTGCAGAAGAAACCAATGAAAACATTTTACAGTTTCATAAAGATAACTGAAATATCCGTGATCATATTTCCCACACCGTTTCCAGTTTATTTATAAAATAGTCATATTAAAGTGTTTTTTTTTGTTGTTGTTGTTGTTTTTGGTTTTTTTTAAATATCTGGTCACCATTCAGCATGCTATGTCCAGTTGAAATTAATATTTAGTATTCAATTTGTTCTGCAAGTTATATTTTGGTAATGTGGGAGTTAGGAGTCCTGTTTTATTAGAGATATGACATAAATCACTTAAATAATATTGCTTCTTATGTTAAATGGTGCAACTTGAGTTTCTAATTTAACCCTTTCATGCATATATTATTTTAAAACAGATCCAGATTCTTTAGAGGTTTTTTTTTTAATTATTTTAAAAAAAAAGGATCCATTATATGAAATTGAATGGATTGTGCATGTACATGCATAAAAATGGATAAAAATGGACTGAAAAAAACATTATACCTGAAATTAAAAAACAAACAAAAAAAACATTCAGGTCTAAAATATTTGATTTTGGAAGATAAAAATCTATCTTCATTTTTAAGTTTTAGTTTTAGTTTAAAAACAAGCTAAGGTGCAGACTGGCACTATTGTTCCCACCTAATTTGGGATTTTGTGTAGAAAGTTTGTGAAGACATACTAGATGCATGTTGCACTGAGAATCGCCAATAGTCCAGAGAGTGAGGGAAATGATTTATGTTAAATTACAGTAATAGTGTCAGGTGACTTGATTTACATCTAATATTTTCCCAAAAACAGCTTTAAATTGGCTGTCCCCGAGTGTGAAAGCTGCAGATGACCGAGTTAAGCTCACCTCCTGCTCTGTACTGCAGAGGAGCTGGTTCAGTGGGCGGTGCCCTTCCTGCGGCTGGAGGAACCACGTGACCAAACCAGGACGTAGAAAGGCTATTCCCACAATGCATTGCGTGTAAACTCTTCACCGAATATCTAATCTGTTTTAGTTTATATAATTAAACAAATGAGGTGAATATACATACTTAGAAGGTTCCACTTTTTTATCAGGTGTTAGTTAAGGGTGTTTTAAATGCATCATTTTTCGGTTACCATAATTGGGATTTGTGTTGATGTGAGTGCGGTGGTGCCCGGCCCCAGCAGTTCGGCAATACACTCTTGTTTCTCTTCAGATCGTATAAATCTTTCGCCTTTTACTAAAGATTTCCGTGGGGAGGAACACTATGAGTATAAACTAATTTTTTGATGCCCTGCCTCACGGTGGGGCTTCCTATGCTGGTCAAAAGTAAGACATATAACCAATTGTTGTGACATTGGAGACAGTACTTCTATGTAAAGTGAGTAATATCTGTAAGTGCCTTTTGTAGTTCATTGTATTACCTTGGATCATTTGGTTTTGTTCACTAAGAAGATTAGTTCAGTGACTCTTTCCTTCATACCCATAAGAGGTCCTCGCTGCAGCGCGGTGACATGTTGGATTAGATCCAGTGTTCTGGATGTTGTAACGCGCATGCGCCGAGAGACCGTATGTCTGTGAGAAACTCATTTACGGTTAGGGATAGAGTTACAGCATCCAGTACGTAGTTGATCTAATCCGTCATTGCGCTACAGGCTGCGGTGAGGACACACTCCTGTCCGTAAGTTACATCATTTCACCAGTAGGTGGCGCCAGTGACCGTCTTTTTCGATATTAGGAGTAAGTCATTGGCTACGTTTACATGCACATCAGTATTTGGGAATATTCTGATCAGCACAGAGTCAATGTAAACGCCGCTATCTGATTGCCCGATTCAGAAAATATTCTGATTTCTCAAATTCCGATTCCCTCCTACCCTGGAATGTGCCTGTTTTAATCAGAAATTTGTTGCATGTAAACACCTTATTCAGAAAATCCACTGAAAGGAGAGATATGCACATGCTCTGGCTGCAAGGAATTGTGGGTGCTGACAGATGCTTAGCTGTAGGCTGGGTTAAACCCGGACACAGACCTTAAACCCGATACAGACCTAAAACCTGAATATAAACCTTAAACCCCAGTATAAACCTTAAACCCGATACAGACCTTAAACCCGAATATAAACCTTAAACCCCAATATAAACCTTAAACCCCGATACAGACCTTAAATCCAGATGGTCTAGTATTTCCAGTAGATGTTTGAAGTGTGGATTTTAGAGAGGTATAAATGAAATGTGGAAAAATAAATCAACGGAATGAAACTATATAATAAAAAATTATATAAGGAATGATGAAGGAAGAAAAGCTAAAATGCGACCAGGGGTTTGTTTATGGTTGCTTTTCATTTTTCTCACTTTTCTCTGTCTCTTCCTCTTGTTGATCCTCCATTACTTTGTGGCTGTTCTCTTGTCTTGCCTTTCTGCTGTATCTCTTTTTTCTCTCCTTTCTCTTGTTGTCAATTTCATTTCTCATTGTCTGTGTCTTATTTGTTTATCTCCTTGTTTGTCTTTTTTAAGTCCTGAAATGTGGTTTATATTATGGTGTAAGCTGTTATATGAAGCATACTCCAAGCAGTGTGCTACAAGACTAAAAACATATTCATTTGGACAAAGCTATGAATTAACTCGGGTGTAGCAAGCTAGCCAACTAACCTCTGATTTAGCTATTAGTTATAGCTTGCTCAAGTAGGAGCAACTGATTTGGCCAACACTAGATAATATCACAGTAACATGTTATTAGACCGTTGCTTATGGCTATATCAAATCTAGATAAAATAGTTCATAAAATTCACAACATTGCTCTGAATAATCCAAGTGTATTTATACATTTATGGCATACATTTTATTGGTTAAAGTGATTTAATTTTGCCAAAACTACAAAGTTACATTGTTATTAAACTTAGAAGTTAGAAATAAGTTGTCAGTTTCCCTGAACAGTTGTATTTCTGCCTCATCAGCTCTGTGAGTGAATGAATGGTGACTGTTCAGTGCGGTTTGTTAAAACGTGCAGGAGTAGGTTCTGTTTAACTGCTGGCTAATTAAACACCTGCCACAGAAAACCAGGGCTTCAGAAGTGTGGTGAGCAGAATTAAGGTGTGAGGAAAGGAGTAAGCAGTAATCTACCACTGCTTTTCATCACAGACAGACGGATTTCTAGTCCTGGGAGAACAAATTAAAAGTCATGGAACCTGTTTTATTTGTGAAGTGAAATGTGTTCAGTCCCCTAAAAGATCAGGGGCTTCTGACAATACATCAGGGGTTTAAGGGGACACACACACACACACACACAACCACTGTACATTACAATGATTTAATAAATGCTACAGTTTGTGTACTTGAATAAAATTAGTTTTGAAACATGTAACATGTCCCTTTTATAATAAAACAAATAATAATAGTAATAACAAGCAATGTTTCATTTGTAAAAAACATTTGTGTGTGTGTTATCACAGTACCGACGTTATCAGCTACTGTTCAAAAGCTTTAGGCACCTGCTCCTCGTTAGTACAGTGGTCAGTATCTCCGCCTGGCACGCAGTGCCAGCCAATCACATGTAAGCTTTTCTGCTGACGTACCAGGTGCTGAAATGATGTCACAGCCAATCAGATTTTTTTTGCATTTTATTGAAATATTTGTCCAGCTTCCGGTTTGAATCCCACTCAGTGCGACTCTGAAACACTGTTTCACACTAATTTGTGCATTATAATCATAAAGACAGACATGTACCACACAATTCTGAAATAATAACAATACATTAATATTGCAATGTGGTTTAAAATGTTTTCTGTGTTTGATGGCCAACATATTGTTATTAAATGATTAATGCTGACTTGCATATAGAGTTAAAATATTTATTCATCAAATGTGCACCACAGAATAAATCTCTGACCACTATGTCAACATTGACTCATTACAAATATCACAGGTTTTATACTGTTATTACTTTTTATTTTTACAAAATGTCAATAAGTGAAATAAAACATTAGTAAAAACAAACAAAACAAAAATAGTATAAAACTATTATGCTGTATTTGCAATGCCAATGAGAATTTTAAATAAGGTTTTCTCTAATATAATGAATTCCACTGTTGAATGCATATGTTTTATTGAATGATGGGAGTCTTAAGTTAACATACCAGTTAAATGTTGGCAATATAATAGCGTAAATAATGAATCCTGCAAACAGAGACACACTACACCAAGCAATTAGTGTTTACCTTTTTTATTATTATTTGCATTTTAAACACATCAACAGAGCAGTGAAAACCAAAAGCAATAATAGTGAAGAAACGCATACACACACAAGTCTGCTCATATATACATTATATATACTGTATACTGTGTATAGTAATATAGTAAATAAATAATAAAGTATAATAAAGTAATATTCCTTAATAATATTGTTAATAATAATATTACTTTGTCAGCTGAGGCGATTTAAAATGTGTTTTAAAAACAAAACAAAAAGTGCCATGGAGTCGACGTGTGTCCAAAAATATATTGCATCCGTAGTGATAAGAGCTGCCATTGAGAATGAACGGGAAAAGTTAAGGGACGTGAAGCTCATCTAGACTCGGGTTCGAGTCCCCGACGGGGAGATTCACTACTTTAATAAAACTTTCATTGTGTTGCATTGTATTGTATTGTATTGCTTTGACAGTTCGTAAACGCACTTGGCAGTGTTTTAAGGCAACTCCTCGTTAGTATAGTGGACAGTATCTCCGCCTGTCACGCGGAAGACCGGGGTTCGATTCCCCGACGGGGAGACTCGCTACTTTTCTCATCTCACTCTATCTGTACTACAGCTCATCACCACAACACATTTATATATACATAATACATAATACTCCAAATGGCAAAAAATCGGCCCTTTAATGCACTTAGATAGCAGTCAGTGAAGCAAATTCTCTTCTGGTGTTCTGGGTTTTTCTGGATAATACCTCTTCATTCACAAAGCATGTAGTTCCTGAAACTGAGGTCAGCGCTCCATGTCAGAGTCTAGCTTCACATTTTTCAGGGACAATATGTGTACACGCTATAATACACTATAAGGCCAGAGGTTTGTGGACACCTGACCATCACACCCCAATATGTTTCTGTTGCCACAAAGATGGAACCACACAATTGTATAAAATGGCTTTGTATGTTGTAGTTTTACAATTTCACTTCACTGGAACCTGTTCCAGCACGACAATGTCCCTGTGCACAAAGCAAGCTCCATGGTGTGTTAAGGTTGGAGTGGAAGACCTTAAGTGTCTAGTCTCAGGTCTGGAGGGTTCACGGGCATAGAGTGTTTTGGTTAACTGGGATGTTTAGATGCTGTCGCCCCCCCACTCTCATGCATCCACTCAGGTTTGTTGATGGTGGAATGGCTGGCCGCTTTATGTCCCAGGGAGCTCTCATGTCTGTATTACCTTCTGGCTCTCCCTTTTAGTTATGCTGTCACAGCTAGTCTTGCTGGAGTCCTTGGTTGCTCTCTGCACGCAAAGTACATTGTCCTTAACCATTACAGCTTACTTAAGCCGACAAAAGATTACCTAACTATTCCTCCCTCTCTCTCTCTCTCGCTCTCTTTCTCTCTCTCTCGAGCTACACATGCTACTCCTGAGATACCAGTGATCCTGACTCCTTCTGCTCTCCGGACCTGAGTGATCCATCCTGATGCCCTACTTCTGGTTGGAGTTCTTATCGGTTGGAGATCGCTCAGTGCTGCTGGGGCGATCCCACATGCATGGCCTGTTTGTGAAAACTGTATTGAATTGTATTGAATTTACTGGTTGCACAATTGCACTATTTGTCCATGTAGTACACAGTTATAGGCCAAAAAAAGTCACTGTTTAGATTTTAAGAGGCGAATACATAAGAGTCTATGAATGGATCATTATTAGAGTAATTATAATGTTTCTAGCATGTTATATGTTTGGCAACAGTTCTTTTAATCTTAAAAGATGAAGTGTGTAGCTTTTTAGTTCTTTAATAACCATGTAGAAAGACGTATCATGGCCATATTCCAGGATGACACTGCCAAGATTCATCAGGGTTAAAA
>CM040993.1:2613924-2649137 GCA_022985145.1 Pangasius djambal | reverse complement strand
AATTTCACGACTGAATTTGTTGCACAGGTGGCATCCTATGACAGTTCCACGCTGGAATTCACTGAGCTCCTGAGAGCGGCCCATTCTTTCACAAATGTTTGTAAAAACAGTCTGCATGCCTAAGTGCTTGATTTTATACACCTGTGGCCAGGCCAAGTGATTAGGACACCTGATTCTGATCATTTGGATGGGTGACCGATTACTTTTGGTAATATAGTGTATATATATATATATATATATATATATACACACACACACATATACACATACACATATTAATATAAACTTAATTACACTGTAAAATAAAGTAAAAAAAAAAAAAATATATATATCTACATTAGTTAAATATTCACAAATGAAAGATATAAGCAAAAGATATATGTCACAGGAGGCGACCCTAGCCATAGACTCATGGATTCCAGCTCTGTCTTCATCCAGATCCTCTGCTGAACACTTCCACTGGCGGACATCATGATCGTAGCCAGGAGGTTATGGAGGAGAGCATCTTAGGAAGGGCTGATGTGCCTGATTGTGACTGAAATAAAAAGACAAAAGAATAAAGATTTTCTAATTACAGCTACAGACATGGACTATGGTCATCACTCTTTCCTGGTAACAAAGCCACAAATTAATCATCCTTACTTTGACCTGTCTGTTGGAGAGGCGGTGGGCTGCTCACCGAAGAACCAAGAATGGCTCTGGAAATACACAGACAAATAATAATTAATAAGCCATTTTAAAGGCTTGATAAGAAAAGATATTAAGCAAAGAAAAACAACTACAATCTTACCATGTGGTGCATCAGCTGTGCGTGGGACACTATGTGAGGTGGTCTCTGAAGATGAGATTTTCTTAAAAGATGGATAAACAATCCATCAAACAATCTGATTTTGTGCAGCGCCTCTGCGATTTTGTGCAGTGGCCCTGTGCTTTTGTGCAGCGGCTCTGCGCTTTTGTGTAGCGGCTCTGCGCTTTTGTGTGTCATTTTAAGGTAAGAAGCGCTACTGTGTTTCCTGCTGATGCTGTGAGCAGCCATGTTGATTTGACGTCACTTGCTGAACTTGGGGGTTGATGAAACCAGCCCGAGCTGAAGGGCGTTTTCTTTGTTCTTCGTGGTCCGTTGTTGGGAATTATGAGTTACGACCTTTAGTTGAATGCAGTATTAAACTGCCACAAGAACTACAATGGGTAGAAAACTGTGTTCACCATCCAAAAACAGCATAAGATCTTATATCCATATAAAAATGAAACATAAATAATCCTGGTATTATTTTTAGCTTTACTGTCAAAATTTCTTTTTACTATTACCGCTGCAGCTACGTAAGCTTCCTTTCAACATTTCATTAATTTGTTTTGTTGAAATTAACTATAAAGTGTTACTACGACGCTACAAACCCTGAACTTGGCGTGTGAAAGAACGGCGAAGCTTCATAGACCAATGAGAGACGAGAACCTGAAATTTTTTTTTTTCGTATCAGCCAATCAGATGCGGCTTGCACGGCCTTAACTCTTGATTTATCGACTGTTAAACACTTCCGCCTTGTAGATCAGGAGCACCAATCAGAGCGCTGTGTAGGCGGGGCTAAACTGCACGCTCACTGACAGCGCTCTCGTCCAATCAGAGCACAGAAGAGACACGGCCGTTAGCCCACGCTGCACCAATCAGACGGACAGGGAGGCGGGTCTGTTCGCCATCCGTCGAGTTTTTTTTCCTTTAGATGTTTGAAAACGACAAAAATATTACAATAGGGCGAAAGTATAACCTATAATTCAAACCTAGCAAACATAGGATTTCCTCTGTATCTCGTGGAAGTGTTAACAAAGCGCTGTGAGAGACAGGAGGAGAAGAGAAAGGGGTTGTTTTAAAGCTAAGCTAAAAGCTGTTGGGGAAACAGAGCAGCGCGTGAAGGTAAGAAGCGGCCCATCATCCATCACACACACAACACACCTCTCTCACAAACAATACACACATCTCTCTCTCTCTCTCTCACACACACACACACACACACACATACACACTTCTCTCACGTACAATACACACATCTCTTTCTCTCACACACACATCCATACAAACACAACACACATATACATACCTCTCTCACGTACAATACACACATCTCTCTCTCTCACACATACATACATACATACATACATACATACAAACACAACACACACACCTCTCACAAAACACATACATATATACATCTCACAGACACACGTCTCATACACACAACACAGATACACACATCTCTTTCACGTACAACACACGTCTCTCTCACACACAGGTACACAGGTACACATCTCACACAACACAAACACAACACACTTCTCCCTCTCTCACAAACACAACACACACACACCCTGCTGTAAACCTCCTAACTGCTAACACCAGAGCACTCATCATCTTCAGCAGCAGTGCACTCTGGGAAATAAACTGAGTGTAGAGTTATCCACGAGCTGCACTGACTTCTATATTTATCTTTATATTTACCTTTATCTACACATACACATCAATACATGTCGCTCTTTAGCCTCCTGGTGTTGGATAAATAGCTGATCCCAAACAACATCCTCCATTTACTGTCCTCAGCACTTTGCTAGCTCCAGGTTAAGCACTCAACTAGGTTTGTTGTCCTGACCTAGTTAGCTAGGTAGCTAGCTCCCTTTTTCGGTAGTAATCCCTTTTTAGGCTAGTAGTTCCATGTCATGAGCTACACACTTAGCTAGTCAGCGAGCGCCAAGTCTTTCTTTTTGTTGAAATTGGTTTTCTGTTGTTGTTTTTGTTGATGTTGTTTTATACTAGATAGAAGACTATGTAGAATGTTTAGAATAAAGGGATTAGTAAATTATACTTTGGGAGCTCCACTAGAGTGTAACACAGCTCTCTAGGAATGATTGATAATTAAGAAGCGGTATATAGAATACAGTTTTGTATTTATAATTATGATTTTGTTTGTGTGTGTGTGTGTGAGTTTATATTGTCCACACTTAGGGACAGTAATTTTTTTTATATATTAGGAAATTATACAACATAAATCACCTTCAGTTTACTTTAAACTAAATCATATCTTTATCTTTGCTAACTTTCTATGTTAAAAAAAAAAAATCATGCCAGACTCTGCTGAAGGATTTTTAAAAACTGTTTTTGTGATTTTTATTTATTTATTTATTTATTTATTTTTTTTAAAAGCTTGTTTAACTGAGTAGTTTTCTTTCAATGTTATAACAATTGGTAGATAGACAGAAAATGTCAAGTGTGTATGTATGTGTGTATATATAATTTTTTTTTCTTTTCTTATTTTTGAACTCATTCCTACACATTAACCATCTGTGTGCTGTTTAATATAAGTGATATTTAGAGAAAATTTATACACCATGCAATATTAGGTAATTAAACTTTATATATATATATATATATATATATATATGTATGTGTGTGTGTGTGTGTTTTATATTTATATATATATATATATATATAAAGGGTTAAAGACACTCCAGGAGTGTGTCTGTAAACGTTAAGATTGTTTTGGCTGATTGCTGAATTCAAATTGTCATTATATGAACAGCGTAAAGATCCTCTAATCCTGTAATGACGTGTCACACTGCGGTCCCGAACTTCCTGAAGTAACACTTTTCGAGACATGTCTGTTAAAGTAGTATTTCTGATCAGTAAGCGTTGGATAAATCACAGAGATGGTCGTCACATTAAAAATCCCACGTGTGCTACAGACAGCTGGTTTTTTTTTACTTTTATTATCGTAAGAGCGTGTTTTAGGACTTGCTGTCATCCAGGTTGCACTTGATTAGTAGGTCACATGACCCTAATACATGGCTTCCTAACTTTTTTGGGCGAACCCCAAATGAACATCATGAATTTTCTGCCACCCCAAGCCTAGACCACATAACATTTTGAATATTTTATTATGTTCGTACCATATGTTTGTGTAACGCGAGTAACTCAAAACCAAAGGAATATTGTTTACACTGACTTGCCGGTCTAGTGGGAGGAGCTGTGTTGTTATGGGAAAATACTCCACACTAGGAGAGGCGGAGAAACTGTGCAAAAGCAACTGTGATGTGATCGGCATTATTCACACACTCGCTGCGTATCTTATGTACAGCCAGAAGATTTAAAAGAGGCATTCACTACACAGCACGTCAGAGCCACAACATCGCTGTCTGTCTGTGTAAAAACGTTTCCTGTCTGTCTGGCTGTCAAATCAAACTGTAAAATGTTACGACGTTAAACACGCTGGCAAGCTCTGTTACTCTTTAAAACCTTCCGCTGTCGTCGTGATTGTTGTCATGAGCCGCGTCTCCAATCAAAAACTCTGACCTTCTGTTCAGAAGTATTGCCTAGTATAAAAATCCAGAAGACTCGCACACAGAACCGGACTTTTGGTAGGTTTGAAGGCTACATAAGAGACTTTTAAAATTGGTTAGTGTTAGACAGAATAGTACGCAAGTATGAGATTTGAAACTCAACGCTAGCTTGTTTAGTGGAGGGAGACAGATGGGGATTTTTTTTTTTTTTTTTTTTAAACACACTGAACTGCATTGTGAATTTCTTTCATGACCCCATCTGTAAATTAAGCGAACCCCACCCCTAGTTTGGCAACCGCTGCTCTAATAAGTATGTAGGCTACTGTATATCTGTGCTACGAACGAGTTTTATTGCGCTGTGTGATTCCAGTGGTCGTTTGCGATTATTACTTGTCACATTGTACAACATGATCCCAATAAAATCTTGGCAGAATTCTATAACACACTGTGTGATGGAGTGTATCCTTCATGCCAGATTATACGATTAAAGAAAATCACTACGTCCTGCCGTACCGGGTGCGCAGCGACGCAGCACAGGTTTGTAGCTCTTTAAATAGTTTCATATTGTGATTATAGTAATTAAACCCGATGAACAGAGCGTCTGCGTTATAATTAGTTAGCTACACACCTGGAAGCTGTAACTCGTCCTCTATTCCCTTCATCCCTTTTGTGTCCAGTTGTGATTTGTGAACTGTGATGAGCCATTACAGGGTCGTTGTCTCTGCTGCTCTTCTTTTAAATCCCGTGTCTGGTTTACGTTTCAGCAATTAGCACATTCGTAGCTGATCCTGTGTAACTCTAGTTTTGTGTAACTCTATGCTCTCCTCCTATTGGTGGATTTTATACGAGTATCATAGCAGTGCTCACTCTCTGAGATTTTAATCAGAATTTTCTGACACTGCCAGAGCTTTGTCTTTGCTCACAGTGGCAGTGAATCGACTACTAAGACCTCTGATCTCAAGTCTCGAGCACAAAAAGGTTGTCCTTTACGACGTGAGATTGTTCTCCACGCGACAGCAAAAGTGGACAGAGTATCGCGCGGTGTAAAGCCGGCTTTACCTTTCAGAAGTGTGAATGATAGAAAAGAGCACTTCCTGAAGTGTCTTAAGAATGAAGAAAAAGCACAAAACCCCTTTCTCCACAGGACATACCGGAATTTTTACCAACAGGAGATACACTAACTAACTGGCCGCTTTACACCTGCTAACTCAACGAAACTGGACAGCTGAAGCTCGTGTCCCTTCAACGGTCCAGTTTCTGTCGCCTCAGATTGCTGACAGGACTGGAACCTGATGTGGTCTCCTGCTCTTGTAACTCATCTGTCTCAAAGTTTGACATGGTGTGTGTTCTGAAATGCTTTTCTGCTCACCGCGGTTGTAAAGAGTGTGTTTTTTAGTTGCCGTAGCCTCCCTGTGAGCTCAAACCAGTCAAATCCTCTGATCTCTCTCATCAACATGGTGTTTCTGCCTCATGTTTGGCTTGAGCAAACTCTAGAGACTGCTGTGTGTGTGAAAATCCCAAAAGCTCAGCAGTTTCTGAAATACTGAAACCAGCCCATCTGGCACCAACAGCCATGTCACGGTTAAAGTCACACAGATCCCACTTTTTCTTCATTCTGATGTTTGATGTGCACATTAACTGAAGCTCTTGACCTGCTTGAATCTGCATGATTTTATTCACTGCACTACCGTCCCATGATTGGCTTGTTGGATAATTGCGTGATTGAGCAGGCGTTCATTTAAAACGAATCCAAACAGAGCTTGTGCTCTGTGCATTTCTCTCTCACGGCTCAGTTTTCTAGAGGAAGTGGTTGAAAATTAGCTGCGCATGCAACAGTGACACGATTGTTAATGAGGCAATTCTGAGCCAGTGCAAGCTCGCACAATGCTTCCTGCCATTTCGGCAAGTTTTATTCATTGTATCTTGACCTGCATTGTCAGTGTATTATTATTTTGTCTGATGATCTCATATGGGAGAAAACCCATCTCCAGGTGTTACGCTGCAAGTGTTCCTAAATGCTTGGAATTATGTGCACAAACCTGCTCTGCGAGATGGATTTACCTGCGCTCCCCCTTAGCCCATTGTTGGTGCACTTTTCAACCAGTAACTTCTACAGTCCGTCTTATTAATGTACAAGAGGCTGTAATTGCTCCATTTAGGCAAATCTCATTTCACAGCAGGTATGCTAGTCACTGGCACGTCTGCCCGCAGGTAATGGTTCGTGAATGAAAGGGAGATTTGGTGCAGTATGGTAATTATCTCATGGGAACAGTTTGTCATTAAGAGAGAGATAGAGATAGATAGATAGATAGAGAAGGGACTAGGAGGGGGCTGGTGAATGCTCCGAGCGCTTTATTATTTAGCTTATTTGCAACGTAAATGATTCATCTGTTTCACTTTGGTATAGATTATCCATAGACTAGACACCTTCCCACCTCTTTTCTCATGATAATCAGATAATTTTTTGTATTAAGTGTGTAATTATTACGGAATTAGTGCACAAGTTGCTCAGCTGTGCGTATTTCTCGCACCCGGTGGTTAACACGTCTCCAGCGAACACTTGGATTTCATACACCATTTCCGCTTTTAGGAAACGTGTCACTCACGTCAGTCTTCCACTGCGTTCGTTTTCAGGCAGAAATCTGATCTTGCGCACCTGTACAGGCTGTTTCAATCGCATGGTCTGCTAATGAGTCGTGTAAACGAAAGGGACATGAGACGACAAAAGAAGCTACGCAGTGCAGCTTCTGTTATAGCATCATCTTTATCCATTAGCCCCAGCGGTGGAGAGCTCTAAAGTTCAGCGCCATTTCTAAACAGTAGCACAACTTTTGTGTATTTTCCAGCCGTGAGCCAGTTGATAAGGCGCTCTTTCGCTGCTGTCCAGGACGAGATGCTTTCGCGCTCACACTACAAACGTGATGTGATCATGTGCATCCTAGACCACCTCCAAATGTGGTTTGAGTGATCAGATCACGATGCACCTCCGAGACACATCGGACCCCGGTCACGCTTAGCGCTATCCACTTACGATTGGATCACCCAGGACACCCGTTAATACCAGATGTGAACAGAGATGCATTGTGATCCGATCACACAAAAAAATCTTCCCGGTGTGTCTCAGACAGCAACGAAGGACCAACTAATCGACTCATGGTGTCGTGGCCTTAGCTGGAAAACACGTAATCATTGTGATACTGTTTGGAAATAAAGCGTGTGGCTGGAGCGCTTATCTCTTCCGTCGTCTCATCTCTCGTTCATTTATAAGTTTCTTTAACAGACCACGCGGTTGAAAAGTTTGAAGTAGCCTACAGGTACGAGATGATTCACGGGACGTTTCTTGCCGAAGACCAGTGCTTCGGAAGACTGATGCACTAAATGAGCTTGATACCCTTCCTCCAGTGTACAGTGTTGTACGAAATCCAATCACAAGTGCTCACTGAAGATGCGTTCAAAACGCCAGGTTTTGTGATATCTGATGCCTGGTACATTTGTGCATTGTGTAGTTGTGCTTTTATTTTGCGATGTTGGATGTATATAAAGCCAGCAAAGGAAAGCAAAGGATCCAGGCTTTAGACTGCAGGAGTTGAAATTGATATCATTGTGTAAAGACAACATAATGCGACTGATGTAGGATTACCCACAATTCCCCTGTCTGCTCTATTTGGGGATTGACTACTAATGGACTGCTGTGGAGTATAGAGGTGTGCGTGTGTGTGTGTTTAATCCAGTCAGTGCCTGTAATGTGGACACGTTTGCTCAGTGGTCTGTCTGCTCATGATGTCTGTCTGCTGTCTCCGTGATCACATACACATTAATATTCGTGCGCAGGATTAATGCTGCCTTAATGGACGTGGGAAGAAGTGCTGCTTTGCCTGCTGCCGACGCTGTGAGCAGCCATTCTGATTTGACGTCACTTGCTGAACTCAGAGTTGAGGATAACAACAGAGTTGAAGGGACGTTTTCTGTATATTTTCCTTTTTTATTTTTATTTTTTTTTATGAACCTGGTCGATTCCTGTGACAGGTAAACGTCTGTGCTGCGTGACTGAGCGTCACCGTGTAGTGTTCGTCAAGTGCCGTAAGTAATGGGCTGTAATTAAAATATCTCTGTTAGAAGGGCTGGAGACGTGACGATATTATATCAATATTCTCAATATTATCAATGTTATATATAAATATCTAAATTATATATAAATTATGCCACAATATGCTTTTCTGAGATATCGCGATGTTTTTATTAAATTAAATTTTAAAGACTGCCTGTAATCAGCTGAACCTCTTTGACATTTTCTCTTTTTCGGTGTTAAATATTTTTGCTTATTTTTAGACTATTATTTTTAAAACGTAATATTATGTTTATTCTAAATGCATTTATTGATAAACAAATTTGTTATGCCTTATTTATAACTTCTTTAAATGCAGCACTACTGTTTTGCTGGCAGTTTGTGAGCAGACCTGTACATAACGTAGAAATGCCTCCGAGTATGATATGATATATTTTTGTCACGTTGCCCACCTCTACCTCTTGGTCTTATTAGTTTTTCTAGATGTTTTACGAATTCCTTCAGCAGACTTTCACTGCGCAGTGTGTTGTGGTGCTCTACTTTTCTAAAATACTTGTTTTCAGTGCAGAGGTCTATATCGAGACATGATGCTGTTGATCTTTGCTCTTTTTTTTTTTTCCTTCCTCCTCTTGCCTCTCTATTGTCCCCGCTGCAGTCTTTCAAGCCGTCGACCTGCAGCAGGGAAGTTCTCTCTGCACTCGGACTCGGTGCATCATTAACCCTAACTCAGTGATGTGAGAGTACGCCATCACAGACGAGCGCTTTAGCTGTTTTGTATTATGATCAAATAACAGCACGGTCTGGAGTGTGTTATTCCACTTATACCACAGCGATTTGCCAAAGATTGCAGTTAATTTATCAATGAATGACATTTTAACAGTTTATAGTTAGATTTAATGTTGTGGAACATCTGTGAAACAAGTTAGTTCCTGTTCTCACTTATGCTATAGCTGTGAAAAACACCAGCATCTCTCTCTCCCTCTCTCTCTCTCATTCTCATTCTCTCTCTCAAAAAAAAAAACCAGCTCGTCATTTTACAGAGAAACTAGAAAGCGCAAGCTCCTCCGTCCTGAAGACTTTCCTGTGCTGGGAAACTTTGTAAAGCACCGGGGCTGTTACAAAACACCAACACTCGAAACTCCATCCATAAATGTTAAATAAACATCTCCTACCAAAAAAACGTCACCACGTCAACGGTTATACTTTGTCACTTACTTTGTTAAACAACACATTTTTAAAATATGTTTATTATTAGTTTTAGATTATGTAGCTTATGTTGCTCAGATTAGGTCCCTGAGTATGAGCTGTTGCTATAGAAACAAGCGAGCGCATTAATACAAACCTGTCGTTCATGTTACTGCCGGAACTGCTGTCCAAGCCGTGCAAAAATAACGCACAACTTCTGACCAATCAGAGTGGAGTATGTGGTATAAGTGTGTTTTGTGGTTTCAGTGGTGTACATGTGCTCATTTTTTTCGTAGGTCCAATTCGAATGCGAAATGAGTTGTAATTATGAAAAGAAATAATTTCCCTCTTGCAGAATGTCCTGTTATTTATTTATTTATTTATTTTTGGGGGGATTAGATTTTTTTTTCTTTAAAGGGGGGTTATTTGAGGCATTTTGTTTTTGGGTCGTCAGTCCGTCCATCCAAAATTCTCATTAGCACGATGTCTCAAGAACAAGTGGTTGAATGTTTGTTGGATTTAATATGAAATTGAACTGATTATTAGGGCTGATACTGAATAAAAACACGATATGCGATAACTTGTTAAATAATGCGATATGTGGTACTATAATGTTGTAAGTGTGTAAAATCAATTTAAATTCTATATATATTTATATATTTAAAAACTGAAAATGACATAACCACCATAAATGTTTCATGTTCTTCTGAGGAAAAGAAAGCATTCTCTGCCGTCTGCGTCGCCCTAAAACTTTGAATTTTTCGGAACTTTTTGAAGTATTAAAATCATTCCGTTATCACAAGCCCTTGCAATTTGCATATCACGATATTTACATTTGCGATATTCCGATAATTTCGATGTATTGTGCAGCCCTACATTGATTAGTCTTTGGAATCGATCCAAACCCAGTCAAGGTCACAGCAAGGTCAAACGTCTGTAAGCACTGGACTCATTGGCAGCGGAGGCATCGCTGTTGAGATTGCTGGCGTGGAGTTTTACTTGTAATGAAGTAGTGTGGTGTCTTAACAGTGTTTGTGAAGTCAATTTAGTGGGGGTTGTGGTGGTGAAGTGAGGCCCGAGAGAGCGGTAGTGAAAAGTAAAATCGGCGTTGGTCAATACTTGAGGTTTTAGTGTCAGTCTCAGTTTTGTTTCATCTCTAGGTGAAGTTGTTTGTGGTATTTGTGTGTCATTTAGTGTGCAGTCTTCATACAGAGCTCTAGATTGTGACTAACATGGACACCAACGTGAGGAAAAAATGTATTTTTATTTAGGTTTTAAAACGCCGTGGCTTCAGGAATCGGCTCAGTTATGAGCACATCAAGCAGGGAAGGTGTTATAGCCGGGAAAAACGCATTTCATAACACGAAGCGTTTCACTTTAAATAACCGATGTGAAACCTTGGGGAGGATGGGCTGCAAAAGCAGAAGACCACGTCAGGTTCCACTCCCGTCAGCCGATAAAACAGGAATCTGACGCCACAGGATCACCCAAACTGGACCAGGTGAAGACCAGCTGATGTTTTTCCAGTCTTCAGCTGTCCTGTTTTGTGCCCACTATAGCCTCAGATTCTTGTTCTTGGCTTCTAAAAAAATCTTCATGGTCAGTATTTGTCGTGTTGTTGTTTTTTTTTATGAGCTGAAAGAGAGAATGCCTGCGAGAGGAGGTGGAGCTCTGACCCCCCCAAAAAAGAAAAACATCTAGTGCAGCGCTGCTCAGCCAAAAATAGATAGATGTTTTGTTTAGATGTGGTCAGTAGTGTCATGGTCTTCTGTGTGTTTGATAGAAGTGACAGTAGAAGTGGCAGAGGAATGTTTTTAATAACAGTAACGGATTAAACACAGCCAAAGGGTTTTCAGTGCGGAGAAACGGAGCTTTCTGTGGTATAGTTTAAGGAGAGTCCAGAGGGAGGGGCTGCGAAATCCAACCTACGTTTTTTTGGGAGTCGCAGGCGGATACAGAAGGGATGTGAACCGCTAAGGACGGAGTAAGGAGTTTGATCTGGTAAAACAAAACGAACGAGTTGACAGAAATAGACGGAAATGCATTTTAGCCTGTATTTTGAAAAAGGCAGTGAGGTAACTGTCCGATCTCACACGCAGTCGTAGCCTCGTGGCCTTTCAGTCATGTTGCCTGTCGATTTGGTTAGTTCCCTCTCGTGCACTTGCGTCCAAGCATTCTAGTCTAACGCTGCATTCGAGTTACCTCGGAAGGGGGAAGGTGGAGCACGGAGAGACGTCATTTTCGACCTCCGTGTATTCGAGCTACGAAGTGTGAAAACGCAATACACGTCTTCCGTGTTTGTCTTCTGTTAGCAACAGTCTATCCAGATAACTGTCATGAGTGGTGCATGTTTTCCTCCTCAAAACTGCTGACTGTATAGTGTATAGCCTTATTGGGACGGGGCTGCTGTAATGTTAAAAAATTTTTTTTATTATTGTCTCCTCAGTGATAAAAACTTTCGTATCTGGACAGCAATAATATGAGCTTCTAGCTGATTGTATTTCCTCCGAACCTGGATGTTTGAAACGTGGTCATATGATCACGCTCAATTCCCAACCAAGCAATCTCTTTTACTCTTTACAGTGTAACGTATAGAAAAGCTGCCAGTATTGTGCGTGTGAACATAAAGTAATGGTTTATACGTGTAACTGCGTTTATAACGGCTCCTTTAATCAGCCTGTGGGATCTCGCTTTTCTTAATGATTTCATTTTCTTTCTCCTCCTGAAAATACTTTCCCAGGTAGTGTATATAGTCGAGGCTTTACCGCTCAAGGCTAAGTATATGGTTCAATACCTCTGCTAAAGTATCCATCCATACTCGCGCTACGAGACTAAATGCGACAAGTAGCAGCAGTCAAACATCCTTTTTTTCCAGCACGAGGTGGATAGAAAATGACAGCCATGTGTCCGGACTAAAATTATCAGATGACGGCTGAGTTTGGTGAAAAACAGGAGGTAATCCGGCCTCTAATTTTCAGAGGAAAAACACCAATCCGGACAGAAATAAAATCACAGTGTAGCACCTGTAAAATAGGAAACTATCCCACAACCCCATGTAAATTTAATCTCGTCCAAACAGGGCTCATATTATAGCTTTTACAAGCGAATGTGTCTGTATGTTGACTGATCTAAAGCAGATACTTGTATATACAGTATAACTCATTTAAAGGTGAGAAGTGCTGCTGTGTTTGCTGCTGATTCCGTGAGCAGCCATGTTGATTTGACCTCGGAGTTGAGGAGAACCATGCTGAGTTTACGTGTAGGAATTCCATGTTGAATTCCATGTTGAAATGTTCACAGTAGTGAACACACACCCGGAGCAGTGGGCAGCCTTTTTTGCTGCGACGGGGAGCAGTTGGGGGTTCGGTGCCTTGCTCAAGGGTCTCACCTCAGTTGTGGTATTGAGGGTGGAAGAGAGCGCTGGTCATTCACTCCCCCACCTACAATCCCTGCCGGACCTGAGACTGGAACCCACGACCTTCAGGTTCACCTTCGGGTTACAAGTCCGACTCTCTAACCATTAGACCACGACTGCCCCCTATTCTATTTTTTAAAATTTTGCTAGTCAGAGGTTGGGAATCACGAGTTACGACTAGTGACCTCTAGTCGAATGTAACAGAAGCAGAGCATGCGTGTGTGCGTGTATGTGTTTTGAGGAACTGAAGAGAGGTTCTGTTTGGATTTTGAAAAGCTGGTCACTGGCTGCGGAGTAAAAAGGAAAAGCAGTCTCTCTGCGACTGACACCACAGCCGAGCAGTTGTCCTGTAAGGCACAGTGAGCACTTCATACCAGAAGCTCTCAATGGTTTTCTTTGAATAGTGTTGCAAGCCTTAAAGTAAAGCTGTAAGCAGACTATAGAAAAAGATGGCAGTGGAGGAAATTAAAGTGAAACGTGAAACAATCACACACTGTAGTGTCCTATATTTATTTATTCTTTTTTCCCCCCTTCATGTTCCACGCAGTGTTTGTGCACACAGTTACAGAGTGGTGAGTTGACACGGCAGGCGCTTTGTGTCTGATCTTTGCCCAAGTACGTTGCTGTTGGTTAAATATCAAACCGGATTTTGAACGGTTTCGATTCTGCAGAGATGAGGATTAAAGAAAGGTTGTTTGATTTGGAACAACAGACTAAAGTAGTAAAATTGCAGGGGAAAAACAGTGGCTCATGTTTTGCTCTCTTTACGTCATCTAGCTTTTCCTGTCAGACACTGAGGAAGGCAGAGAGAAGGAGTGCAGTATTTCTGCAGTTCTTTGTTCACTAAACTAGGGAAAGTCTGTCTGAATTTCTGGAATTAGTTTCCTAAAATATCTGAGAGACGTCCCATTTCTCTTGTCACATGTGGTAATGATTTACACTCTCAGTAGCGTCTAAATAAGCTTGTAATGCCACGCTATAGGCAATATACGCAATTGAAAGTTTTTTTTTTTTTTTTTTTTAATTAGCTGTTAAATTTAGTAGACAGCAGGAGGGTTTTTTTTTTTTGGCCAGTGACCCCATTTTAAAGGCTGAAAATAACTCCTTTCTGCACTCATTGAAAGTGCATTACTGTAAATGAGCACAGAGCCCATGGAATGCTGGGTAACTTTCTTATTTAAAGATTTCAGTTTAACATTTTAACAAAGCAATATAAAATAATATACATAAAAAATAAAAAAAAATCATGCATCACACATCACATTTGGCTGTGGTACGTTAAAGAGGTAAAGACCATGTATGGGTTTCTTATTAAATTACAATCTGACCATTTTAATTATCATTAAATATTCCAAAAATAAACTTTATTTGCATCAAGTATTGGTTTTGGAAAAATGTTCTGTGACTCCCCCACGTGAGGTCGTGACCTCCATCTACGTCCCACACTTGGTCACCTGAGAAGAGGATGGGGGTCACGACCCCACCTCAGGGTTGAAAAGCTATCTTTTTTTCTTTTCTTTTCTTCATCATACATCCATCCATCCCTTTCTCTCCATCTACTCCTTACTCCATCCTAATTCCTTCCTTCATCCAATCAACCATCCCTTCCTCCCTCTTTTTTTTTTCTTCCATCCATTCATCCATCCCTTATACCCTCTCTTCCTATATGCTTTCCTTCCTTTCTCCATCCACCCAACGATTAATCTGTCTCTTACTCCCTCTCTTTTTTCTTTTCATCCAATCAACCATCCCTGACTCACTCTCTTCCTTTCACTCAGCTCTAGCTCGTCCTGCGTAACCGTGCTCCTGTAATGTTAATTTAGATTTGAAATTAAATAGGGCTGCACAATACATCGAAATTATCGAAACATCGCAAATGTAAATATTGCGATATGCATATTGCAAGGGCTTGCGATAACGTAATGATTTTAATACTTCAAAAAGTTACGAAAAATTCAAAGTTTTAGGGCGATGCAGACGGCAGAGAATGCTTTCTTTTCCTCAAAAGAACATGAAACATTTATAGTGGTTATGTCATTTTCAGTTTTTAAATATACAAATATATATATATATATATATATATATATATATATATATATATATATATATATATATATATATATATATAATTTAAATTGATTTTACACACATAGCATTATAGTACATAATTCAACAAGGATTATTGCATATCGCGGTTTTCTTCAATATCGTGCAGCCCTAGTATTAAAGCTAGTCTAGTGAATAATAAGCGGACTCGCTTTGCCTGTATTTCTGACTCCGTGTCTGTCACAGATCCTGCAGATCCCTGGTTAGATCATTGCTCTTTGTTGGCCTCCTCATGATGTCATGCATGGTCTGGGAACCGTGAGCATAAACACACTCCATTAGCTGACTCCAGAGCAGCACCCCGATGTCAGAGTGCTGCAGGAAGCGGCAGCAGTAATCACAGCTAATGAGATGAAGAGAGACGTCTATAAAAAGACCCTGGCAGGGACTGTGGGTTTTGTCTAGGCTGCTTGAGGACCTCTTTGGTCTGTAGGGGTGTGTGTGTGTGTGTGTGTGTGTGTCTTTGTCTGTGTATTTGTTTCTGCAACTGGCTTTTGGAGGACAGGGTGGTTGTCTGTGTTGAAGATGAGACGGAGGGTGTGGTTTTGTAGATTGGAACAAAATCTGAACTTGGATGTTTTTCTCTCCTGGTCAACTCATGTATGGTCTAACTCTCAGACATAAAACATACAATTACAACATAACCTCTCTGATGATGAGAGTTTTTGTTGTTATAACGAATTATCAACGAGTGACGAGACGGCCTGCGTGTTTGCCATTACCTCCAAGATGCACACAAACGATGACTGTAGTAGCTTGTGTTTATGACCGCAGTGCTCCATCAGCACTTCCTACCCAGTGTCAGGAATAGTGATGTCATGCCTGATACAGATTAGTCAAAAGCTCCTAAAAATGGGTTTCATCTCTGAAAAGATCTTTGTAGTGAAATTGGAACCATTTGATATACATGCAAAAAAAATGCACAAATTTGAGGACGTGCAAAATAATGTTATGCATGAAAAAGCTATTTTCAATAATTATGCCAATAATTACATACTAAAATGATTAAATGCCATCTAAGTCATTTAGGATGTCTGATTTAAAAAAACAAACAAACAAAAAAAAACGTACGTACAGTATGTAAGGTTGCCTCTTTGAGCTTGGTGAAAAGTCTGGAAGTGGGGGGGGGAAAAAAGCTCGAACAGACTAGGCTTTAAAAGATTCAATTTTCTGAGCAACAATTTTGTCCTTGTGATTTATTGTTAGGCGTAATAAATGTGATTTATTGTTAGGCTTAATAAATGTGATTTATTGTTAGGCTTAATAAATGTGATTTATTGTTAGGCGTAATAAATGGGATTTATTTAACAGTAGCTAACAGTTAAATGTGAAATAAGATTAAATTCATAGGGTGAATATTTTGATGAGACCTGGCAACCCGTACACACCAGTGCACATTGTGTTGAAGTAGCCACGTTTAATCTTGATACGTTCTAACGCACAGCTTTTGATTCATTATACACTGCTAACAGTTTGAACAGATTACGCCTTCACCTGTCATTCTTAAGTTTCAGTTATTGTACGTCTGTAGTGTTGAATCTTTCATTCTAAGACACAGGAAGTGACTATTTGTTACTGCAAATCAAATTTGAATTTCAAGTATCGTTACACACCAAGTGGTTTATTCAATGTTGTACGTTCTGTGATATTTAATATTTAGATACAATCAAGTACTAATTAAAAGCAAACTAACATGGCTGTCGTAGAACATAGCAGGATGATGTTTGCATTGCTGAGCATTGTATAAATCCTTTTTTTTTGTGTGTGTTTTGTTTTTGTTTCCTCAAGTTGATGAGATTTAGGACTGCTGGACTGCGCTGTCTCTCCCTGATCTGCTGTCTCTGCCGCTGATCTATGGCTCACAGGTATGTCAGCTGTGTGTGTGTGTGTGTGTGTGTGTGTGTGTGTGTGTGTGTGTGTGGTTGGTTGGTTACTACTTACAGAAGTGAGAGATTGTGGTCGGAAGGCATTTCAAAATGACCTCACCTTCCTAACTTAGCAACTGAATAACATAACTGCTGTTAAACGGTCCTGAGCAAGACAGAAATCTGTGTGTCTGTGAACTACGTTTAAATGCAACATGAAATCCAAAGTGACTTTATTTTACCTTGTTAGTTTGTTAGGCCTCCTCACAGAGTGGGGCAGGCGTTATGTTTTCAGGTTGTATGCCCATCCGTCTGTTTGAGATTCTCTTTAGCGTGATAGCTCAAGAACGAGTGGTCGGATGTTTGTAGGATTTATATGGAATTTGTAACCGGCAAATGAACTGATTCGATTTTGGAATTGATCCAAACAGGGTCAAGGTCACAGCAAGGCCATATGTCTGAAATAGTTTTTCTTCAACAACTTTCTTCACACTTGAAGTGTATTCGAAGGGTATTTCTAGCGTGCAAATTAGTAACAAGAAGGACTAGACTTGGTGGTGGTGGAGGCGTCCCACCGATATCATCAGCGTCAAGTTTGACTTGTCTCATCACATTTTGAATATTCAGTGATGAGAATAAAAACTTGAATGGAAATATTAAAGTAAAATATTTGTGAGTTGAGGTTATGACCAGTGATTGTAAGCCCATTATAAAAAATGTTTTAATTTTGCACATGGCTGTGTGTGTGTGTAGATGTGATGCCTCTAGCATGGACATTTGGGGAAATTTCCCCAGTATTGTGTGTAATAAAGGTTGTGTGTCACTCTCAGCACCAGTGGCCCACCTCTTTATCTTATTCATGTATCATTGTTAACTTTATTGTCTGAGTTCTAGAAAGTTTTCCTGTTTTTCCCGGGCAGAGCAGTGTGTGTACGTATGTGTGTGTTTGTGTGTGTGTTGTGGGAGGAGAGCATACTGCTCGGTATTGTTCCCGTTGCTTCCTCCCTGACATTCCTGGGCTGATTGTGACTCGGGGTGGGATGGGGTTCCAGCATTGGACTAGTAGTGAATATAATATCATTCAAAATCATACTGGTGTAACTTTTTAAAAAAGTGTGATTTTTGTCATATCACAATATTGTGAGACATAAGCAAGGTTCAACAGTGTAATACACTCGTTTTTGTTCCTGCAGTAACCTGTGTGTGTGTCCGCTAGACTTGTGCGGTATTGATTTTTCCCTTCTTGTGATAAATGATTTTAATCGTCCAGAACTGATAATGTAAAAAAAAAAAAAAAAAAAAGACATTTCCACCATCTCTAGTGTAGGGAGAGTAGAGGAGAGTGTAGTCGGGGGCTGCTTGCTGGCAGCGCCAATCACAAACACTTGGCTGGATGGGCATGGTCAATTTTAGGTGAAAAGTTTTTTTTTTTTTTTTTTTTTTTTTTTTTTTTTCAAAAAACAACAATAATACATTTTCAATATAATCCTTTTACAAATTGGTTGACAACTTCGCTGTTCCGCTGCCACGCAAAGTGTTTTAAGGTGTCCGAGCGCTGACCAGACCCCGCCTGAATGACTACCGGCCGGTTGTGCTCACACCTATCATTATGAAGTGCTTTGAGCAGCTACTCATGAAACACATAAAGAGCAGTCTTCCCACCACACTGGACCCATTTCAGTACGCCTACCATCCCAATCGCTCGACAGAGGACGCCATATCTGCTGCCATACACCTTTTGCTGATCCATCTGGACAAAAAAGGACAACTATGTAAAAATGCTGTTCATAGACTTTAGTTCAGCATTCAGCATAGTCATCCCACAGAAACTGATGATAAAGCTGAGCCTGCTGGGTCTGAACACCTCCCTCTGCAACTGGATCCTGGACTTTTTGACTGGGAGACCCCAGTCCATCTGGATCGGCAACTCCATCTCCAGCACCACCACACTGAATACTGGCGCCCCCCAGGGCTGTGTGTTCAGTCCACTGCTGTTCACGCTGCTGAATCATGACTGTGCTGCAAAGTTCAGTTCTAATCACATCAAGAAGTTTGCTGATGACACTACAGTTGTGGGCCTCATCAGCAACAGTGATGAGTCAGCGTACAGAGAGGAGGTGAACCAGCTCACAGAAAGGTGCAGAGACAACACTCTATCTCTAAATGCTGATAAGACTAAAGAGATGATTGTCGACTTCAGGAGGACCCAAGTGGGCCACTCACCACTGCACATCAGTGGAACACCTGTGGAGTGAGTCAAGTTTCTTGAGAAGAGAGCCAAACACCCTCTTCCGATTCTCACCACTTTGTACAGAGGGACGGTAGAGATCATCCTGACCAGCTGTCTTACCATGTGGTATGGGAGCTGCACAGTCTCAGACCCTACAGAGAATTGTGAGAACAGCTGAAAAGATCATCAGAGTCTCTCTACCCACCATCAAAACCTCATTCAACAACCGCTGCACCAGTGAAGCCACCAGTGTTGCAGATGACCCCTCTCACCCCTCTCATGGACTCTTCACCCTCCTGCCATCTGGCAGAAGGTACAGGGGCATCTGTGCCACCACCAGCTGCCTCTGCAACAGTTTCTTCCCTGAGGCAGTCAGATTACTCAACACCCTGCTGCCTCCCAACACTCACCTGGGCTATTTACTATCTCCTAACCCAGTATGACTGTATACCACTGCACACCTGCACCTTACAAAGCTGCATCAGTCACTTTTTATTATGGAACTCGTTTTTGCCTTTTTCCTTTTTTTTTTTTTTTTTTTTTTAACATCACAAAAACCTGCAATTTTAACAGGAGTGTGTAGACTTTTTATATCCACAGTGCTTGGTCTTGGTAAACCAGAGCCCAAGAAAGGAGGAAATAAAGTTCCTCTTTCTCCTCAAACGTGTTGTTACTCGATCGTGTTATTAACTTCCTCTGTTTGACTCTGTTCTACCTTCTTTCCTTTTTACTGATTTCCTCACTCTGTCCTTAGCACATGCTATTTTTTTTGCCAGTACACACACACCCACACACACACCTACACACACACACACACACACACACACACACACACACACACACACACACACACACACACACAGATTAGACCTAAACGTAATACAGGTGCTTTTAACAAGGTTTATAGTGTCTCAAATAGTGTGGGTATAAAAGTAAAAACCTTTGCTTTTTCTATCGATCAGTTGCCTGCCATTTCTCTTTCTGGTTTTTAAGCTGTCTGGCTTTTTTGAAAAGAAAGAAGACATATAAATTCCAGCATGACGCCCCACGTAGGGCGCTACACGCAGCGGCTGCTAGAGGGCAGACTTCTTCAGAGGTCACTGACATGCCGTCTTCTCGTTCTCACTCACGTTCTCCTCAAATGGTCGGTTACGGATTTCGAGTTGCTGCTACTGTGTGTGTGTGTTGGGCACCGTTTCACACATCAGAGGGCGGAAATGAAACCGTTACATCATCAGCCTGACATTTTCACATGTCTCGGAGGGTGTGAGCGTTTCCTGTGTGAAGCTGTTTTTACACACACACACACACACACACACACACACACGTGCAGTTTCCTATCCTCATGTTGTATGTATGGCAATAAACTTAAATACAAACAAACAAACAACTCATGTTCTCTCTGCTCAGTCTAGTGCTATTAATGAATCAAACTACTTGTACAACACAACACGGGCCACATAATAATAAAAAGCTATTTTGTGTCTGTGTGTGTGTGTGGTATTTTCATCCTGTTGCCATCCCATTTAGGTCTCTAGGTGGTGCTCTGGACCACAGTACCGCAGCTGAACTTCTGGGATCAGTGTCGTTTTCGACTTCTTCTTATTTAACACAGATAAATACTGACTACTTTCAAATAAAAGTGAACTGAACCGTGTGTTTTAGGTTTTGTCTTCAATCCAGGTCAGTAACTTGATGCCTGTAAACGTTACACGATTGGCTTTAATCTCAGACTATTCAACAGATTGTGTGTGTGTGTGTGTGCGGCTTTATGTAGTGTGCTTGTGTTGTGTTTGTTTTGAATGAAGGGTGGGCAGACGGAGTCGGTGGCATTATAACGATGCACATTGTCAGCGAAAGCGGAGCCACATTTGAATGTGTAGCAGTGAGTCAGCACAATGAGCCCTGCCTTTATGTAAAATGCCTCCCAGCATGGACACGATCTTTTGATTTCCTGCATCACCTAAAATACTTTTTAGCAACTTTTCCCTCAACTCGTCTCGTATGAAATATGGTTGTTTGTAATAACGATTTGTAATATAATTTTTTTTTCAAATTTCTTCCATGATTTGGCGATGTGAATCTGTTACACGCAGCACACCCTGGAAACGATTCGGCGGCCATAAGGCCATAAGTTCCATCAGTCATTGTGCATCATACAAACAAAAGCTGCTGATAATACGATCAAAACGTCTGCCTGGTACACGTGTATCTACAGTAATCCTTATCAGAGTTTACTCAGCATACCAAACCTCTTAACAAGTTGCAATTGCAAGTGTGCAAATAACTTCATTTTAGAGTTTCATTTAAAACACTGCCTCACTTTTTGTTTTTTTGTTTTTTTTGCCTGGATGAAAAGATTCATGAAGAAAGTATGAATGCTTTATGACCATGTCAGTTACTTCGAACTTCCTCACGCGCAGAGCTTAAGCACTCATAAACGGTAATAAACTTAAACCGAAAATCAAAGACATGAAACTGAGCTTGTGAGGCTGTGGTGGAGAGAGAGAGGAAATCGTGGTATTGTCTTTGAGGTGCGACATGCTAGTCTTCGGCGAGTTATCAGTGTGTGCAGAAGCTCTGAAGATGCCACACCCTCCTGCTTTGCACTCTTTCTCCAAAACAAGGGTGAACGCTTGAATGTGTGTCTTTATCCCCCGAGAAGAAGCATGACTGGGCGTGGCTGGTGGAGCCTGTGTTTTTAATTGGGTGTTGGCCCAGGCGCATGTTATCTTCTGTCAAACATGTCCTGACCCCGCCTAGATAGCGCCTGGCAGCCGACCTGTGCCACTCCGCCTACCACCATTACATCATCACCCCAGAGGAAGCCCTGCGCTTGTTTCTTTATTTGTTTTCCCAACCTGTCTATCCTCTGCGGAACGTGCAGGTAGCAAAATGAAGTTCCTTCTAAGCCACAAAGAGCAGAAGATAAACACAGCTGGACTGTGGGAGATGTGAGGTGTTCCAGTGCCAGACCGTACCTGTACCTGCCTCCCTCTTCTTCTTCTTCTTCTTCTTCTGGTTGCAATGGACACCACTGGTGGATCGTCGTCTCTCTGGATATGAGAAATATTCTCTGGTTTTGTGGATGTTTTTGAAGACTAAACACTAATACTAATACAGGGAGAAGCGCTCCGTTTTAGTGGGAAAGTATAGAAAATGTAACGTCGTCTTTTGCGTGGATGTTGTGTTAAACAAACAGTAAGAAGAAGTCTCTTGCTGGATCGAGTAATGCTGTAGGGGTCATTTCCTGTGAGAAGATGAAAGATTGTGGTTTGTTTACCGTGCATCTGGAGTGAAAGTGCCGCACCGCACACATGGAGTTCCTCAAGAGCCTCGTGCCCACCGTGATCTCTGGGGATGGTGGAGGAGCGATGGAGTCTGGAGGACTGTTGCCACGGGAGACAGGCCCACGCTTACTGAGGGTGAAGCGTCTTAGTCTGCTGTCAATGGGCCCAACCATCGAGGAAGACCACGAGGGGCCGGGCCAAACTAATCGACTGTCTCGACTCATCCGACATCGTGCCAAAGGTATAGCGAAGGTGTAACACGCACCATAACGTTTCCTTGGTGATATTACTGGACCCTGTATATACAAGTAAAAAGGATGAACCAAAATTTAGATCAACACTGAGCCATTAAAACTGAAACTAATAGACAATCGACACATTGCTTCATCTTTTTTCCTTCTTTTTTTTTTTTTTTTTTTTTTTTAAGATATCAGATTTCAGGTCTTTATAAAGAGATGGATGTTATGTATCAGGGCTGAGGTTCCTCCGAACATAACATTTTAACATTTTGGTCATGTGCTTAATCACCACCAGTATGGGATTGGGATACTGAATATGAGCAATATGAAATATTTTTGGGATGCGCCGATGTGGTAATTTTAATTTTTTTTATCCGATGCCAATATCTGATATTCCTGCTAAAAATATCTGCCTAAGCCGATATATACAAATGCATAAAATGCAGAATGCATAAATCAGGACTAGATCCATTTATTCCATCTCCGAGTTCAAGCAGTTTATTTCGGACGGGTGTAGGTTAATTTCATGTCGTCAGGTTTGCTACTTTGCTCAGGTAAGAAAGGTTTATGCAAAGTGTGTGTTTGTGGGGCAGGGGTAGAAACTCTCCTTTCTGTAGTCAGCCGGTTGTAACATTTTGGTCTTGTATTTATTAGTTTAGGAAAATATTGTTAGTTATCAGGTTATCAGTTTTGAGTAGAAGGGTAAATTATCATTTAGTCATCTTTTGCTTTTTGTCATCAGCCCTATTCAGATGGGATTAAATTTACATGGGGTCCTGGGGTGATTTTCCTATTGTAGAGGTACTAGTCTGTGAATTTATTTGCGTCCGGATCAGTTTTTTTTTTTTGGCCAAGCCCAGCGTTCATTTGATGACTTTATTCCCGTCTGGATGCACACGTCTGCGATTTTTCTATGCGGATGTCACCTCACGTTAAAAAAAATAGATGTTTGAGTGCTGCTACTTGCTGTGTTTAGTCTGGTTAAAAATGAAACAAGCGTAGACTAAAATGCTGAAGCTCCTTTCCCAGGACAGAGTTAATTTCTTCATAGAACAGGTATTGTTGAGTGTCAGACCATGTCACTTGTTGTGTTTCTGACATTCACAGTGCTTTCTCTTTAAGTAGAGTCAATACGCTCTTTACACTTGATACAGTCCCGAGTTGACTTAGAACTTGTGTTTTCAAACCGTTACTGGTACTTTGGTTCTCCCCAAACTGAAATCATTCTCTACTCCGGTGCCTCTTCGACCGCTCGAGCGCCACTTTGTGAACCGAGCGTGATCATGTGACCATGAACCAAGAGCATCCGTGTTCGCAGAAAATACGACCTGATAGAAAATAGCTTCTCCTGTGGTAATTTTATTGCTGTCTGGATGCAAAAGTTTTATCACGTTATTTTTTTTTTTATTACAGATGATCTATTACGGTTTTTTTTTTTTAACCAAACTGTTTTCTTTAAACGTGCTGCTTGCCTGAATGCTCTGCTGTTCCAGAGAATGTGCAATCAGATGTCTTTACAGTTATCTGCTGATTCTGATGTCACTCTGATATTAGTGTATATGACCTTAAGGTTTCCTGAGATATGTTTAGTCTGCTATTTTAAGATGTGGTATTCATGCCATGAGGTCTGTTTTTAAAGATCGAGCGGATAATAGATCATACACACTGGCTAACTGAAACTGAGAGGAACAAACAAGGAAAGCTAAGCTGCATCAGTGAAAGGTGTTTTGTTGCTCTGCTCTGAAGTCAGATGGCAGGTTATAAAAGTTCATACACGATACAAAATAAGAAACACAGATTATGAAATACAACACACTTTATTTGTGCTGCAGACACGACGTTTTCCCCACACACATTTAAATCGTCCGACTTGACAGATTCCAGCTATAGTAATGGCTGTCGGCGATTCCCTGGACTATCGTCAATCGTCCCAAAGCCTAATACATATCGTAGAAATCTCTTCAAGTATCGTGATCGGATGTTTTTGTCATATCGCTCTTCCCGAACGTACGCACAGGCAAATTTCTGTCTACAAACCATTTGCATCACTTTTACATAAAATTTTAGCAATAGTTTGTCAACACTGAAACAGTTATCACATTTACTACCGGCTGTCAGTCTGTCTGTGCGTTGGCATGGCAACACGCAATGCTCTATCCAGCTGTGGCTTCTTTGGTGGAGCAAAAATCAACAAAATATTGGTCCATTGGTCCATTGGTCATTTCTGTGATATTATGTTCATGTTCATAGTACTGTTGTATAAAAGCAGTATAAGCAATGGACCTAAATTGTTTTGGAAAACAAATATATTGAGAAATGAATCAAAGTTAGGATTTTAGTACGATTTTCATGCAAATCCACACCAGGCTCTATGTGTACATGCTTTATAAAGTTGATGACTCGCCATTGTGCAACCATCTTGTATGGTAGCTTTGCCTGCCTCGACATGTACATTGTTATGGCTCTGTGTGTGTGTGTGTGTGTGTGTGTGTGTGTGTGTGCGCGCGCTCGCTCATGTCTGTGGCTGATCTCCACCTTGCCTCAGTATGTTATATACAGAAACAGAGGCTAGACCCTGATCTACAGGTTTGAGAAGCTGCCTGGCGGCTTTAATAACAAGGCCAATGAGGCCTGCCGAATTCAATCACTTCTATAACTGACTGCATACAACGTACAACAAAACTGCTCATAATGAAAAGGGGAATGCCGGAGAGCGTATCCCATCGTTAATCCAGTTTAGGCCAGATGAGTAAAACAGCAAGACGGTAGTGCGTGCTGTAAAGCCTATCGGTTGATGACCTTGTAACCTGGCTGTCATAATCCATTTGAATATGGTCCATGCAAACGAATCGGCAGCGGAGCTCTACAGTATTGTGCTTGCACATTACGTACGGCAGTTGTGGGATTGTAGTCATTTCCTGGACATGGAGCTGTAAAACACCTGTGTCTAAAATAAAACAAAGTCACCGTAACGGCTTTCTATAAATTCAGATGCATTCAGTTAAACCTTGTGGAATCATTTTTTTTTTTGTTTTTGATCTAGTTTAAGATCCTCGGATACACTAATAATTTCATCTTATGATTTAATTGCTATGAGGGTTAAATGTGGAGGGACTGAGTTGTACATCGGGGTGATAAATTCACTTTGACGTGTTCTGAGAAGCAAATACTCATGTTTGTGTAAAAAGCAGTTCTGGTGCATGGTGGTTGTTTTTGTCTGCAAGCAGTGCTGTTAGTGCTTTGGGTTTCTGTTTAAGCGCACCAGTTATTATGAGAAGTACAATATATCTGTTGCATAAGGACATGTATTTGTTCTTCATAAGAAGCAGTAGATATCAAACAGTGTGTCGTAGGGCAGCCGGAGTGTTTAACCAGGCATTAATCAATAGCATTAATAATATTGGTAGCTGAGAACTTTTGGTGCTTGCGTCGAAGCAGACGGTAGAAATCCTCAGCCTGAACATGAGCTTGATTCCTCCAAGGCTGAAATAATTTACCGTCCCGGATGTATTTGAAAAATTGTCTGTTTAAACAGTAAAAATAGTCTTGCGATTAGAGTTAGGCTATATTCCTTCACCACATTTTCAAGCCACCACCGACTTTGGAGAACAGCTTGCATAGGTTCAGAGCTATTTGACTCTCTGTGAGCAGAAATAAAAAAAAAAAAAAAAAAAAAAAAAAAAAAAAAAAGAATTCCAATATCTATTTTTTGCTGCCAGCGGAGAACACCCAGAGCCGCACCCTTTTCCAAATAATTCCGTACCACACCTATACCTCTACTCCATCGTGTTTTCTTTTTTTTTCTGCCTCCCTGATATTTTTTTTTTCCTACTCTCAGTAGCTTAAACACTGACATGAAGCCCCATGTAGTGACTTTTTTTTGTACATTCATCTGATTAAAGGTTTCTATGAAAGTATGTGAACATGGGTTTTACAGCATTATTTCATGCTGACAAAAGTGGAACCCGGTATTGTTGTAGCTCATCCGCCTCGAGGTCTGATGTGCTGTGCTTTTTGACATGCTTTTCTGCTCACCACGGTTGTAAAGAGTTACAGCAGCTTTCCTGTCCCATTGAACCAGTCTGTCCATTTTTCTCCACACATAACTGCCACTCACTGGATGTTTTTTGTTTTTCGCACCATTCTGTTTAAACTCTAGAGATGGTTGTGGGGGAAATTCTCAGACCAGCAGCACCAACAACCGTGCTTACTGTATTCACTTACAGAAACAAAGCTCCAGTGTCCCATCAGTGAATGACGTCCCAAACAACAGGAACTAAACGACTGAAATTATGAATTAAAAAAAAAAAAAAAAAAAAAAAAAAAAAAAAAAAAAAAAAAAAAAAAAAAAAAAAAGTTAAAAGTTCGGAAGCCATGGCCGCATGCACAGCAGCTCTGCGAGAAGTTTTGTATTAAGGCAAATACGTCTGTTGCCTTTGTAGATTTATTTTTTTTTTTTAACTATCGTAGTAGAAACAGGATTTAAAAAGTCTGACTTTTTTTTCTTCTCATTTATAGCTAGGAGGCTTGGGATCGATGCCTTTTTATGTATAGATAATCGGTATATTTTCACGATGACTGATTTTTATCTGCGAATTTCAAATATAAATACTGGCTGCTGCAGTCCATCCTCAAATCCATAGCACGAATGCTAAACCACACAAACAACGTCATATCAGGAAAACCCACTAGATGGAGTCGTATTACGGGTTAGCGAGGTCGAGACTATCTACAGGATCCCGTGATCACCCAAAGCTACTGCGCCAGTAAACAGCAGTCTATTAGACTGTAATGTGAAACAGCGAGCAGACACAGATTACCCATTTCAATATCGTTTTACACCATCGATGTCTCAAACCCATCGAGCTGATGAGTGATCAGTATATATTAGCAGGTATGACATCCCTACCTGCCAGTAAGAAACTGATCTTTCAGTCATCTTCTATCCCTCAGTCAGGGATACAGCGAAAGAAATTAAATACTTTTGCCATGTAGCTTAAAGTGTAGCTGGCTACACATCTCAGAAAGATTTTTTCCCCCCTCCTTTTAATGTAACCATGTTACAGATTTTGTATAATAACTTTTAAAGTGCTTGCAGAAATGCAGTCTAATTCTCTATGATCTTCGGATGAGGTCACACCTAAAACCGCAGTATCTTAATCTTCATCAAAGCTTTCCTCCATCTTGTTTGCTTTCAACTGTTTACTGATCTGTCTCCATTGTTTGAGAACCTTCAAACAGCCACAAACTTCCTCCTGTTATTAAAAGTGGTGAATGGTTCAGAAGTTCTCGGGCAGTCCTCAGAAACACTTCTGACACAGCACAAACCCCGTCTTATCTGTGTTCCTCAGCCAGCAGGATTGAATGGGATGAAGAGTCTTTGTGTTTTCTGTCTTAATTCTGGTCTGTGGAGGTTTTCAGTCATCCTTAAGCATTATACTTGATGTATGCGACTAACCGTTTTAACATGACCTGCTGTGTGTGATTAAAAAAAATCCTCGCGGACTAAACTGAGGGAGCTACATGATCCGAGATGCGCTCCATCTCTGTGCTTTTTGCCCGTCAGGTTGCACAGCGTTTCGTGTTTCTATTTAGAACTTGTCATTTCCAAGGCCTCCCCCGGAAACCTGCTAAATATTAAAACCCAGCGTGCAGGTGTTTTGTGATTTGGTATTTATGGAACTGCAGCATAGGCTGATGTCTCTCAACCTTGTTGGAGAAAACAAATGGATCATAAGTCAGGCTCCTGAGTGACGCAAAAAAAAAAAAAAAAGTTTGCTTTGTTGTCTTGAGATTTCGAATCCTGACGATACCACAGCCGACAGTGGGTGGAGACCAAAGGAAGCAAAATCGTCCCAAAAAGTGAAAACCCTGTAGATGACCTGCTCAGTCCCGGGGTTTGTGTAAAGTATGTTGGGCGATATCGGCTAAGCTGCATTTACAGTAACTTTTTGAAATAATTGTACCTGTTGTTACATATGTAGTGCACATTACAACTGTACAACACCACAATATAATCCCTAGGTAGTGAATACTTAGCGAATGGAAAGTCTGTGACTTGTAATTAATGATTTTGTGATATCATTTTGCATAATAGTAATATCATCATTTGCTTAAAAGAGAGAAATGTTGGTGATCTAGCTAGCGATGCTAACATGCTCGTTATTGTAGGTTTGATTTTCCAGGAGAAAAGGACAGTGATGGCATCGTCACAAGGAGTAAAAAAAAATAAAAATAAAAAATCTAATTTTATTCAGCTTCATCTGTTTAACTGTTACAGACCTTTTGACAAATCTTACCTGATGCACCTTTAAATAAAGGTAGGGGAAAAAAAAACCTTCAGGTTGTGTATCACACCCAGTAAAATACTAATAATTTTTATTTAAATAGTTTAATACAAATAAGATTTTGCTAGAATAACACGTAAACTATTTGCTTTGGTAAAATATTTTCTTCTTCTTACTGTCTCTGTTAATTCTAGATGTAGAGTTATATCCGTGTGTGTGTGTGTGTGTGTGTGTGCACAGTGCTGACAGGTACACTTGTTTCCTGCGAGGTATGCAGTGTCCATGGGCCGCGGACCTAGAGCCAGTGATGTCATCATTGTGCACTGCGGCGGTGCGGTGATCAGAGTGAACGGAACTGCCGTTCATCGGAGTGCATCTGTAGGTCGTGTTAACAAACAAGTCGTATACGACTCTGAAACCCAGGGTAGGGAATGATCCAGTGACCTTGTGAGCGTAGCTGCACTGAAGGGGGTTAACGTTAACAAGGTTTAATACGCGAGGGTGCGGTTCAGAAAGAGCGTTCGGCCGCGCGGCGTTGGGAGTTGCATCATCAGGATGCTTTTTCCTGCTATGTCACGAGGAAAGTGGAGTGACTTTGCAGGGTTAAATTACAGTTTGTATTGATTTGTACTTTGTTCTCATTCAGTGGTCCCACCCCAAATTCCCACTCTCTCTCTCTCTATCTATCTATCTAGATCTGTGAGTGAAGATCTGCTCAGTCCAGGAAATGCACTCTCATGGGGGGGTAAAAACCCTCTCACAGACAGCATGGAGACACGAGAATCAGCTTTCAATCAAACGAGGCGTGGTTCACCCACTCCACCTCGGCGCTTTTAGCTCCGAGTACAGCCTCGGCTTAAGTACTTCACGTGACAGAAAAGACGTAATATGTGGCATTCTGCTGTGTTGTGTGGGCTGCCAGCTCTCGGTGCTATGACGCATCTGCTTTTTTTTTTAAATTTATTTATTTATTTTTTTAAAAATATAAATTATTCTTGAGGTTCTGGTTCAGTACTAGGGGTGCAGTGTAGTGACACGATGCATCGTGATGCAAAAATTGTGCATCGTGGAAATGTGCGTTAATGCACGTAATGCAGTTGCACTGTTTGAACACCAGAGAATCCAATCTGCGAAACCCATAGAGTTAAAATATATAGACAGCACACTGGTCACGTGATCGCGTTCTTTCGCGGAGAGCCTGCGTCATTACCGGGAATCATATGCACTTGTGAAGTCTAAAAGCTCAGTAACTCCAGAGGCAGCGACCAGCGACTGCATTATACGTTACACGGTCACACAACTACGTTATAACCATTAAACAGAGCCCTTCGGTAGCTTTCAAACAACACCAACGGCTGTGATGATCTCATCATGTTTCAGGCAGTCATTTTCCCCGGGGTAGACACTTTGTTTATTCAGTCACTTTTTTTTTTTTTTTGAAGAATCTATACATTTATTTATTTATGTTTATAGAGTATATATAAGTATATGTAAAACCTCTGGTCATAGAAATTTTGAATTTGTTTTGTTTTGTACAGGCAAAACCGCACATTGTTTTGCACTGTTTATTTTACAGAAATAAAAAAGGAAATTCAGGAAAGTTCGAGTGAATGAACCGGAAATGCCTTTTAATCTTGCTCACAAAATAGGTTAATAGATCAGGGCCTGGTCTCCTGAATGCCCTAGCATGAAGATCGCTGTGAAAGAGCAAGCATCATCATCATCATCATCATCATCATGTACCAGTTGCTCTTCTCTGCACAATGATGGCTTTTTTTTCCATATTCAGTGAGAATCGTACTGAGAAAACTAAAGTCACTCAGTTTTCAGACAGTGTGGAAACATTCAGAAAACGTTTTGGATATTCTGTTAGGAAAAATAAGAAGATTATAGATCACTTGTCCTTTTCCTCACTCTCTGCCTGTGTATGTGTGTGTGATTACATTTATATATATGCACATATATAATATAATATAATATAATATAATATAATATAATATAATATAATATAATATAATATATATATATATATATATATATATATATATATATATATATATATACACACACCCACACACGCGCATCTCCGTATTCAATTTCTGCTGCTACAAATATTTATTATATACTGTATATAATCTTTATATACTCTCTACCTGGCTGCTACTCCTGATGTTTACATTTACAGCAACTTATATTGTTACTGTTTTGCACTACTGTCCTCTGATTCACTTTCTTACTACAACCGGGTACTTGTCTGCGCTGCGCTGTAACTCACCGCGCCCATTGTCTTGTTTTGATAGTTTTTGTACTGTCTTGTGCCGTCTGCACATGTTTGCACTGTGCACTTTATGTAGAAATGTGTAGTCTCCTGTAGCTCTGTGTTGTTTGATGTAGCACCTTGGTCCTGAGGGAACACTGTTTCATTTCACTGTGTACTAAGTAGCTGTGTATGATTGAAATGGCAATAAAGCCACTTGACTTGAGAAGAAAAAAAAAAAAAAAAAAATATATATATATATATATATATTTATTTATATATTTATTTATTTATTTATTTATATATTTATATTTATAAGCAATTCACGTCACATGATACTGGAACAGATCTTTCGTTCCTACGAGGTCATTAATATGACTAAAATTAGCAACAAAAAAAAACTGAGGTGAAAGCAGTCTAGGAATTTTTTTCATGAGGAGAATGCAAGAGCCTTGTACCTTGGTCAGTTTTTGTCAGTTTTGTTGTTGGGGGGGTGTGTGTGTGTGTGTGTGTGTGTGTGTGTGTGTGAGTGAGTGAGTGTGAGAAAGCTCATTGCGCTGTCACCTGCCACCCTGTGCTTTCTCAACAGCTTTAGCTTATTGACAGAAGAGCAGCGTTCCAGGAGCCACAAGCAGGATCTTACTGTTTATCCCCAAACACTCCGAGGGAGCGTGGGAGGGCGTGTGTGTGTGTGTGTGTGTGTGTGTGTGTGCGCGTCTGTGTGTAAGGAAGGTAGATAAGGCTTGCAGTATGACCTTAGCTATGTTGTCTACTCAAAAGGGCAGAATCACTCAGGATTAGAGGGAAGGACATTTTTCGAGGGACATGACGGCATAGGCTTGTTAGTTTGGCCACATTCGACACACCGGAGTATTCTTTTGTTTTTCGCATGACATCATTTGTCTTAGAAAGGTTTCTCACTGAGGATGTGATGGAGAATGGAACTATTGGAAGCAGATGTCTTTTCTTTATTCACCAAGAAGCTATGTAAAGCCTGAGCAGATCTACTGAAGCCAGTCTCCATGTTTGGACCCATGTGTGTGCGCGCGTGTGTTTTGTGAAAGCCCAGTTCGTCAGTGCCGCTGTGGTGCAGCGTTTGAGCCACAATGCAGGCCTTTGTGCAGTGTGTTTGTTTACAATGATGCCCTCCTGCTTTGCATAACTCCACAAGGGAGGGCCGGTCATGTGATGGAGAGAATGTGAGCACAGACAGAGAGAGAGAGGGAAGAGAAAAGAAAGCAATGCTATTAAATGGACTATCAGTGCGGTCTGTGTTTGGGCCATTTTTTTTTTCTCTTCTCAGGCCTCAAGCTGGATGATGTCATGCACTTTGGGATTAGTGCTAGAAGGGAATGGGTGAGAAGTTATTCCAGAGCGGTGATGGGGTTAGCAACATTCTCCATTTCTGCTTGGGAATGGAGTCTCATGGTTAATCAGTGGGTTGGAGGAAAGTCAAAGGGTCATGCTTAAAAGATGTTGATGGTAAAGGTGGGGTCAATGACGTTTCATTCAGAACCCTTTAGTGATATTTGGCGACATTCAGCTCACAGACTAGTGAGTGTCAATAAATTATGCGCTCAGAGGAGAAGCTCTGGTCTCTCTGGTGTCCCTCAGGGGTCTGTAAACAGGAAGAGAAGCGCATGATGCAAACCATCCAGCCAGACAAAACGATGCCTGTCACTCACACATCCTGTCAGTTCAGAAAGCATTCCTTCCTGCGTTTGCGTTCGCACGGCGTAGATGAAGGTGTGACTTTCTCGCTACGACCGTGCCGTCATTTTCCGGTAATGCAACGTAGCATTCTTTGAGTGTTGTTTGTGTGCTAAAATACATGAGTGGCACTGAATCTGACCTGTCCCTTAGCCGTCATATTCCAGATTAAGCTAACCAGTAAATAGCTAGCTACATTTTTCCCCACTTGGCTAGCCAGTTAGTTCATTTAAATCAAGATTGCTAACGAATACAACAGCAATAAACTAGTTAGCTTGCTTTGGCAGTGATCTGGGAAGATTGTCTGATGACCAATGTTTGATCTGTGCATTCAAACTGAGAGGGGATACTCCCATGTTTTAGCCGTTTATGACCACTGGATTATTTTGAGTAGTCAGCTTCTTTGAAATCCCAGCTACAGACGTACGTGGAAATAATTGAAACCTCAAGTCTGGATGTTTACATGAATTATTTGCGCGTTTACTTTCATTGTTCACTATTCCACCTGAAGTTTTGAAATGCTACTATCGTACGTGTCGGCATTCGCAGAAAACACCGAAGTGTGCAGTTACACCAATGAGCACGCTGCTAGAATGTTTTCGACGTTCTAACAAAGACCTCGATCGAATGCCTTATTTTGTATCCATCAAAATGACTGACGGCATTCAGGATTTTCCATCATTGCTTTTAAAATTCAGTAAATAGCAGGAAAATCTTGACTAACACAACCCCTGATTACTGAACATGAGTGTAGAAGAGGAAAACGGTACCAAGTGTGTTGAACATGGATGTTCGGTATGAGATGATGGACGAGCACAGGAGAGTCTTCATGATCACAGCAGAAATCTACAGTTTCCAAGTGAGATTATCCACCGAAGCAAGGAGGAGAGTGCAGTCTTATACGGTATCCATGCGGGACCATGTGTAACAGCAGAAGGCGAGTTACAGAAGTGAATCGAGCACTTCTGCAAAAAGTGGTTCAGAATCGGGCATCACGTCACATCCTGGAGTTTCAGTCGCATCGTGATGAAAAACTGTTGGCTAAACCTTGCTTTACAACTCTTTCATTTTCTCAGGCCATCAAATCAAGGCCGGGCTGTGGGTGTGCATCTGATCCTGAAACCTACCAGGCGCTTATATATTTTATATATACACACACACACACACACACACACCCCAAGGCTGGGTATGTTTAAAAATTTCCATAACTTTTTATGGTTTGGGGAAGAATGTTGATTTTTTTAATTTTTTTTTTTTAGAAAGCTGACATCCTGTTTAGAATGGAAAAGAACTGAGTGAACAGGGAGTGGGTGGGTAGGAATGCGTCTTGATTCGTTTTTTTTTTTTTCCCTCCCTGAACATAAGTGTGTTGTAACGCGTATAATACAGCGAGCGTTTGCATGAATGACTTATTTGCGTCATCGTGCTCTGTCTCTCTCCTCCTCACCCACCCCACTGCGCTGCAGTCAGGGATGACGCATCAGCATCAGCATCAGCGCGGCGAATACAGGAGGTGTGCTTTGCTTCAGACTCGTAGACGGATCAAGAGAGTGGAAAGAATAGCGCCGGAGCAGGAGCCGTTCTGTTTCTGTATGAAGCGCTGGAGAGAAGCCAGTGAGCGTTTGCAGCGTGCTGATGACATCACCCTCTTCTCCTCCCCTCCCCTCAATGAGCCATTGAAACGAGCTTTATTTATTTATTTTCTTTCTTTTTTTTTTTTACTCAAGCCCCCGAGAGAGAGTGCTAGCCAGCAGTAGGACGGGGAGGGGTTGGCTTCGAGCGAATGGAGAGGGAGAGTAGTGTGTGATTGCTGAGCAGCAGTGGTTTGCGCACACAGGAAGAGAAAGACGAACAGAATATCACTGCTCTCCACTGCTCAGCGCGACACAGTTCCTCTCTCGCACCGAAACACGCGACAAACTTTGCTCTGGATTTATAATTCGGCGGCTTTTCTGTTTTCTCGTCACTTGCAGTTCCTTCGCCAGGGTGCTTTCTCACTCCATTCTTCACTCTTCAACTTCATTCTTGGCTGTGCAGCCTGGTGCGTGTGTGTGTGCATGTGTATGCGTGTGTTGAGCAGCATGATTCCATGTGACATACAAAATGAACAGCCTACACACACACCTTGCTGCAGAAGTGTGTGCACGTTTGACGTACTACTGGTGTGACGGAAGGAGGCTCAGACCAGCAGGAGGTGACCTGGGAATCGTGCGCGTTTTGTTTTTACCCGACACCTCTGT
>CM040993.1:2571516-2609999 GCA_022985145.1 Pangasius djambal | reverse complement strand
AGAGTTCTTGTTCTTCTGTTTGTTCTTATTAACTAAAATTTTCATACAGACCAAACCATTAGGTGCTACAGACATGAAACATGGTCAGTGGGTATTACTCACTCCTGCTGTGTGAGACGAGAGATGAGCCAGATTGGCCTAATGGTGGCGCTGTAGCAAAGTGCTTTAGGTCTTTGCTCTTATCTAGGAAACTGCAATTCCCACAGTGAAAATTCTTTTTGCCGTTTTATTCCTTGGGTTCTTCTAATCAAAAAAAGCCACTTAGACTTTAATTTGCATAATATGCAAAACCTACTTTGGAGAACTTAACGTAGGATTTTTGACCTTTCTTCACTAACATGGTGTCAAACTACTGAGGGAAGTTTGTCCAAAAAGAATTATCAAAAACATAAACAATTGTTGTAAACGATATGGCCGTCACATGCCTATCAGTTTCTAGGTTTAATTGTGTTCAGATAATCGCACGAGTGAATTGCGAGGTGACTTAATTTAAAACACGATGATGCAGGAATGTGTTACGAAACCAATGACATTCGGGGGCGAAAAACCAGGAAGTACTTCCTTATTCAGCCAATCAGCGTAGACGCACAGCCTCTGGAATCTACGATTACCCACAAACCCTTTCTCTCCACCCCACCCTTTCTTCTCCTTCCACTCAGAAGTATGACACTGTTCTGAGTCTGAAACGGTGTGTGTCATATTGGACGCTCTGTAAGCCATCTTTCACCACACAACAATGTGGAAAAACGAGAGCGTGTTTGCTGTGCTGTTTGCGTTACAGTAGAAAAGATCTCAGCAGATTTATGAAAGTGAAAGTGTATGAAGCTTCATTGATTCCAGCTTTATTTTTCTCTCAACTGCTGTCACTTCTTCAGGATAGTAGAGGCTTTGCAGGATTGGCTGCACGACTGCACCAACTTCAGGCCAGCAAGCTAACAAGCTTTTCAAAAATACTGTACTTTTTAATACTTTGTGTCCTGTTCACACGTGTGAACTGGGACGATGACTCAGTTGATTAGACGCTCCTTCGTCGCTGTCCGAGACTTATTGAGAAGCATTTGCGTTCACACTTCAAACGTTATGTGGTCATATGCGTCCCAAACCAACTCCGAATGTGGTTCGAAAGATTGGATCACAGTGCATCTCTCGGACACATCGGACCCTGTTCACACCTGTAATTAGTGCCGTCCACTTGCAGTCAGATCACCCAGGACACACGTTAATACCGGGTGTGAACAGGGCCTGAGATAACGCTATACTAGACATAACTTAAATTGTTGTGCACCGAAGGAAGCAAGCGGCGTTAATAATAATAAGAAGAAGAAGGAGAATAATAGTGACAGGAGTGAGCAAATAACCGGCATCTGAAAGCTCCAATGCACCAGTCCCATGTTTTAGTTACCTGGAGATCTAATTTAAACAAGACCAAAATGTGGAAGATAATGGAATCTAGCTGCAGCTAGTTTAGTGCATCAGTGCAGGCGAGCGATCTGCATTGAACTGTAACGATACCTTAAAGAGAAAACGAGTAACTTTCTCTAAAAATGTTCTCTGGTTGTTTGAAAGGAGCACAGAATAATGCTGAGTGAAAACCTGTTTGATGTCTAGAAAAATACAATTATTTTTATTTTTTGTATACTTTTTTATATTTTTTTTTTTTGTATCTTATTATTTATAAAAACTAAATCAAAATAAAATGGCACTGAATAGAAGATTTTTTAAAATTCATTTTTACTAGATTTTAAAATATGAAGTACACTTTTTTTAGCATCACATCAGCTGCTTAATTTTCACCACCAGGCTGTGCCTTTCAAAAAAGATGCCGTGAACCTGTGATAGTTTTAAACCGGGTTTAGTCTGTACAGTGTTACAGTGATGTTAATCAGGTATAAAGGTGAAAATGAAGCCCCAGCTGATGTGCTGTCGTTACTGTCCGTATTGGTGCTTTGTTGCCCTCCTTAGCCGGCGCACGGAGGATGTTTTTACAAGTTACAAAAGATTCATGAGCATGTGATGTGATCAAGCTGCGTTAGCAAGCACTCCAGGGTGCGTATTAAATGTTGAACTTAAATGTTAAGTTTAATTCTTTAGAGTCATTTTGCACCATTTGATCTTAAAAAAAAGATTACCTGAACAGCTCTCTGGGATACGGTTCTTGCATTTTGCAGACTTTTTATTCTGCATTTGAGTGCTTTCACTTCAAAACATCTTCACTGCTCGATTAGAAAGCGCATTACATGCATAGAGCACGTGCATTAAGTGTGTGTGTGTGTGTGTGTGTGTACATGTACATAAGTTCAGAGCTGAGCAGAATGATCACGTTAATAAAGTGCTCATGTCCCTTTCGCATGGAGAACAAAAGTGTACATGATTTCACCGTCTCTGATTCGGAGTCTGTTTTTAAATAGCTGACTGTAATGTGAGATGATAATGGAACTGATGTGTGTGCGCGTCTGTGCACGTGTGTGCGCGCATGTGTGTGTGTGTGTGTGTGTGTGTGTGTGTGCAGTGTACTCTAGGAAGCCGTATTCATTCTAGAGGTGACTGTTACTCCTGCTCTCGCAGACTCTTGACCAGTTATTCTTCTTTATTTTCCTCCAGACCTTCACAAGGCACTCACCGGGCCGCAGTATTTTCTAATGAAAGTATCGGGGATTCAGGAGGCAAGTCGCTGTTGTCCAAGCACGATGCTCTACGTTCTCCCCAAAGACCTAAGTTATAGCAGTTCTAGTTATTGCCTAATAGGATTGTGTGTCTCTGAAATCGTCCTGAACTAACAGGAAAATGAGCACTTCAGTCATTTTAGGTTTTTGGTGTAATAATATTATCAGCCGTGCAGCCGGAAACTGCGTCAATCACAGTAAAATTTTTTTTACATGTAGTTCAGTTACAAAGCTCCTCAAAGTTTTTGTAGTGAAACAAAAACAAATCCAGCATATTTAATCCCTGTCTAATTATTCTCACTGTTAACATGACCTGTAAAGTGTTAGATCTTCAAATTCTTCATCTTTTTTTTTTCTCTTTTGGCTGAAAACTGAATGAAAGATCCATTATAGAACATTTTCGGTCAACGTTTTTTTCCAGTGGCATCCCAAATAAATATAGTTATGTGATGTACAATATATACTTGACTAATGTTTGCTAAGTTGAATATATACATTAATGAAGTTACAACTTTAGCTGGACAGAAAGTGAGTGAGCCCGTGTGATTCGAGAGCAGAGCACGTGTGATGAAGTGGAAGGGGGCAGGGCTTCCAGGAAATATCAGCTAATATCACAATAAACGTGACTGGGTATTGTGTAGGGACAATAATATCGTTACACCGCACAAGTCTACAGCCCAGTACTGTACAACTCTACATCTCTGAAAGTATCTCATCACATGACAAGTAATGGCTCAGGGAGCGGTGGGAAAGACTCGATGTGTGTGTAGACATGATCAGCATCAGTTCATAAGCTCACGGTGATTTGTGTGTTTGATACCTATCTCTGTTTCAATCAAGAGCTTCATGAGTCGCGACATAGGAAAAGCAGTTTATCGTATGTATCCTGGTTTTGTTTAAAACACAGAATAACAAATTCTTTCTTTTTCTTCTCACTGCATGTTCTGATGAGTGGAGAAAAGTCCAATGTATTTAAAACGTATTTTTTGTCTTCAGAACGTGCCCGTCATCTGTCCCTGTGCTTCGCTCCAAGAGACATTCGCTTGGTTGCTCAGTGCTGAGCATAGAGTTAAAATATAGAGAGAGTGCACCGGTCAAGTCAAGTGGCTTTATTGCCATTTCAATCATACACAGCTAGTTAGTACACAGTGAAATGAAACAGTGTTCCTCCAGGACCAAGGTGCTATATCAAACAACACAGAGCTACAGGAGACTACACATTTCTACATACAGCGCACGTGCATGTGATCGCATTCTTTTGTGAAGAGCCTGCTCCATTACCAAAGTGGGATCTTCTGCACTTGTGAAGCGACCGGTAGCTCCGGATCACAAAGACTGACACACGCCACGCCATAACCGGCCCAGGAGATCCACTTCTGGCTAAAAATGGCACCTCAGGTGCTGCTCATTGTGTGTCACCGGATTGTGGACTTTATACAATCGATCATATTTTTTGGAGGACTGGACTCGACCGGGACTCTGACCTCTGTGTCTGACCTCGGTACACTCTCCTGTGCTTGTGCTCTCACCTCACCCTCACTGTAAACAAGTGCTCATGGATCACCATGGAGCTCCGACCTCTAGTGCTAGTTAAAACCTGCTATAATGTATATCGTCAAATAGAGCAAAAATAAATATATATATATATATATGTGTGTGTGTGTGTGTGTGTGTGTGTGTGTGTGTGTGTGTGTGCGTGTGTGTATATGATTTTTGTGTAGCGTGTATACCGCTGGCTGTCTATTTCATGAATACTAAAAGATGTTATTGTTTCTTGTTTTGGATGCCATCTCCATGATGAAAGAAACTGTGTAATAGACACCTGCACGTTGTGTCTATATTCTGTATTTTAACTCAGTAGACAACAAGCGAATGTTTCACATCAGAGTCAGACTTGTGTCACATCTGTGCACTGATGAAACGCAAACATGTTTGTGTTCTCCAGTGTGTGTGTGTGTGTGTGTGTGTGTGTGTGTGTGTGTGTGTGTGCGCGTGTGTGTTTAACACTTGTTGCTGGGTGTGATCCTTCAGCTTTCCTCTTCTGAAAAACTCATAAAGCTTTATAGGTCTTTCTTTAGCCTCCTCTCATTGTTTTCTAGGCACTTTTTAAAAAAAAAAAAAAAAAAAAAAAAAAACTTATCGCAACTTTCCCAGCAACCTAGGGCAGAGGAGGACAGGGATTTCCTCACCCGGGGTAGCACTAGACACGTGACTCGCATTCTCTCGCTTGAGCTTGTGCTCTGTACACACACACACACACACACACACACACACACCCCTAACTCCAAAGCATTGTAAGACCTTGATGAAAGGTTCTCATGTTGTAAATTAAATATATAACTAATGCGATTTAAAACCATATTTTTTTTTCCTGTCATAAACTTGAATTTCAGCTCAGAAGAATATTGTATTTTATATAACAATAGGTGCAGCAGAAGTACAGAAAACTCAGCGAGAGTTAAAGGGTAAAACAGCCGAGACTAAGTCGCACACGGAGCGAGGTGCAGCTGTGGTGTTTGTGAAGCAGGACCTGTAGAACCGCCTCATTAGAACGGTTCTAGAGCGCCGTGATTGACTGACAGGGTGCTCCACCTATTTTAGGTGTAGGCTTTTCATTTAAGAAGCAGGAGATGACGTTTGCCTGGAATGTCGTTCAGAGAGAAAGGTGTTTTTCACCTATTTCCCTGGAAGCAAACAAGTCGGAACGGCTCTTACATCAAACATGTACAAACACACACACACACACACACACAGATGTATTGGCATAAGGAGAAATGTGGTGTGCGGGAAGTGACAAGCTGCGTCGTGTGTTTTTATTTCCAGGGATATCTGACCGTTTTGATTGTGCGTAGATATTCAGCTGGTCTCCACGAGGAGAGCTTTTATTTAAACACTAAAAGAGTCGTAATGTTTCCTTCTGATTACCGGAGTGAAGGATACGGTCGAGCGTAGCTGTAGGCGTGTCCTTAAATACGAAGCTGATCTGAGCCTGTTCTCTGTCTGTGTGTCCGTGTGTGTGTGTTTTGTGTCCAGCCTCTGTCCCAGTGAGCAGCAGCAGCAGCAGCGCGAGTAGACGCCACACGGCTCTGTCCGTTCCACTCAGCTGGGAGAAGCGCAGCGTTCACACCGCAGTCATGTCCAGCATCACCATCGACCCCGAGCTCAAGCCCGGCGAGTTCGTCATCAAGAGCCTTTTCGCCGAGTTTGCCGTGCTCGCCGAAAAGAAGATCGAGGTGGTCATGGCTGAGCCGCTGGTCAGTACCACTGACACATAAAACATAAATAAAGAAATAGATACGTTCCAAACACATTGATGTGACAGTGATCACACACATCCTTTTTTACGTTGCCATGATGAACCAATGAAAAAAAACAAAAATTCAGGTGACGGTCATCAAAGGAAGATCGGAGGAAGAAAATAAATTGCAGTGAAGCCGAGTTAGACATGCTTGTGTTCACGTTTGCCAAAGACAGAGATATTTATATATGACATACATCACAAAAATGTACAAACTGATAACTGAAAAAAAAGTGAAAATTGGTTGAGTTACATGTTACGTGCCAGGCTTCATCTTAGCTTTTAGCAGATTAGCAGCGGAAGCTAACTGTTCTAGCCACAAACACTCTCCAGAGACACCAATGATCTCTGCTACTGCTTTCTTTCAAGCTCTATTTTTTTTTTGCAAGTTCTCTGTACACATTTAATAAGAGCTTATATGTGACAAGATATTATGAAACCAAGTCAAGCAGTACACAGGAACTAATTGCAGGCAGGAGCTGAAGTCGTGAGCGAGGAGGAATTGAAAAAATGTTCATCCGCAAGCTGTATGATTGGTTCGGCGAATCATTTGAGCAAGTCATTTGGATTTGTCGCTTAACCAGGTCATGTCTAATTTGCATAAAGTTGAGAAAATCTCAACTCGCTTGTCGTGCTGTCGCTTCTTGCTGAAATCGCCGCTCCGTGTCACGCACGTAGCAGAAAACGAAGTGCCGTCGCTAGTGTGAACGCTCCTTTAGATTGAACAGAAGTCAGCTTTATTATATAAATATATAAATATAAGAAAATTAGCACTGTTCTATTTGAAGGATACCTACATAGCACCTTTATAACACATTCATTAGCATTGCATAAATATTTTATAAACCAATGCTGGAGTATTTAAAGCTTGCGTCAGGCTGTAAGAGAAAACAGCCATCGGTTTTCATTATGAGCTAACCGATTGAGAATTAATCCATTAATCCATATCTCCTTAGACGTTATTAGCATGTGTTTACTAGCAGCACTTTCATGACACTTTTAGAAAGCTCCAGGAGGTGCACATAGTGCTTCATAAGACTGTCATGAATGTACATTTGATTAACACTGTAGTTTGAGGGCATTAAAATCATTCATTTGAAATAAATAAAATCATTACAATACAAATAGTCTAGAGCATTCAGTTGCATGCTCCTGTAAGGAGGAGATACGTAAGTAAGTACACCTCACAACAGGTAAGATTGCAGGTGGCTGTAATGTTGCTAAAACTGTGTTATGGCATCCACTTCTTATTAAAAAAAAAAAAAACTTATTCTTATTTATGAAGCCCACATTCCTTCCATATGAATGATTTTAATTCTCTCAAGCTGTTAAAATGTTCAGCAAGTACGTTTATGACACCTTTACGAACTATTTTTTGTGCCTTTTACAGCTACTTGTTCAAGTGTCATGAATGTGCTGTGAGTAAAAACAAGCTAATAGCTTGGAAGTTGTTGTTCTGCGTAAAGACAAAGTTGCATAAAGCGTCCGATAACATCTTATGCATTTTGACATAAGCTTTTCATTAGCGTTGCTTTATAAAATATTTATAAATGTGTCCTAAAGACTGTGTAAGACCCTTCAAACAAAGTGTTAACAGAAAATGTCCCATGCAGCGCATGCTTTTTTTTGTTTTTTTTTATTTTTTTTATTTTTGTTTTTTCATTATTTTTAATTATTATTAAGTATTTTCTGTTCCTGTTTTGAGCAGACAGTTGATTTGTTTGAGGTTTTCCTTTCGTGTCAGTGATCATTTCCATGCTGAAATTCTGTCTGTACTGATGCTGATGCTCAGATCTACAAAAAAAAAAGTCTGTTAAGGAACAGTTTTTGCTGCAGACAGTTTATTATCAGCATCCGAGGACTGGACTGCACACGTGACTTGTACTTGTGCTGATTCTAAACAGGCAGCTGTTTTACAGTAAGCTTCTACTCTCAGCTGGTTGCTTATAAATGCATACATTTCTGCAGCTTGCTGTTAAATGCTGGTTTCATGGTTCTGTTTTTGTGTTTTGCTCGGCTGCTAGGATTTTCTTGCTAGGCAACTCTGGTTTGTATTTTCAATGTCAGAAATCCTTCCCCATGACTAATGATCCATTTCCTGTCCAGGAGAAGCCTTTATCCAGATCTCTGCAGAGAGGGGAAGATGCGCAGTTTGATCAGGTGAGACGTTAAGTAGAAGCAGTAGATGTGCTGTGTGCGCGTCTTGGACCCGGGAATCGCTGCGTCATCCTCAGCAATATATCACTGCAGGGTATTGGAGTGTGTCGGCCAAATGCAAGCAGGGCAGAGAGAGCAGTTACATAACTCTTCTCAGCAGCATCCATCACTTCGCCACACAGTCATTCATACTCACACTCGCGCTGGGGTTGAGACGATTTACAGTAGTATCGGAAATCGCCGATAGATTCCAGCCGTCGTGATGATGGCTGTCATGTTGGCCTGTGGCGTTTCCTTTTTGCCTATTTTGCATCATATACACACCTTAACATTGCCTGAGTTCGGCGCAGAGCCATTAAACATCCTTCTCTCTCATTTTTTTGCTGTAATGACGTAACATTGTGTACATCAGGCCACACCCACCTTGGCCCCGAGCATCGCTGCAGCAGTACAGCAGAGCCTCCACCCCTCCAGAGCCACGGTGTGATGGTTATGGGATACCGGATATTGTGGCCCTGTAATACCATGTAGAGACGATTAAATAGTTATATGACGCAAGCCTACAGCAGCTACCACCTTCTCTCTCTCTCTCTCTCTCTCTTTCTTTGTTTCTCTCTCCCTCCATTTTTATGTGACATCACAAAAATGTGTATGTTTCTTCGCTGTCCACCGTTTCGAACGCAACACCATCACAAACGCAACATTTCTGTGCGAAGACTGCAGCCCTGTGTAGTGAATATACCAGTTTGTGCTGTACACATGGCTCTTCCGATCCAAAACAAGTTAAGATTGGTCAGGGTCGGAAAAGTTATCACGAATCACGGCCACGTGACTTGGATATAATCTGAAGAAAGGCGTAGGTTAATCGTACGTTAATCACAGCCTGAGAGAAGCGGGATCGAATTGTCTGCTCAAGCCATTTTACTCTTTCAGTGTTAGGTTTTTCTTTTTTTTTTTACTCTCATGACAAAGTAAAATGTAATACGAATTTTAACTGCGCAGTCATTTCTGAACTCTCGATCCTTGATTACATTACCACCCCCAGCTTAAGGTTTAACTGTTCAACTCATTGCTCCTGACACCTCCATAGATGTGCTGGATTAATCAGACTTCTGAGATGAGATGTACAACCTAATTACAAATTCTCAACTATATTAACAAACAGCGAAGATCTTCCAGGAGCGATCTCAACCCCCATCATGCTGCTAAAGTACATGCATGTCCTGCGGATTGAATGTAGGACATGTTTATTAGTATTTCATGTTGTGTGTTTAACAAATTGGAAAGATTTTTAAAAAGAAGTTAAATGAAATATTTAGGATTTCAGGTAAGAAGGCCTATCTGCATGACAGGACCAATCCATTAGGTATTTGGCTGTGTTGTTACGAACGCATTGCACTGTGGGTAATTACTTAGGTCACATTGACGTCAGTGAAAACAAAGGATCGTAATTAGAGAAATCATCTTGTAAAGCCATTGTGCAGTCTAAATGCAGTTGTAGTGTAAAAAAAAAAAAAAAAGGTTGCCGTGTTTCCTCCCAAAAAAGGAGCTAAATGAGGAAATGTACTGCATTTATTCCAGGTTAGGTTTAACGGTTTAGTGAGTTATTTTGCTGCATTAGTATGTGAGTTGGTGTAAGACCAGTAACCAGTGCAGTAGTATGTGATGTGTGTTGGCGTTGTGTGTTGTAGTTAATAAGCTCTATGAGCTCGATAGCGGAACACTGTTTGCCCTCGCTGCTGCGCACACTGTTCGACTGGTACAGGAGGCAGAGCGGCACCGAGGATGAGTCCTACGAATACAGACCCAGATCCAGCACCAAGTCCAAAGGGTAAACACACACTCACCCACACACACACTAATCTCATACAGGCATGTTTTCCATTTTACTCAGTATTTATGGTTCATTTTGTGCTTTTAGTGTATTACGTTGAATCATTTCAGTGGATTTCACAATTTTAACCTAGTGATTTTTTTTTTTCTCCTCCAGGGACGAACAGCATCGGGATAAAGACTACCTACTGGAGAGGAGGGACTTAGCCATAGACTTCATTTTTTGTTTAGTTTTAGTGGAGGTTTTGAAACAGGTGAGATGTGTATATATGTTTATATCTCTGTGTGTGTGTGTGTGTGTGTGTGTATATAAGGAGTTTGCTTTAGGTTTGCCTTTACATCTTTATCAGACCCCAGATGAGCCTTGTGCTATTATGGTTGGCGATGACACTGTTTTTGTCCTGCTTAGATTCCTCTTCATCCTGTACCAGATGCATTAGTACACGAGGTCCTTAACCTGGCCTTTAAGCACTTTAAACACAAAGAGGGGTAAGTAGTGCACATGTATCCACACACTCACCACACGTCCCACTTTCTTCTGGTGTGTGTTAACCTGCTTGCGTGTGTCGTAAAGCTAGTTTTGTTGCTAATGTAAATGAGTTTATGGCACAATAATGCTAGATAAACTTTACTGAGCTCGTGATGATGTCAGTTTTAGTGCTATAGAGTTACCAAGTGAATGTGTCTGTATGTTGATTGATCTAAAGCAAATATTTGTACATACAGTATAGCACATTTAAAGGTGATAAGTACTACTTTGTTTCCTGCTGACGTTGCGAGCAGCCATGTCGCTCTGAGTTTAAGAGACCATCTCGAGTTCCCATATAGGAATTCTGAGTTGTTGAGGGGGCATTTTCTTTGTTTTTAGCTCGTCAGCAGTCAGGAATTGCGAGTTACGACCTCTAATGCGAGTGCAGCAAAAGACAACATGTATCCTAAAAGGTGTGTATCTAATTTGTTGTGTTGTGTTACAGGTACTCTGGCCCCAACACTGGTAACGTGCACATCATTGCAGATCTGTACGCAGAGGTCATCGGAGTCCTCACTCAGTCCAAGTGAGTCAGGATTTCTGCCCAACTTTTCTTTCTCTTAGTGTCTGTAGGATTATTTTTGGAATCTGTAAGACTAAGATCTGTCAAGACAAAGGTGAAATGTTTCTAAAAAAAAAAAAGATTGTTGTCTTCTCAGTGCTGGGCTGCTTATGTGCTTTAATTAAAACAGTCTGTGTTTTCTGCAAATGCCAGCTCTAATGCCTCCATTTATGCCCAGGGCACATTCAGATGAGCTGGACTGACTGACTGTGCAGGACAAACAAAACCTTTAGGCTTTGCACTACCGTTAGTTTCTCGCACCATCCGAGCAGCAAACGCATTGCTAAGTACAGGGCATTCTGAGCAGCTCCAGACACATTTACCACTGCCATAATTCATCCTCAACACATGCTAAATCTCCAGCACACTTACACAAAGCACCCAGTAATCTAATTTTACTTAGTGCTGCAATAGTAGTAATAAAAACTGATTTACTGTACGAGTGCTCCATGCCTTTTTGCCTAGAACTACTTAATCTTATAATGTGTATAGCACATTATGAAGAAATAATGAAGTTGCTTGTAGCCTGGTGTCTGAACGCGATAGGATTGGGAGTCTGTAGCGTCGTCTTTACTTAGCAGTGAAAGTCGCAACTTAACAGCTTGTACACGTGCAGGAATGAATATCTTGGCGTAAGCATCTGTAATTTGGTGTCGTGGATGTGCGTCTGTGCAGGTTTCAGGCAGTGCGCAAGAAGTTCATCACAGAGCTGAAAGAGCTGCGGCAGAAAGAGCAGAGTCCTCACGTGGTGCAGAGCATCATCAGCCTCATCATGGGCATGAAGTTCTTCAGAGTCAAAATGTATCCTGTGGAAGACTTCGAGGCTTCCTTCCAGTTTATGCAGGTTGGCACACACACACACACACACACACACACACACACACAAGGACTGGTATGTGCACACGTACTTGAATACCTTTTTAACTGTTATGACGTGCCAGTATTCTAATACTTATGTCACTACTCTATGAGAAAAATAAAAGAGAAACCATTTTGCTGCGAGTAAAAAAAAAAAAAAAAAGAGGCTTTTTTACAATGGTTTGTAGGCAAAGTGCATTTTAAACCAGAAGTGATGCTGCATTGTATTTAGTAAATATAATGTGTAAATATGGGAAAATAATTAAAGACACTTTTCCCCTCTTTACTATATTCGGCTATTAGAATCTGGCAGAAGGAACATCCCTAACATTTAATCTAGTGCACGGATTCCCAAACTAGGGGTCGTGACTATGAGAGAAACTCACAGCGTCCTTTATTTTGTTTGTTATTGATTTCATTTACAAATTAATATTAGAAATATAGCTCTGACTATGAAAACGGATTTTGTGTTTTGAAATATCACTTGGCGTCGCATTCACTTAAGCCACATTTAAATGAAGAGTGTATGTGCTATTTCTGTTGTTGTTTTTTAATCACTGTTCTCTCACACAGCATTAGCGTAAGAATTCAACAACAAACAGAGAAAATTCACCATCTGTCTACCTCCGCTAAACAAACTTGATTGTGTCTCAAATCGCATATTTCTGTTATACTATTCTAGTCCGTTATTGAGTACTAACACTAACCGGTTTTGCTGTTACAGTTATTGTTTGAATTTCAAAAACTTGTCATCTTGCCTTTAAACCTACTGAAAGTCCGTTTTGTGTACCAGTCTTCTGAACTTTCTAGATTAGTAAATCCTTTTGACTGTAAGGTCAGAGTTTTCGATTCGAGACGCAGCTCATGACAACAATCACGACGACTGCAGAAAGTTTTAATAAGAAACAGAGCTTGTCTTTGTGTTTAACGTCACTGTGTGTCAAACAGATAAACATTCCCAGTTCGACTTGGAAACCTGACGTACCGGGATGTTTCGGCTCTGACAATCCAACTATAGTGGATGTCGCTTTTAATTTCTCCAGATGTACATAAGATACTTTATTACCTGTGTGTCTTTCAAAGCTGGAGGTGACAGTGGAAAGAGATGCACTCTTTCAAAAACACCTCCTGCCTTTAAGAAATGTAAGCTCACCCTTCTCACTAGATTGGTAAGTCAATGCAAGGAACATTCCTTTAGTTTTAGGCGCTTAACATTACAATACTCCTAAACTGTAAATCTGGAATTTAAAAAAAAATGTAGGCTTGGGGTCGTTTGCCCAAAACATTTGGGAACCCCTGAGATACTGAGAAGCAGCTTTTCTCTACTATGCGTGCATCTCCAAGTGTTTTTCTTTTTTTTATACACTATATAGCCAAAATTTGGACACCTGACCATCACACCCATATATGATTTTTCTCCACACTATTGCCACAAAGCTGGAAGCACACAATTGTATAGAATGTCTTTATGCTATAGAATTACAGTTTCCCTTCACTGGAACTAAGAGGCCCAAACCTGTTCCAGCATGATGATGCCCCTGTGCACAAAGCGAGCTCCATGAAGACATGGTGTGTGAAGGTTGGAGTGGAAGAACTCGAGTGTCCTGCACAGAGCCCTGACCTCAACCCCACTGAACACCTTTGGGATGAACTGGAACACCGACTGAACCCCAGACCTCCTCACCAACATCAGTGTCTGATCTCACTAATGCTCTTGTAGCTGAATGATCACAAATCCCCACAGCCACACTCCAACATCTAGTGGAAAGCCTTCCCAGAAGAGTGGAGCTTATTATAACAGCAAAGGGGGAATAAATCTGGAATGGGTGTTCAACAAACAAATAATGTATGAATATGATAGTCAGGTGTCCACATACTTTTGGCCATAATTTGTGTGTGTGTGTGTGTGTGTGTGTATATCTGGGTGTCCTCCTCTCAGCCAGTCCATTCATATGCAGTACTTTTCCTTGCTGTCATAAACGTGTTTGAGTTCCTGTAAGAATAATTCCGCCTGTGCCAGAAGCTGAGTGCAGAGTAATGCCTGTTCGTGTTAAGTCGCAGTAAAAATCTGCACTCAGTATGTGTTACGGTTAATAAGCTCTCAAATTCTGAACATTTTATTGAGCTTATTTTTACAGTTGTTCAGTTGCAGGAGTATCCTTTCCTGTGAATGCCAGATAATGATTGATATCATGTTGATACCCCAGTGATTTATTTTTTTTAAATCTTCATAAATGACATGTATTTTATTTGTTTATGCAGGAATGTGCTCAGTATTTCCTTGAGGTAAAAGACAAGGATATAAAGCATGCTCTGGCTGGCTTGTTTGTGGAGATCCTCATCCCTGTAGCTGCTGTAAGTACCTCACTGCCCGTTTGCTTCATGCGTACGTGTGTATGGAGGTGTGTATGATCCTGAGAGCCACCTGGCCGCATGCTTTAGACTCAATGCTGTCTATTTAAGACGTTTGTTTGGGAGTTGCATTCCAAAGAGGAACCACAAAATTTGACTTATGTATCCCAGATGCAAATATGCAGCCTTATCTTCGAGTTAGAGCCACATCCTTACTCCTCGTCATACCGATTGCGCAGTCTGCAACCTAGCGCTGAACTTTTCACAGTGTACTGGTGCTTCGAGGAGCTAATTAGGCTTAACAGACTAAAGGAGAATTAGACTTTCAGCTCTGTCATTTTCACTGTGGCCCTGAATGGAAGAGTAAGATGATTAAATTCTTTGTCAGATGCAATGCTGGAAGGCTGTTTGCTTGAATTCTTTAATGAGATCACTATAACAGAATGCTTGGATTAAACTTTTGAATTCAAATCCTGATAGTCTGTGTTTGTGAAGCTTATGCTGTGTGTACTTAGCTCTGTGTATTTAGCGCTTTGTTAGGGCCAAAACTGACCGAATGTCCTCACAAAAATGTTTTTTTTTTTTTTACACGTTTATTTGGGGGGAAAAAAAAAGAAAGCCATCAGAAAACTATTCAAAATATTTCTTTTTTTGGTAGTCTTTTAGGTTAGGGGTTTTTCTTTTGGGTGTAGGCATAGCATTTATATTAGTTACAGTAATCATTTTGTAAGCAGAACAACCTCACACAGATGTGTGTGTGTGTGTGTGTGTGTTTGTGTGTGTGTTAAGGCTGTGAAGAATGAGGTGAACGTGCCCTGCCTGAAGAACTTTGTGGAGATGCTCTACCAGACTACTTTCGACCTCAGCTCCAGGAAGAAGCACTCATTGGTAAATGCAGCTCTCATGCAGCGCCTCTCTCTCATTCTGGGTTAATACACTACCTCATAATTTTTTCGTTGATAAACACAGACATTCCTGTTTCAAAAAATTGCACTAAATGGCTCCTGAGTGGCACAACACGAAAGCGTTAGCCTTGTCCTCTGGGAGATTGTGGGTTTGAATCCCGATGATGCTGCAGCCATTTATGGCCAGGAGGCTAGAGCAGAATTGGCTGTGCAGTCAGGGTGTGAGCAATCACTAGACAATGGTGGGTTCCTGTGAGTTTGAAAAGATGGAGGTTTGGCTTTACTTCTCAGAGGAAGCACATGCTTTCCCCACCTTCCCTGGTTGGTAGCTGTCGTGTGAGAGTTGGCTAGTGGGTAAGAATTGGCAAGACCAAACTGGGGAGAAAATCGCGCTAAATTCAGGAATAGCATCGATTTCGAAGATTGCATTAAGCACAGTCAGAACCAGAATGAAAAATACTACAGTCTGGAACATTTGCGATAGAAAAGGATGGAATGATTTCAGAATAGGCACTGGCTTGAGAAACAATACCACCACCATGCTGGTGTTTTTCTCTCAGATATTGCTCTTTGGACTACCTTTGGACTAGAGAATGATGATAACTTAATTTTACCCCCACTAACTGAGTATCTCTCTCTTTCTCTCTCTCTCTCTCTCTCTCTCTCTCTCTCTCTCTCTCTCTGTAGGCACTGTATCCTCTGGTCACATGTTTGCTGTGTGTCAGTCAAAAGCAGTTTTTCCTCAATAACTGGCACATCTTCCTGCAGAACTGCCTCTCACACCTAAAGGTACAACATAACCACTACAGTAAAATTCCTGTCTGCTAGTTTTCACTCAGTCATATTCTCAGCTTAACCTAGCATAATGTGTCAGAACTTAAACACAGTCACAAAGGTTCGTCTAGTTTTATTGGTTCATTGCAAAAAATGATGGCTATCTAGCATTTTATATTATAAGATTACAACAAACCAAATATATGATTGTTAAACCCATTTCTAGACATGTCTTACTAAATTCAAGCTTGAATTTTTCCCCTAATTTTAGACATTTGTTTTTACAAAGAAGTAAATTCTTCTATCTGTCTGTCAACATAGCGTGAAATGAGTTAAAACATCTAATACAGGCTGAGTAATCTTATATTTGTTTTGTAATGATCTCCTAATAAGAAATATTAAATAAGTTTGGCCATATTCCAGATTTTTTCACTTGCTAAGATATCATTTGTTGCTGTATTAATATTATAGGGCTTTCTGAACTCCTAATGGGTGCCCTGGAATGTTACCTCTAATAGTGACAGAAGGTGTTACGACATTATTTTTGATAAAGCTCCGTTAGCAGCTACTTCAAATATATAATATAACGTCAGTTTCTCTGTATAATCAGACATCTCGTGTAGGAACTCAGCATTTTAACATCGACATATGGTGCTATGAGTTATCACTTTTTAAAAAAAAAAAAAAAAAAACACAAAAAGGAAATTCTGCAGGTGAGCAAATCAACATGTGACTCTGGAATGATTGACACTCGCGGCTGGCGCTCGTGTTTCAGTTAAAGTGTAGACAAGAGAAACTTCTACATGCACACTTTCATATTTATTGCTGGACGTACCATCATTTTTCCTGCAATGGGTAGAAAGAAAGTAAACTTTTCTGTCAAGAACTTTTCTGAATGTCTACGTTTTAACAAAAAAACAAAACAAAAAAAAACAAGCAGCAGCAGCCTTTTCCCATGAACCGCATATACACACACAGATTGTGCAGCGTTTTTACCCTACCAGCCCATACCTCCACTTCCACTCAGGACTACACAGTATTTCTCTTCAGGTCAGGTTAATTTTAGTTATTGGACCATTAGAAAGTGGAGTCCTGGGTTGTTTTATGTCTGCAGGGCAATAACGGTGTAGTGTTAAGTGTTTACTGCTTGTAAATGTTTAAAAGAATCAATTCCATTAATAATACATTACCGTAAGTACTTGTGTATCAATAATACTAACTCACATTTTTTTGTATCGATGCCTTAATTCATGTACGTATTAATATAATGTGCCTGTGTAGATATGTGCACTTGCTTTGTGTGTGACTCAAAGCTGAAAATTGAGAAGGCTGATCCGTTGTGAAGTGTCAGATCTTTCTCTTGCTTTTTTCCTCCTGGTGATGTAGTGCAGGAATTGATTTTTTTTTCACCCCCAATGATTCCCTGATTTAAAGTTGATGTTGTGATCATGTGCTTGTAATTCAGTGTGATTTATTTATTTATTTATTTCCCCATTTGATTCTTGGTGATTCCCTCGGAGTGACTGGTTCAATTAGCATTTAATCCGAGCTTTTCAGCTTTGCTTCCATTGTACGAGGTGTCTTCTGTCGCTCCTGTGATCCAAACTGGTTTCTGATCCAATCGGACTGATTCTTATTTTGTGCATGAAATCAATCTGTAGATTCAATGTTTAAAGCAGGGTTGTCATCAGTGGTGCGTAGAAGCTTCTGTAGCCCACTGGCTTGTGATTTGGAGGCTCAATATGGGGTTCATTTCTTCCTGATTGATCCATGATCTCTCCCCCGTTCAGCTCTGCTTTTTACTACAGCTGTTTTTTCACCGTTCTCCTCATGCGTGTCTACGTCTCCCCCACCCCGCCTTTGAAATCGCTTTGCCTGCTTCTAGTCATTTATCATCTTTCTTTCCAGCTGTTTATAACTAATCAGAGTGCTCCTTTAGCAATAACACTACTCACCGCTACAGCGTCTAACATAGTACTACAATCCATTGTACTCGGAAAATTCCACGTCGATTTTCCCAAATTCCGATCTAAACATGTTCCAGTGTGTCGGCTCGGAAAAACATGGAAACACGGATGGTCAGAGCATGGTCCTATTTTAATGGCTAGTCTCTGAATTTTATAAACATTTAAAGAAGAGGTACATGAATTTTTTTTTCTCCACAATTAGCAATGTGAAAGTATATGGTCTTGTACAATTTATGTCACAAATCACAGTTACGTTACAAATCTAAACTTACATTTCCACAGCACAAAAGCTACATGTTATGTAAAATCAAGTTTTATCAGGTAGAAATTGACGCAAAGGGAAATCATTTCCTGTTCACTGGAATGTTTTTGGGAATATTGTTGTGACGTTCCCCGACTGGGAATTCCGAGCTGAATGACTGTTCCAGTGCACTTCTCCGTTCCATGCCGAGTACAGTGGATTGCACTATTAGCACTTCTCCATTATCTTTACATCTTCCCATGGTTTATTATAGCAGTATGTACAGACCTCTTCCAAACTCTCTGTACAACACTCTCACAAACCGCTGTGCATGTTATTAGTGGTTAGGTGTATATTTGGTTTGTGTGGGTTCATGTGTGCTCTCTCTAGTTCTTACTATCATCTTTTGTTCTTTTTAAACATGCATGTTTTCCTTCTACCTATCAAACTCCCCACCCCATCTTTGTCTGTTTGGTTTTTTTTTTCCTCCATTTTCCCCCCCCCCTCCTTTCACAAATTCACTTGCTCCAGATGCCATCAAACAACAGCATCCGTAAGCAGATTGAGACTCTCCAGGTGAGTGGTGACTGACTGTCAGGGGAGCTGATCTTGTCTGTAGGAGGTCTCCTGATTGGCTTTGTCTTCTACGTGGGTTTATTTGACTCCTGGATCATTGTGCTTTGACCCCTTAATAGCAGACTAGACATTTGGGCGTCTACTAGCAGGTGTTTGCTCGTGGATTTGAGTAGAAAAGCGGTGAGCTGTTGTTAATATTTAAAAAAAAAAAAAAATAAAATTTTATTAAGGGTTTTCAAATAATACAAACACAAAAAATGACAATAAAAACAATCGGACAAACAAACCCACAGCGCTGAAAATAAACGAGTACATACAGCGTACCTGAAAACATATATCTCTACCTGCTTTAAAAAAAAAAAAAAAAAAAAAGGACAGAAAAGGAAAAAAGCTCTATCAAAATAAATGTTCAGAGTTTTTGTAAAAAAGAATGGAGAGGTTCTCAGAGTCTCCAAAATGTATCCGACTTGTGATTGAGATCATAGGTTAATTTCTCCAGAGGAAGAAAGGATGACAGCTGGGATATCCACTTAGTGACAGTCGGAACCTGGGGTGTAGACCACTTCAACAGAATACATTTTTTTTTTTTAGCCAAAAATGAACGGGTTGTAAACAAAGGCTTAGAGTCTGAGTCAAAAAGATCTTCAGGAGTGTCATTCAACAAATACAGTGAAGGAGATGAAATAAAGCGTTTCCCTGTTATCTCCTGAGTTACAGAATGAACCCCTTTCCAAAATGATTGGATGTGATCACAGGACCAGAACACGTGAAAGTAAATACTCTTATATGTCTCACATTTAAAACAAAGATTTGGAACATTTTATGGAGACGAACAGGTGTAAAGTAAATTCTAATGAAAAGATGAAAAAATTAGAAATTCTGTTCATGTAAAGAAATTGAAGTACATATTGGAAAAATGCTGTTACTGTTGTTAATATTTGATCGAGGTGCCCACTTCTGTCACTGTAAAGCTAGGCTTCGATTCAGTTTTTGAGCTGCGCAGAGTGATCGGCTACATAAAGTTAAAAAAATTAGCATAAAAAAAAAAAAAGACGGAGATGTGTACATATAAAGCATTTAGGAACGCCACCAAGTTGCCCACAAACACACAAGCTCACTGATGGCGTCCCTGTCAATGCTTGTGGGCTACGAAATGTTTGGGCTCTTAGAGTAAAGCGGTTCAGTGGACCTCACTTCTAGTCACGCTACCTGTGTATGTCTTTGCAGCTGCACCGATGATAATCATTTGGTCTGTTTTTAAAAGTTGTGCTTAAGTACTTGTGGGTGTTTGTAATGGACCTGGAGTGTAGGAGTTGTTTAGTGCATGTTGGACAAACTGTAGTGTGTTAATCAGAGGCTTATTTGCAGGGGTTTTAGAAATTCTTTGAATTTTAATGCATCATCTCTTCCTAAGGATCAGTAGAGTTGTGTTAAAATCATCAACGTTCTTGGCTTGTTAAATTACATTAATGAAGCTGAATCCTCACTGTAACAGGAATCTGAATCGTCAATGCATGTACTGACAATTAGTTTGATTTCATTAATTCAGATAAGAAATTTGATTTGATCTACGATGTATGTGCGATATTTTCATAAATCTGAGATCTTATACTCTGTAAAGGTTACATGGACATCTTATGTTTTTAGAACAAAGATCCCAAAATGTCTCGTGTAGCACTGGAGTCCCTCTACAGGCTGCTGTGGGTTTACATCATCAGGATCAAGTGCGAGAGCAACACCACCACACAGAGGTAACACAGCAAAAAATGATAACATGTGAAGACAAACAGAACCAGACAAACTTATTAGCTGCTCCACAAAACTATCTGTAGATGTTTGGGATAAACCTAAAATACAAAATCCTTGAGCTGCATAACCAAATGAGCATGCTCTTCATTTAGTGACTCTTACAGAATTGTTAAATAGTGTGCAAAGACCACTAAGCCCTTCTCTCTTTCTCTTCTAGTCGCCTCCTCAGTATTGTTTCAGCACTTTTCCCCAAGGGCTCCCGCAGTGTGGTACCCAGGGACACACCACTTAACATCTTTGTCAAGATCATTCAGTTCATTGCTCAGGTAAGCTTGGAAACGACAAAAATCATGTCAGTTCATTCTTAACATTCAGGCAGTTCTCACCCGTTTAGACTCCCCTTGCACTAGTATTCAGTCATTCTCGCCTAGGGTGTGTGTGTGTGTGTGTGTGTGTGTGTGTGTGTGTGTGTGTGTGTTTTGGAGAAGTGACCTATAGGGACCACTGAGAGGAGAACTTCTATTTATTTGGCTTCGGAGTTTCAAAACATGTTAACCAAAATCATGAGAAGGGAATTCAGCTGCATTTTTCCTCCACATCATGGCGAAGTGAAATGGTATATTTGGGCTTGTGGTGCTTTAGTTTTATCCATCGGAATTTGTGAGACAGAGGAAAAGTAAGGGAATTTCGTTCGGGAGGTGGTGACTGCTGCAGCCAAAGTTTGTGTTCATCCTGAGATGTTTTGTGTTGCATCACCATTGGAAGAGGAAGAAATTGTGTGTTAAGCAATTAGGGCAGATGACTCATGCACATTCTGACCAAGCTAACAAGTTAAACGAAAGGTCAGTTTCAGCAGGACAGTTTTGGGTGTAGAAAATAAAGGCTTATTATGTGGATATGTGTAGTATTTTTTAAGCTCTGTATGTCCTTACTGGGGGGAGGCACGGTGGTTTAGTGGTTAGGACTGGTGTTGGTGTCCGGGGTTGGGGTTTGAATCCTGCCTCTGCCCTGTGTGCTTGGAGTTTGCATGTTCTCCCCGTGCTTCGGGGGGTTTCCCCCGGGTACTCCGGTTTCCTCCCCCAGTCCAAAGAATGAATGAATGGCTGTGTGAGTGTGTGCACGATTGGGTTGGCAGCCCGTCCCCCGCCTTGTGCCCCGAGTTCCCTGGGGTAGGCTTCAGACTCCCCGCAACGCTGTGTAGGATAAACAGTACAGAAAATGCATGGATGGATGTCCTGACTGATCAGTTATTGACATTTTGTCTTATGTGCCATCTGTGCTATACAGGAAAGGCTGGACTTTGCCATGAAAGAAATCATCTATGACTTGCTCTGTGTTGGCAAGTCTCACAAGACCTTCACCATCAACCCAGAGGTAAGAGGACACACACACACACAGCATAAAGCCATTATTATTTTACCTCCCCTTCATCTCACACCTCTTCCCTCTCGCTCTCTCAGAGAATGAATATTGGTTTACGGGCATTCCTGGTGATAGCAGACAGCCTCCAGCAGAAAGACGGCGAGCCACCCATGCCCACCACCGGTGTCATCCTGCCCTCGGGTAACACCTTACGGGTCAAAAAAATCTTCCTCAACACCACCCTCACCGATGAGGAGGCCAAGGTCATCGGTAAGAGAGCATGTCTTTCCTGTTCAGCCTTTTTATTTGGCTATGAGGACGGGTTTGTGTTCAGATATTATCCTAAAAAAAAAAAAAAAAAAAAAAAAAGAGAATACCTTGGTTTGTGTGCTAGCTGTGTCATGCTTTCTGAATGATCAGTTTTCCCCTTTTCTATGAACATGGCATTGTAAGAGTGTTTTTGTTTGGTCTGTATTCCACAGATCTATTTATTTTTTTTGTATCTCAGCTCATTGTTTTATACCTGAAAGCATTTCTCAGTCATTGGCCGCAGCTGAAGGGTTTTTTTGTGTCTCAGTACTGAGTATATTGTGTGACTGCCTCATGGTATGTTGTGAATTATGTGAGAACTATGAGAATTCAAAACACAAAAATGATCTTTTGTTCTGTTTAATGTGTGTGTGTGTGTGTGTGTGTGTGTGTGTGCGCACGCAGGAATGTCTCTGTACTACCCTCAGGTGAGAAAGGCTCTAGATAACATCCTTAGGCACCTGGATAAAGAGGTGGGCCGCTCCATGAGCATGACCAGCGTGCAGATGTCCAATAAGGAGCCAGAGGACATGATCACGTGAGTGCTCTCTGTCTGTCTCATGCATTTTATTGATTGAGTTCAAATGAGCTCTACATTACAGTTGCAACTGAAATGCAGTCGCATGCAAAATGTACAATGTGTAAAACAACGTGCACGTATTTCCTGTTGCAGTGGAGAGAGGAAGCCGAAGATCGATCTGTTCCGGACATGTGTAGCCGCCATCCCCAGACTGATCCCCGATGGCATGAGCAGACAAGACCTAATTGAGCTCCTGGCCAGGTAATGACCTGCCACTTCAAACCTCTGCGCTCGCTTGAAAAAAATAGAAGTGCTTCGTAGGATTAAACCCCGAGTTGGGAAACCTGTGACTTGCAGGCCATGAACTATGAGCTGCGCTGAATAAAAAAAAGAATTTAACATTTTTTGAGGCATTTCACACACCCAAGTTTCACTCATTTGTAAGATGAAGTGAAACTGAATGTCTAAAATTTGTAGAGTGATACACGTTGACAGAAGTAGGGTTCCACTATTTTTTTTGTTTGTTTTGTTTTTTGTGGGTGGGCGACCACAGGTACCCCTAAAAGGTCAAAAAGTCATTTATTATTGGAATCGTTACAGATAAGCCAAGAGATACATAAATATACCAAGTTTCAACTTCATAGCATGCGAGTTTTAAAGGTGTTTTAAAAAAGGGGGCGTGGCATGTCACAAAGGACCTCTGGGCGAAATTTCAGAACGAGTGAGAGTGGACTCAAGACATTTGCGGGTTTTTATTCTCAAACTTGTACTAACAGATGGTGCAAAAAAAAAAAAAAAATCAGCAAAATCCATAATGGTGTGTTTCCACTCTCTGGTTGATTTGACGTGGACTCACTTTTCCTTTCTTAAAAATGTGAGAAATTCAACAAATTTACTATAAAAAGCTCAAGCAAACTTTCAGCAAGCTGAAAACGTTTGGTCTCTGGACTATAAACTGTTAAGATAACACTGTGTTCATGTTTAATGGGTCAGGTTTGAATTTACTCCTGATATATTTATGATATATAGACGGTAATTGAACATGTGTTCATGTGCATATCCTGCAGACTGACCATTCACATGGACGAGGAACTGCGTGGCCTGGCGTTCACCACTCTGCAGGCGCTGATGGTGGATTTCTCTGACTGGAGGGAGGATGTGCTCTCGGGCTTTGTGTACTTCATCGTGAGGGAGGTGACGGACGTGCACCCCACGCTGCTGGACAACGCCGTCAAGATGCTGCTGCAGCTCATCATTCAGTGGAGACAAGCTGCACAGAGCAGCAACCGCAGCCAGGACGCACAGGTGTGTGTGTGTGTGTGTCCCTGCTCTCACTGTGGCTTTAAAAGTGTAGTATCATTTCATATGCAAAAATAGATTTATTTATTTATTTTTTTTTTTTTTTAAATAGATTTTGTTTCAACACTGTTTCTTTGTGTGTGTGTGTGTGTGTCAGGGCTCTAAGGGGAGTGGGTGTCTACCTCTGGAGCGCTCTCCTGTCGTGGGTGTGCTGCACGTGGTGGAGGGTCTGGCTCTCGTGGTGCTGTGCAGCTGTAGGCCTGCCACACGCCGCCTTGCTGTCAACGTACTTAAAGAAGTGCGCGCTCTCCACAACGCCCTGGGCATCGCCAAGGTAACCACTGCCGTGACCACAAAGAGCATCCTTGTGTCTATATTTTTTTATCATGGGGAATTGGAACAACGTGTTTTTCACTCTATTTCAGGGTGACGAGGAGTTGGCTGTAGATGTGATGGATAGAGTGAGCGCTTCAGTACTGGAGAGCTTCATCCATCTCACTGGTGCAGATCAGGTGCGAAGCGCGCACACACGCGCGCATACTTCATCCAGAAGATTTCCCCGCATGACATTACATTCATTACTCATCTCACGCAAATCTACCATCCTCATCGTTTTTCCTCTCTCTGTGCAGACCAGCCTGCTGTACTGTCCCAGTGGAATAGACCTACAGACTCTGGCCGAGTGGAGCTCTTCTCCCATCAGCCACCAGTTTGACGTAGTCAGCCCGTCGCACATTTGGGTTTTTGCACATGTGACTCAGGGTCAGGACCCGTGGGTCATCAGCCTGTCCAGCTACCTACGCCAGGAGAACCTGCCCAAGCACTGCCCCACTGCGCTGAGCTACGCCTGGCATTTTGCCTCCACCCGGCTCCAGCTGCTCTCCCCACAAGTTGACATCAAGTAAGGACACCATTAAAATGTCTGTCTGTTAGGTTATGGGGTAATGAGTGTTATTTCATTTTTAGAAACTACAGGCTTTCGTATGTATAAAATGTCTTTATTTATAGTTATATGGCTGTTTTTTCAGTAGAAATGGTTTAATGTGTATAAAACTTAATAATAAACCTAAAAGTATTAAATTTGAGGATACCTGTAGACACCCTGTTTGAGCTTTGTGATTGTGTATTTACTTCGTACACTGATACTCATACTACATCAGACAATGGCCAGTACATTTTTGAGGGCAAGAAATAGTTTGGGGATTTTTCCTCACCTGAACGTCCTGAATCAGTTAATTATCAGGTTAAAAGGTGTACAAGAACAGAAAACCACCAAACTGTTCTAGAGTGAACTGCAGTTTTACACACCTACTACATACAAAAGTAGCTTGTGTTCGAGAGAGTAGTTTTGTGTAGCGAATCTACGCCACTCGTACTTTTTTCCCTGACTTTTACCTTGTTCCCCTCCAACCCCACTCCAGTAGCCCGATCAATGCTAAGAAGATGAACAGCTTGAGCAGCAGCGACTCGTACGTCGGCCTGTGGAGGAACTACCTGATCCTTTGTTGCAGCTCTACAACCTCCTCTTCATCATCCTCTTCATCCTCCTCCTCGTCCTCAGCCACCGGCTCTGTCCGCTGTTCCCCTCCAGAGACGCTGGCGTCCACCCCGGACAGTGGATACAGCTACGAGTCAAAGGTCAGAGAGTCACCACATTCTAAACTCTATCGCTAGTATTTTCAATCACCATTGGGTATCATGGTGTTCATCATAAATTGGGTTGTTAAACCCAATTTATTAAATGTTATTAAATGTTAAATTACCTGTTCGAGGTGAGAACAGTTACACTGGTGTCCTGTCATCTAGGCTAAGGATTGTGTGTGTGTGTGTGTGTGTGTGTGTGTGTGTGTGTGTGTGTGTGCAGATCATTGGCATTCCGTCCCCCTCTTCCTTGTTCAAGCATGTGGTTCCTATGATGCGCTCTGAGAGCATGGATATAACGGAGTCTCTTGTCCTGGGGCTTGGCCGGACCAACCCTGTCGCTTTCAGGTGTGTGTATATCTGTGTGTTGAGGTGTGCAGTATAATGCAGTATCTACTGTGATTTCACCTCATCGTTACCTGTGCGTGTTCCCTGTGTTGCTGTAAATGTGTACCTGTGCATGATGTTAGTCACAGTAATGCTATGTTTTTGTCTATCTGTCTATCAGAGAGCTTTTAGAGGAGCTGAACCCCATCATTAAAGAGGCTCTGGAGAGAAGGCCAGAGGTGAGCGGATTTTTTTTTGTATTTTATCATTTGTCTAGTATGTAATATATGTATTTTTCATGCCTCAGTTCCTAAAGGTACACATGTATACGTAAAAGTTTTTTGAACAAGTTAGCTAGTTTTGCCATTTTTATCTTTTCCTCTGTTTATGTAGAATATGAAGCGGCGCCGGCGTCGTGACATCCTCAGAGTCCAGCTGGTCCGGATCTTTGAGTTGCTGGCTGACTCGGGAGTCATCAGCCAGATGTACGTGACTTTCTCTTCATCGTCTTTATCTCATTTGTGCTCCTGAGCAGACGTACATTCAAATGCATAATCATGTGTGTTATATAGCTCTGGTTTATTTGATTATAAAGATACAGTTTATCATATAGTAGTTTATTGAACATATTATTCAGTGCTTAATTTATATTTTTCTCAGGACTTTGGTTGAAAGAACAAAATGATTCAGAATTTTAAATCTGATTTTTGGGTTTCAGAAAATAGGCTCCACACTTTTGAATGCACTCACTCCTGATTTTGCTATACACTGAAGACATTTGGCTTTGAGATAAAAGGATGAATATGAGACAATAGATCAGAATTTCAGCTTTCATTTCCTGGTAGGTACATCTAGAGGTGTTAGACAACTTGGAACATGGCACCTTTGGTGTTTTTAGGTGAGCAAAAGTATAGGAACAGGTAGTCTTAAAGTAAATAACATTTAATATTTGGTTGCATAACTGTTGCTTAACAATAACTGCATCAATCTGGCAGCCCACTGACGTCACCAAACTTGTGTTCTTCTTTTATGTTGCTTTTCCAGCCGCTCCTTTTAGTTGTTGTTTGTTTTGGGAGGTTTTCTCCCTTCAGTCTCCTCTTCAGGAGGTGAAATGCTGCTCAGTTGGGTTAAGGTCTGGTGATTGACTTGGCCAGTCTAAAGCCTTCTGTTTTCCTTGGCTAACCTGTTTGATGTCTGGTTGTTAGTAAGCCATTGGTTTCTTTCTTTTTCAGGACATTTCAAATTGTTGTACTAACCATGCCCAATGCTTGTGCAATGGCTCAGATTAATTTTCCCTCTTCACTCAGCTTCAGAATGGCTTGTTTTTCTCCCATAGACAGCTCCCTGGTCTTCAGTTTGGTTTATCCTTTTTAACAACAAATGCAGTCTTCACAGGCAAAAACCGAGGGCTCAAACCAAGAGTAGACATTCAGAGCTATTAAATGTTTAAACAATCACTCTAACAGGGCACACCTGGGCAGCAAGAAACACCTGTCATTCACATGTTCCAATATTTTTAATCACTTGAAAAATGGGTGGGTTCAGTGCTCCTTTTCCATTTAAAAATCCTGAAGACCATAGAACTTGTTCATTAGTTAGTTCTAAAGTTTATAGTCATTGTATTTTGTGGTACTGGGCTTGACTGTGTGTTTCTCTGTGTGCATGCAGTGGGAGTGGGGGGCTGGACGGGGAGAGCCATTCTCTGAACAGTACCCTCTTAGAGTACGTAGATCTGACGCGGCAGCTGTTGGAGGCTGAGAATGACAAAGACTCAGACACACTCCGAGACATCCGCTCGCACTTCAGCGCCCTGGTGGCCAACATAATCCAAAATGTGCCAGGTACGTACAAGCGCACACACCGAATTATGCGCTTTATACTGAAATTTTTTCATTTGGATGCACACGTTATGCTGTGTTGTTTCTGACAGTTTCATTCTTTTCAGGAAAAGCAATAAATTTTTTCCTCCTTGCTTATGTAATTCATGTGTGTGTTCCCCAGTGCACCAGAGGAGGAGTATTTTCCCCCAGCAGTCTCTGAGACACAGTCTGTTCATGCTGTTCAGTCACTGGGCCGGACCCTTCAGCATCATGTTCACTCCTCTAGACCGCTACAGTGACCGGAACATGCAGATAAACAGACACCAGTACTGCGCTCTCAAAGTAAGAATGCACACACAGATGCACAATGCCGCAGCATACACATCAACATAGACCAGTAACAGCTGAAGCAGACCAACCAGTATGTGCTTGCAGATATGTACACAAACAGGAATAAACACCACCAGTGTTTCGCTTGCCTGAAGACCTTCTAACACAACCACATGTGTTGAAAGTATTTTGCTTTTTTAAAGTTGCACCTGTTTCCTGCAGGCCATGTCTGCGGTTCTCTGTTGCGGCCCGGTGGCTGATAACGTCGGGCTCTCGTCTGATGGATACCTCTACAAATGGCTAGACAACATCCTGGACTCACAAGACCGCAAGGTAACCCACACACTCTTCATCAGGACTCGGAGCGAGTGATGGATATAGCTTGAAAAGTTAATTTTTATTACAGACACTATGAATATGTGTTTGCAGGTTCACCAGCTGGGCTGTGAGGCCGTGATGTTGCTGTTAGAACTGAACCCAGACCAGAGCAATCTGATGTTCTGGGCAGTGGATCGCTGCTACACAGGCTCTCGCAGGGTCGCTACTGGCTGCTTCAGAGCCATCGCTAACGTCTTTCAGAACAGGTACAGCTCAGTCAACCTTTCTGTGTTTATATGATCAGTACCTCTTTGTGAGTGTCCTCTGAGAATAGACTGTGTGTTTATTAAATGTTGGTCATTTGTGGCAGGGATTATCAGTTTGATACGGTGGTGCTACTGAACCTGATCCTCTTTAAGGCTGCAGATTCTTCTAGAGACATCTATGAAGTGGCCATGCAGCTACTTCAGGTACGAAAGGTGTTCATACAGTTCCACCTAACATTTCTGAATATATGACTATATATGGGTTTTGTTCAGTGCATGTAAATATTGCAAAATAGTATTTTGGTTGGAAAAAAATGAAGTTGTCAGTGGTGTTGATAATCTGCGTATGTGTTAGATCTTGGAGTCAAAGCTCTTCCGCTATGCCCATAAACTGGAGATCCAGCGCACTGATGGGGTCCTGACTCCACCTTCACCGCTGCCCCACCTCTACTCAGTATCTTACTACCAGCTCAGTGAAGAGCTGGCACGAACCTACCCTGAGCTCACACTCCCCATTTTCTCAGGTACAAAACAAAGTCCAGTGTTTTTCATCTTGATTGCACATCATCCGCAGCTTTTGTGGGAACAGTGTCAAACATATTGTGAACTATATTTGCTGTAGATAAAGCGCTGGAGTGTTACTTTAACTTTGCACTTCTCCGACTAGCATTTCATGTCCACACTGAGCCATTTTAACTGTTTGTGTTCTTGTCCAAATGCAGAGGTGAGTCAGAGGATCCAGACAGCGCACCCCGGTGGTAGGCAGGTGATGTTGCACTACCTGCTGCCGTGGATGAACAACATAGAGTTGGTAGATTTTAAGCCGCTGCTGCGCCGGCAGGAGGAGCCCGAGGACGAAGACAGCTCACGTGAACGTGAGATGATGGTGAACAGTCGCCGGTGGCTCCGAGGCGAGGGTTGGGGATCTCCGCAGGCAACCACCATGATCCTAAACAACCTCATGTTCATGACTGCTAAGGTACACACACAGTCCTGTAGTTCTAACCAGGGTTTTCAGTGATGACTCAGCATTGAAGATGCCATTTTAGGACTGTGAGCTTTTCTGACTGTACCTTAGTGTTTGTGTTTGTTTATTCAGCATTGTGAGTACTGAAAATATGAGGTCAGCACACTCAGATGCTGAGAGTAGCTGGAAATACGTGTATAGACTAATATGTGTGTGTTTGTGTGTCCAGTATGGAGATGAGTTTGCGTGGTCAGAGATTGAGAATGTATGGACCACTTTGGCAGATAGCTGGCCCAAAAATCTCAAGATCATCCTACACTTCCTCATCAGCATATCTGGAGTCAACAGCGAGCCAAGTCTCCTGCCTTATGTGAGTGTCACCTTTTTTAACCAGTCAAACATTAAAGCATTTTTATTGTCGCATGAAGGTGTTAATATATCATACCTGTAATACATAAAGTACAAGAAGTCCATGCAAGATATAAATGTTGTTTTTACATATTTGTTTTTGCAGGTAAAGCGTGTGGTGGTCTACCTGGGAAGAGACAAAACTATGCAGCTTTTGGAGGAGCTGATGACCGAGCTGGAGCTGACTGACGCCGTGAGCTCAGCTGTAACCCACATGGATAACCCACCGTATTACCGTATCACCTCCTCCTACAAAATCCCCTCTGTCACTGGTGAGCATCACACAATACCCTCTGACGTGGGCGTATGCTAATATTGTTATCAGCCCAAGTCTTAATAGTGGATTTGTTTGAAAAGAAGCATTTTTTTTTTGTCTTTGCTAATTAACAGGCACTGCCTCCAGCAGTAACACTATGGTTCCTGGGCCTGACGGCCACCATGACAACAAGATCAAAGATCCCAATATGGAGGACAAGTAAGCACACCATTTAATGCCTCCTACAGAGATCATTAATCCCTGCCCCTGTCTCACATAGCATCACCGCTGATCATACATTTACCTTGCACTGCTCGGGGTGATATTGATGCTCCTCTCTGTGTGTGTGCAGTTATTCTCATTTGGATATCTACAGTGGGCTAAACAGCAATCTGAACAGACAGCACCACCGTCTGGAATCCCGTTACAGCAGCAGCTCTGGAGGCTCCTATGAAGATGAGAAAAGTGAGAGCTTTCTCTCTCTCTCTCTCTCTCTCTCTCTCTCTCTCTCTTTTAAATCTCAATGCTATTGCTCAGTGTGGTATTGAATCATCGTTAGTGCCTGATTGTTCTTGACCAGACTCATACGAAAACCAGATTAGACTGTGTACCTGGGATAAAACACTTTCTTTTTTTTTTGTCTGCCTCTCCAGGTGACTCTATGCCAGTTTATGCTAACTGGCGTTTGAAGGTCATGGAACATAACTGTCCTGAGCCCCTTCCATTCCCACCCACAGGAGGCTGCTGGTCTCCACTGGTTGACTATTTGCCAGAAACCACTGCACCAGGGGTTTCCCTTCACAGGTTACATAAATTTACATTTATTTATTTGTTTGTCAAATGCCTTTATCCAGAATGACTTACAAAAGAAGCAGTCCAAACTTATAGCTGTTCCAACAGTGATATAAATGCTAAAGGACTCGATAAGACTCTTGAAGACGTTCATAATAAACTAGGCCATTCATCACTATCAGTGTTTTCTCCTGCTTACTTTCCGACCTTTCTGCAGGTGTAACATCGCTGTGATCCTGCTCACTGACCTGATTGTGGACCACGGAGTCAAAGTGGAATGGAGCGCTTACCTGCATCTTCTACTGCATGCCATCTTCATAGGTAAATTAGGCACATGCAGTTATATGTCTGCAACTCTTGCCCTGCACATGCATCATGTACATGTTTTTTTTTAATCTTCACCGACAGATATTTCTGCAATATTTTTTCTAACAAACTGGATAAAATTTCAGTTTGTGTTGACAGGTTGTCTGGGCAGCCGTTAATGAGTCTTGATTCTCTGTAGGTTTTGACCATCAGCACCCAGAGGTCTATGAGCACTGCAAGCGCCTGCTTCTCCACCTGCTGGTTGTCCAGGGAACCAACAACAGCGTCCAATCCCTGGCCTCTGTTCTGCTGCGCAACCGCGAGTTCCACGAGCCCAGGGTTCTCACCGTTAAACCCATCCCTCAAGAGATCAACCTCACAGGTGTGTGTGCGTGAGTGCGTGCGTGAGTGCGTGCGTGAGTGCGTGCGTGCGTGAGTGCGTGCGTGAGTGCGTGCGTGAGTGCGTGCGTGAGTGTGTGTGTGTGTATATATATTTATATGCACAAGAGCTAGTAGACAGTTCATTTTTTTACCCCTGTCGAATGTTTGAGTAACATCAGGGCAGATGTTTCCAGCAGGTTTACCTGTGGTGTTAATTGTTTTGTTTTTGTCCTACTCCTCTCAGGTGTGTCCGAGTTGGCTCCTGAATACCAGCCGTCCCCAATGACAGACTCTGGTTTGAGTTCCAGCTCCACTTCCTCCAGTATCAGTCTAGGTGGCACGGCGCTGCCACACCTTCCCCACACACTGCTCAGTGAGGTACAGCTGTCTGCCGAACAGGACGAGAAGGTTAAAAACCTCATTGAGTTCATCAGCTCCAGGTGAGTGTCAGTGCACGGCATTCTTTTAAACGTGCGTACATGTGGTTAATGCTACATTATGTGCATATGCTTTATGCGATCTTCAGTTTACGGTTCTTCCCATGTTTTGAAGCTGGCAATATATTATCAGTAAATAGCAGATAAAACAAATGATGTGGAACAACAATGTAGGTATTTTTATGTCACATATGCAAGCTTGTCTAGTGTTTAAGTGTGTTATTTGAACCCGTGTCACCTTTGACGTTGATACTGGAGGTGTAAATGGACCCTGCTGACTTGTTTTGCAAGAGACAATGCTGATGAGAGGCTGTGCGCGGTAGTAGTAATCTGCAGACCTGTCTGTGCTGAAGCTTTGTTTGTTGTCTTGTGTCCACAGCCATGTCTAACTGGAGAGGGTATTGTTGCTTTGCATGCGTGTGTGTGTGTGCGAACTCAGATTTTTGTGTGTGAGTTCATAGATGATCATATTTTAGAAGCTGCGTGCTCTCTCTTCTTTTGTTGTGCTCTGCTGAGTAACTTCCTGGACTTATTGTGGTGTCTGATTGGCTGGCTCATAGGAAGCGAGGTCCGTTATGGAATCATGAGGACATGTCTCCTAAAAACACCAACATCAAGAGTGCCGAGCAACTCAGCGTCTTCCTCAGACACGTTGTTACGGTCTTCAAACAGAGCCAGTCAGGTTAGTTTGTGCTTTTGTTTGATTGATTTTTACTATTCTGTTACTAATCAGGGGTGTTGTGTACTCGTGTAAAAGTACGTAATGGTGAGCAGCCTCTACATGATGGTACCTGCGTGTGTTCATGAACAGGATTCCAGTTGGAGCAGCTGCTGAGTGAAGTGGCCTTGCAGACTGCTCTGTCATGCTCCTCTCGCCACTACGCCGGCCGTTCTTTCCAGATCTTCAGGGCTCTGAAACAGCCGCTCACGGCCTCCACACTCTCAGACGTGCTGTCGCGTCTAGTGGAAACTGTGGGAGACCCAGGAGAGGAGGCTCAGGTAACATCAGCAACATAGACCACATCTTTATGATGGTGACAGAGCAACGATTAGTCTTTAAATATTAAAACAGTTAAGATATTCCTAAGGTACTGATGTTCTCCTGTATATGATTCATCATTGCCCAAAAAGGATTTTTCATCATCTTCTATCCAAATACAGTGATTTTTGCCTGCATTTATTTATATTTTTGCCTGTCGCCATTCACGTGTGGCAAAGAAAATAATGTTAACAAATAATTTAATGTCTTGTTTAACTTGCAACCCTCCACCCCAGCTATCAGTAAGTTAAAATACACACAGGTTCTGTAAATAGCAGCGAAAACAATTGAAATGGACCAACAGCCTCCAACCAGTCAGGACAAGGACACGTCTCTACTTCCCTGTTAATTATGATGCCTGCAGGTCTGAAAAGCCTCCTGCACTAGCATTCCTGGTTTCTAATCTTGTGTGTGTGTGTGTGTGTGTGTGTGTGTGTGTGTGTTGGGGTTGTGGCTTCACAAGAATTCAGAAGAGAGGGGCTTAATCAGAACAGATAGCTTAATCAAATTAAATCATTAACTATACATTTAATTAGAAAGATGTTTGTGAACTCTTTAGCTCATTATTAAACCACTCGAATAATCATATCCAAGCACAACGCCTAACTTTCTTCACTCACACTTACTCACTTTCTCTTTTTTTCCTGTCTTCCCAGGGCTTTGTGATAGAGTTGCTATTAACTTTGGAGGCTGGTATAGATACTCTGGCTGATAACATGAAGAATTATGACCTGCTCACAGCATTATCACAGTAAGACCATTTACGCCTTAAATGATTATTATTAGCACATGGTTAGTTTCTCGCCCAAACACACTTATTGTTAATTGAGCAAAAAAGTAAAGTGGTTAGCGAGCTATTAAACTCTAACTAAAATTTCTGCAGAGCTTCGTGCCATGATCCTTTGCTTGGTACCAAGTTTGCCATCAACAGGAAGAGCACGGGCCAGCTGAACCTGAGCACTGGCGGCCTGTTGCACGTGCACTACAGCCATATACGCAGTAACTCGCTGCGCGCCAGTCTCCTGTGCGAGCGCAGGGGCGACAGGAGGAGGAGCAACACGCTCGACGTGGCCGACCGCCCAGGAGCCAACCACGGCAACCTGGCCCGCACGCGCAGCTTATCATCCCTCTGTGAGGGCGGCGTGCTGGCTGGTGGGGGAGGGGGAGGGGGTGGTCCCGGGACTGGTACAGGAGACCCTGGCCCACCTGCGGACCCCACGAACCTGCTAGCGACGCTCTTCTGGGTTGCAGCGTCACTCCTGGAGTCCGACTACGAGTTTGAGTACCTGCTGGCGTTGCGCCTGCTGAACAGGCTACTGGCCCAGCTGCCCCTGGACAGAGCTGACAGCAGGGAGCGCCTGGAGCGCGTACAGGCCAAGCTGCGCTGGTACAACTTCCCCGGCCTGCTGCAGCTGTTCCTCAAGGGCTTCACCTCAGCTGCCACGCAGGAGCTCACCATACACCTGCTGAGCAAGCTTATCAGTGTGTGTCGGCACACGCTCGTGGACCCCTCACAGGTGGCAGGTCAGAGCACAATAATAAAAACAACAATAATAATAATTTGGACTTTGATGTCAATACCAGGTGTAGTATTTTGATTGTCCATGTCAAAATGAAGCATTTAAGCAAGAGGGCAGTCGTACTGAATATCGGCACAGATGTGATTCAGACGTAGCTAATCCCAGCCGTGATGGTGTTCAGTACAACAGCATGATAGCGAGTGCGATATCGCTTTTATACAGCATTTCTATAAAAATAAAGAAATTAATATCGAGTACCTGACACAGTATGGCCAAATATATTGTTTAGATGGATAGAGCGTTGCATGTTTCCATGTCAAAAAGTGAAATTGGCTTCGCTTCATCCTTTTCATCGTATTTTAAGCCAAAAGTTATGTTCAGGAAAAACGTATAGCTTTCCATGTCCACTGATGATGTCACTAACACCACGTTAGTATCGGTTTCAGTGCAACAGACTCTCTAGAATTGGACTTTTATGTGGTGAACATAGAGAAGTGGAGTGATAAAACAGTGAAACGCCCCAGTGCGTTCATACTTAATATAATCACTCTTGGATTCTGCACTCAGGGGGCAAGATCCTGTTGTCTGAACATGTATCTCACGGTAGTGTTGAAAAGCTAGACTGTCAGTACCTCATGCAACTCTACAGTACTGTGAAGAAGTCTTAGGCACTTAAACATTTCATTTTTATAAAGAAATTAGCTGGGGAAAAATTACTGCGCATCTTGGAGAATATTTCACAGTTCTTCTGGAGACTGTTGCTTCTTCTTCTACTTCTTTTTTTTTTTTTTTTTTTTTTTTTCTCAGCGAAATCCAGCAGCCTTCATTATGTATTTTTTCCCCTGAAAAGTGCTTTGTTACATAGTATGTTGCTTTCTTTTCTGACATACAAACATTCTTCTGTAGCGTTTCATTTTTTTTTTGTCAGAAACGTAATGTTTGGAAGTATAAAATGACTCGATAATTCAGAAGTCATAAAATAAACATCTATAACAAAATTTGTGCTTAAAAAAAAAAAAAAAGGTTTAAGTCTTTTGCACAGCAGTCCACATATAAGCTAGTAAATGTAAACTAAACAGATACTAGTTTTCAGTATACAGTTTTCAGCTTAAAAAACACATACTTTCACTTTTAGACTTTTTTATTTGTTCGCAATTTAGAAGTCATTTACAGCAACTACTGAGTTACTATTCCTTTTTTTAAAAAAAAAAAAAAAAAAAAAGAAAGAAAGTACCTACTTTGAACACTGGATGTCGCTATAAATAAATAAACCGAATATAAAAACAAATCAGCTCCTTATTACCTTTTTACCTACTTCTAGATGTTGATTCTGTAATACAAATCTAAATCATTTTTATCCCCCCCCCCCCCCCCCCCATTGTCCACATAGTTTTCTCTTTTTTCTTATTTTTCTTTTCTTCCTTTCAGGTTTTCCGCTGAACATCCTGTGCCTGCTGCCTCACCTGATCCAGCACTTCGACAGCCCCACAGCGTTCTGCAAGGAGACGGCAGACCGCATCGCCAAAGTCTGCGCCGAGGAGAAGTCAGCCACGCTGGCCAACCTGGCGCACATGATGAGCCTGTACTCCACACACAGCTACTCACGAGACAGCACCAACTGGATCAACGTGGTCTGCCGCTACCTCCACGACGCTTTCGCAGACATCACCTTTAACCTCGTGACGTATCTCGCTGAGGTGAGGGGAAAACTATACTGTCGATTTCTATTCGTTTTTGTGAAACAGAGGCGCTCGTAAATTCTTCTGGTGCACTGGGGGGAAAAAAAAAAAAAAGTCTCATCTTTGAATATTTATTTACAGTTACTAGAGAAAGGGCTACCCAGCATGCAGCAGTCTCTGCTGCAGATCATTTACAGCTTGCTGAGTCACATAGACTTGTCAGCTGCCCCTGTCAAACAGTTCAACCTCGAGATCATGAAGATCATAGGCAAATATGTGCAGGTGGGTACAAAACACAACGTCCTCTCTTCTGCTTTTGGCTTTTCATCACGTGCTATTGTATGACTAAACTTATGAGAGGGGGCCCAAAAATTCCCGGAATTCGAATGTGATGTGCGCGCTCGGCGTTTAGGTGCTTGGGCGTCCACGGGAAAGCAGAACTGGATCTTGCACCGCGACACTGCATCTGCACACTGTGCATTGTCCTCCAAGGAGTTTTTAACCAGAAACAGCATGGTTATTGCTTCACATCCACCGTATTCGCCTGATCTCTCTCCTTGCAACTTCTTTTTGTTCCCGAAATTAAAAATGAGACTGAAGGGGAAAAGATTTGACACTGTGGAAGAAATCCAGAACAGAAACGCAGGAGGCTCTAGATATGATGAGTCTATGTGTCTCACATCTGGAGAGTACCTTGACAGAGGTTAAAGGAGAAATGCTGTAAGTTTTATAACACTAGGGTTTTTTTTTTCTTTTTGGGTCCCCCTCGTATATGTAGGTTGTGATTCCTGTAACTCACGGCTTTCATTATATTCAGACTTGGTGTTAAAGTCCATCTCAGGTGATTGGATCACAAGCGAACAGCCACATTATGTTTGTAGAATGAACATGAATGGCAAAGCATCACCGATAACGTCAGAAGACGGTTCACGGTTTTCACATGGGTGCTTTTAAACTTTTCAGCCACTCTGTTGTGACTAAAACACAAGATTTTTTTTATTTATTTATTTATTTATTTTTTGTCGATGGCTTAGACATTTTTCATACATTATATTGATTAAAACTGAATATTAAAGCATACAAGATAGCAGCCATGTAAAGTCTTCTCTCATGCGCACTTCTTTTTACCGTTCTCAACAAAATCTTGTTACTGTATGAATGTTTGTGTCAGTGAGTCCACTGTTCTTTTCCTATGACAATATCTGTAATAATGTGAGAAAGTTTTAGCACCTTGATGAAGGAACTATTTAAGGAAAAGGCGTGTTTTTGAATGGCACATTTTGCGACGATGGTCTTGACCCTGGATTGTAAAGAAGCGTATGTATGTAGTTAGAAAATGCGCATGTTTTAAGTGTGGCAGTGAATATTCATTGTTAACGGAAACATTATAGAATATAGACTACTTAAGAATACGATACGATTTAAACTCGATTTTTAACGTTGATGTTCTGATTGAACCGTTTTACAAATAATTTTTGAAATGATCTTAAATTATCATCAAATGCATAACTGAGTGTATGTGATTTAATCCAGAGCCCGTACTGGAAAGAGGCCCAGAACATTCTGAAGTTGGTGGTGTCTCGCTCTGCCTGTTTGGTGGTACCTGATGAGGTGCAGCGCTCCTATAGTGCCGAATCGTCAGGCTCTCCCGAGATCACCTTCACTCGCATCTTCAACAACGCTTCCAAAGAGCTGCCTGGCAAAACACTGGACTTTCACTTTGACATCTCAGAGGTACACACTGTCCTTCTTCTTACGCTTTAGATGTTCCGAATTAGATTCCTGTCATCTTAATGGTGGCTCACAGAAATGCCATCAACATTACTACACAGATTTATTATCAGTTCATTTCTTCTCAGCTCCCTTGCTGTTTTTGTGCTACAGCTTAGATAAGTGCTTACTCTGGACTTTAAGTCTTCCCCCAGTGCTTGTTATTTCTTCCAAGTTTAATGATATTAACTATAATAACTTTCTTTTGACCTTCTAGACACCCATAATAGGGCACAAGTATGGAGACCAGCGCAATGCGGCCGGTCGTAACG
>CM040993.1:2548682-2561863 GCA_022985145.1 Pangasius djambal | reverse complement strand
TGTGTGTGTGTGTGTGTGTGTGTGTGTGTGTGTGTGTGTGTGTGTGTGTGTGTGTGTGTGTGTGTGTGTGTGTGTGTGTGTGTGTGTGTGTGTGTGTGCGCGCACGCTCATGTGGGAGAGAGATGTAGAGATGTTTTTCTTTTTCGTCTGCGGTACGTCCAGGCTGAAACTACATTGCAGCGCAGAGCATCTGCAGTGGGAAGGGGGGGAGGGGTTGAGGACAGAAAGAGGAGGTGAGGGGGAGAGAGAGAGAGAGAGAGAGAGAGAGAGAGAGTGACTAGGGGGCAGTGTGGAATCAGAGAGAAGGAGAGTTTGCTGTCAGGTTGTGTTTTTGTTTTGTTTTTTCCTTGGTGATAAATTGTTTCAAAGTGTGTATAAGAGAGCTATGTGTATGAGGAGCAAGAAATAGTGTGTGTGAGAGATATTAGTTGTTTGAGAAGCATCTGACTGTGGTCCTGATTTTGTGTGTGTGTGTGTGTGTGTGTGTGTGTGTGTGTGTGTGCAGTCAGGATGAGGGTGACGTGGATGGTTTCCCTGAGCTCGAGTCCTCTCCACCCCCTTCTCCTTTTCTCTCTGCCATCCTGGCAGCGTTCCAGCCTGTCACCTATGATGATGAGGAGGACGCCTGGCGTTGCCACGTCAACCAGATGTTATCTGATACAGACGGATCCTGTGCGGTCTACACTTTTCACGTCTTCTCTCGCCTCTTCCAGGTGTGTGTGTATGTGTGTGTGTTTTATAGCCAGCACACAGCATGCACAGATCCCACATCCACTGTGTATATATTTTAACATGTATATATGTAATACTGTTTTTTCCCCCTGATTTCTCCAGCACATTCAGAGAAAATTTGACTCAATTACTCACGCTTCGGTACGTTTTCTCGGTGACGGGCTCCAGCGAATGGGAAACCAGTTCCTCAGCTCCCTGGAGGTCATGACCTCCTGCTCGCAGTGCCCCACGGTCTTACTGGATGCAGAGACTGTGAGTTTGAGGCATCTCCTGGCTCTCCTTAATTCATGAATTTATGTCTGAGATGATATTATAGAGAGTTCATTCTAAATCTGCATAGAAAGGGAAATGTTTTATTGAAATAGTAATAAATATTATTCAACAACAGAGCATGTGACTCATTGTCTTTGCAGTCACCGTCTTTGCTATAACTTAAATGTCTTTTTGGGGTTTCTTAAAAATATTTAAAGGTTTTTGAATCTGAAAAACATTTGATGCCTTGGATGCAAATCACAATTTAGTTGTCCCTTCATTTTAAAAGCCTGAAATGAAGAAACTAGCCAGTTGATGTAATGATGTGTCATATTTGAATAAATTTACAGTTTTTTTTTTTTTTTTTTTTTTTTTTTTTTTTTTTTTTTTTTTTTTTTTTTTTTTTTTTTTTTTTTTTTTTTTTTTTTTTTTTTTTTTTTTTTTTTTTTTTTTTTTTTTTTTTTTTTTTTGAAGTTCAATACTAAAAAGTCCTTTCTGCAATGTAAGTAAAATGAGATATAAGCCTCACACACGATGTCTGACTGCATTGCTGTGTATTTGTCTGGGTGTGTGCAACAGCTGGTTTCTTGTGGGCTGTTGGAGACATTAAAATTCAGTGTACTGGAGTTGCAGGAGCATCTGGACACGTACAATGGCAAAAGAGAGGCAGCAGAACAGGTGAGCACGGGACATCTATGCGTAATATACGTATAGATCCATTCATGTCCACAAACTTCTCTATCTGTCTCTTCAGACCAGCTTCAAACACCACATTGTGAAATACTTCCCAAATTGTATTTACAAAAGCTCGCACATGTTCAAGATTCTTCCAGTTGTCCTTTATTGCCTGTTAGCTGTTGCTTGAAGAGTCTTATAGCTTCAGTGCTTTCTGGGTTTTCAGACCAGAGTTTACGAGAGAAAGAAGAAGCATTCGCGAGAGAGAATAAGGCCGACCGTGCGGGCAGATAAACATGATGGTCGCCTCCGTAGTTGTAGCTCAAGGCATTAAATCATCTCAATATCTCAGGATGTGAGTGAATTTAGCCAGCATCAGTTTCCGCTAACACCCACCCAGCAATCGTGTTTAGAAGCTAAGAATAGCCAGAACAAGCTTCCTAATCAGTTATATGGCTAAAGGGGAGGGGAAGAGAGAAAAGAAAAGAAAGGAGTGGGCTGATGGGAGGGTTAAAGAATAGGGATTGTTAATTGGATGAGACACATTGGAATATTGAGCCTCTCTTCCCGCTACACTGAAACAGACCTATTTAGTATACCTACTTCTGGTCTGGTCGGATTTACAACACATACACACACACATACACACATCTTACTATCCTCATGAGGTCCTTCCTTTTACAATTATTGCTATGCCTAGACCTAAACATAACTTTAACATTTATATAAAGACATACACACAGATACATCTGCCTTGTAGTATAACTGGACCTCCATCATAATTACAAGTTTTGTGATTTTAAATGCAGCGTCTGTTTTAGTGGTGTTTCTGTTGCACACCTGCTGCTGTTGTGTGTGTGACTACTCGGCTTAATCTCCTGCAGATGAGAATGGTCTAATCTTTTAATTGCTCCTCTGTCCTCTGTCCTCTGTCCTGTTGTTTCTTTCTCCACAGTGGTTAGAGAATTGCAGAAAGACCTTCGGTGATAAAGACAGCAGCCGTCGACAGACTACTCAAGCTCAGGTAATGCACACCCCCACATCTGCACTGACCAGTAGTCATATAGCAAAGAGCACGGGCTGGATTATACTTCTGCGACAGTGTGTTTGCGGACACGTCAGGGTGTTGCGCGTGGACCCTCGCAAAGGGTGAAGTCTTTATACTTGTGCTTGACGTGAGCATGTCCACTAGGGACAGTGTCATACGAACACCACCAGAATTTATAGAAACAGAGACAGTGAGAACGCGAAGAAAAAAAAGACAAGCAAATGTTTCACTCGTCTGTATTCAGCAGTATCAAGTGTCTCATGTATCAAAGCATTTCAACTGGTTTAACATTTAAATTTACAATTCTCTCAGTCACGGAATTAAGGATGTGTCAGTTTTTTAAAGATTGAGTTCCTGTGGTTTAAATTGTCTTGTGTGACTTTAACGGGAGTTCTCTTCTAATGTTAGAAGAGAAAAGAAAGTAACGTGCGTGAACCTGCAGGAGTAAATTGACCATTATAGAGAGCTACAGCTGGTATAAAGCCTTGCACTTTATATTCACATATGCAACAATATCATGATTGTAGTTTTCTGTAAATAAATCCAGTATACAATAATGTGATCATATCGCTGAGTGTGACACACAAAACACCTGATCTACTCACTCATGCTGTTTATTTAAAGCTGTCGGATTTGAGAGTTTTATCAGGGACATTTTACTAACGACACCAGTCTGAGAAGCTTAACACTGTGTCTGAATGGAGATTTTTAGAAAAGATTTTTAATCAGTTTCTGATGCTAGAGATTCTTATGCATGAGATTTTTAACAGACAACAGTTTCAGAAAGTGTTTGGGGATCACAAGCATGTCTCCAGAAGCCAGAAAGTACTAGATGCTATAAGGGAAATTTTACAGTTAATGCCTTATTGTTTAAAATGTTGCTGTTGCAATGTGTTCACACTGGAGAGGGACAAGTTGCTCGTGTCGCTTGTAGCGTGTCTCTTGTGGGTGTGCAGCGAGCGCTGCTGTTGTTGCTCGTGGACGTGTACTGTCCGTCCAGCTCCAGTGAGAAAGCGTCATGGCCAAAATGTAGCCTACAGCTCACGATTTACTACAGGATACAATTTATTTGTCTTTACAATGTTATTAAAATGAATCGTAGTATTTCAATAAAGAAGAAAGGTGTGAATTGTCAGTTGTTTGATGTTTGTTACGTACCAGTATATTCGTATTAGCTTCTTAGCAGCACAAGCTATACTAGCTATGCTAAGCTGTACTAGCTACAAACACTCTCCAGAGACAACAGTGATCTCTACTATTTTCTTTAAAGCTTTATTTTTCTTGATAATTTCCCAATACATGTTTAATTAGGAATCATTCAAGACAGCCAGTTAGATTTGCCTTTTTATCGCATTGTACCACTTGTCGCTTGTGGCTGTCGCTGAAGTGGCGAGTCATGCACGTTCATGGAAAATAAGCGATAAACAAACGACTCTCAATTTGGTGAGAGCGTGAAAGCGTGTCCGAGCACCATGCGTACATACCCACAAACCTCCTTTCTGCGTCATGACGCAAATACTACTCGCAGAAGTATAAACCAGGCCACAATATTGTACATCAACCTCCGAAAGCAGAAAACATATAAATGCACAATCCTGTAGTGTCTCATCTTCCTCCCTGACCAATTTCATTTTCTGTTCTTCAGATTATAATTTATATTAGGTGTGAATCCTAAAAAAAAAAAAAAAAAAAAATAGTCATTTGCTGAAACACTCCATTAAGAGACAATCCATTAAGAAACGTCTAGAGACCTCACGATTTAATTTTCATTCTGCATGTCTCGATGCAATTACAAATCAACTCTTTAAGCATCTCTGTTTTGTTCTGTTTTTTTTTTTTGTTTTTTTTAATTGCCTGCTTTATGATTTTTTTCCAGTACAGTCACTGAAACGCTTAGCGTATTAGGCTGTCCGGACAATTTGCTGTTCGAAGCCTAATGAAAGCGTTATTAACACCTGCATTTTAACACCTGTCTCTGAATAAATGCATGTCGTTTATGCCATGCTTCAGTTTTTGATTGCTTATCAATTTTCTGATTAATTCACTTCCAGGAGGCATTATGGGACGCACTCTTTTTCTGTGCAGCGTTAAAATGCAGTCTGTATGGAATATACTACGTTATCATCATGTTTTATCCTATGTAGTGAGCATTTCTAGTAAAAAGGAAGCCATTTTTGAATTAGATTAACTGAATTATTCCTGCATGAATGAGGAAGATTTCTTTTTAAAGATAAGATGTATACACACTACCGGGAAAAAGTTTGGTGTCACCCAGAAAATTTCACATTTTCTATGAAAACACATACTTTTATTCATCAAATCAGCTGTTAAATGGACAGAAAATGTAGACATTGACGAGGTTAGCCATAATGATTTTTGTAATAATGAAAGAATCCAGCCTTGCAGACCTTTTGGCATTCTAGCTGTCAGTTTGCTGAGGTAATCTGAGGAAATTTGAGGAAACAGACCAGTCCAATACAGTTAGTATACCAGCTGACTGCTTCTTCTCTAAATAGCTCCTGCATAGTTTGGAGCTGCGCTTTGGGAAATTATCCTGTTGTAGGAGGAAATGTGCTCCAGTGAAGCGCCACCCAGAGGGTATGGCATGGAGTTGCAAAATGGAGTGATAGCCTTCCTTGTTCAAGATGCCTTTTATCATGTATAAATCTCCCACTTTAGCACCCCCAGACCCTCAGCTTTCTTCCACCATGCTTGAAAGATGGGGTCAAGCACTCTTCCAGCATCATTTCATTTTTTCTGCATCTCAGAAAAGTTCTTCTTGTTACAAACACCTCAAACTTAGATTTGTGTGTCCACTTTTTCCCAGTCCTCCTCTGTCCAATGTCTGTGTTCTTCAGCCCATTGTATTCTCTTCCTTTTATTGGCCAGTCTCAGATATGGCTTTTTCTTTGCAGCTCTGCCTAGAAGGCCAGCATCCTGGAGTCGCCTCCTGATGTTGAAACTGATATTTTGCGGGTATCATTCAATGAAGGTGCCAGTTGAGGACTTGTGAGATGTCTGTTTCTCAAACTACAGCCTCTGATGTACTTGTCTTCTTGCTCAGTTGTGCACTGGGGCCCCCCCACTTCTCTTTCTATCCTGGGTAGAGCCAGTTTGTGCTGTTCTTTCAAGTGAATAATACTATATGAAGTCTTCAGTTTCTTGGTTTGTCGCATGGAATAGCCTTCCTTTCTTAGAACAAGAATAGACTGACGAGTTTCGGAAGTGACTTGTTTTTTTCTGGCCATTTCGAGTCCATAATGGAACCCACAAATGATGATGCTCCAGATACTCAACTAGCCTAAAGAAGGCCATTTCCAGTGCTTCTCTAATCAGCACAACGGTTTTCAGCTGTGCTAACATAATTGCAAAAGGACTTACTAATGATCAATTAGCCTTTTAACGTGATTAACCTGGATTAGCTATCACTAATGTGCTATTGGAACACAGGAGTGATGGTTGCTGAAAATAACCTTCTTTATACCAATGTAGATATTCCATTAAAAATCATCTGTTTCAGGGTATAATAGTCATTTACAACATTAACAGAGTGACCCCAAACTTTTGACCGTGTGTTTATATTTAGATATATATATATATATATATATACACACACACAGTCAGGTCTGGAAGTATTTGGGCAATCACAGAGTTTTTGTGATTTTGCCTTTATACACATTATACAGTACTTTGTTGTAAATGGCTGTAATTCCTAAATGGTAAATGCCATATTTCTGTGGAACCTCTTAAAATAAAGCTGAAAGTCTACACTTCCATCACATCTTGATTGTTTTATTTCAAATCCATTGTGGTGGTGCATAAAGGCAAAATCACAAAAACTGTCATTGTCTAAATACTTCCCGACCTGACTGTATATATGTGTGTGTGTGTGTGTGTGTGTGTGTGTGTGTATTAACCTACAGACAGTAACCCATAATGGAAAGGTGAAAACAAACAAAAATTTTTTGCAAATCTTTTTTTATTTTATTTTTTTTTATTCAAAATCTCAGGCTGCAAGGATCTTAGAGACCAAAAAGATTTTGCCGTGTGGGTGGGAGGGATGGCATACTCTCTTTCCTATCAATCACAGTGACACTAGCCAATGATGGGCGTGTGAGATCATGTATGCGGAAGAGGGCTGATAGAGCTTTCCTCAGAGTGTGTTACGCCGCCCTGTGACGCAGCTGTTCCAAAAGGTGCCGTTGGCGGCTTCTTGTGTCTCAGAGGAAGCACGTTGGCCTTCACCCTCCTGGCGTAGTTGCTGTTGTATGATAGGAGAGAGCTGTTTGGTGAGTGGGGAAATGGCCATGACTAAATAAAGAAACAAAGAAAAAGAAAAATCAGGGAGAAGACTTAATTTAATTGTAATTCTCTCAATATAAGATCATTATTCAGACCCTTTATTCAGTACTTTTTAGAAGCACCTTTGGCGGTGATTACAGCTTCAGTCTCAAGCTCAGTTGGATTAGAGAGGGGAGCATCTGTGAAGTACATTTTGCAAAAAAAAAAAAAAATCTAAAAGCTTGTTGGATTAACTTGAATCGTTGTGTGTAGGTTGATGGCCGTCTATATAATCTCATATATAATCTCCCTTTGCTCCAGTGCAAATTTTCCAGGTCTTAGTGAGTGTCCGGTTTCCACTAGAAAAATTTTCAATGAATTCTAATTCATGTCACATTTTTAAGGTTTTCTTTTGCCTCACCCTTGTACATACACACACACACACACATGGATGTATTTAATTAATTAATTTATTGTTTGTTTACTCACCTACTGAACATGTAACTGTCACGTACACTTCAATATCACTTCAATACTTCATCAGTATCAATATCACTACTTCAATTTCCTTTCCAGTGATTTTTCCTCTCTGATGATCTCTATCTCTCTTTGGGTCTATTGTCTGTTCTGCTTCCACTGTTTGTTGTTATTTTTGCCAAAGACGATATATGACATGATTATTTGAGAGATTTTTTAACTCAGCTTTCTTAATTTTATTTGCACATATCTATGATCTTTTTTCTGGTAATAATAAAATCCACTGCACTGTCTCTGCTCTCTGTCTCTGCTCTCTCTCTCTGGTTTGGAAGTTGTACTCTGACTAATGTTTTTTTCTCCGTCTCCTTCTGTTTTTGTTCTTATGGTGACCTGTTCTCCCTCTTGCTTAGCAAATGGAAATTCTAGCAGTAAGTGGTTCTTGTATTCTTGACCTTTCCGTAATCATGTCATTCTGGCAAAACACACCGATCATTCCATCTATTCATTGTAAATACAAACATCTTCAGCCAGTCATTCCACACCAATCAGCGTATTGAACAGTCCGCCTCTGCCTCTTAGCTCTTACTGCTACAAACCTTACATACAGTGCCTTACAGAAGTATTCATACCCACTGAACTTTTCCACATTTTGTCACGTTACAACCACAAACAAAAATGTATTTTATTGGGATTTTATGTGATAGACCAACACAAAGTGGCACATAATTGTGAAGTGGAAGGAAAATGATAAATAGTGTCCAAAAATTTTTTTACAAATAAATATCTGAAAAGTGTGATGTGCATTTGTATTCAGCCCCCCGGAGTCAATACTTTGTAGAACCACCTTTCACTGCAATTACAGCTGCAAGTCTTTTAGGGTATGTCTCTACCAGCTTTGCATCTAGAGAGTGAAATTTTTGCCCATTCTTCTTTGCAAAATAGCTCAAGCTCGGTCAGATTGGATGGAGAGCGCCTGTGAACAGCAATTTTCAAGTCTCTCCACAGATTCTCAATTGGATTTAGGTCTGGACTTTGACTGGGCCATTCTAACGTATGCTTTGATCTAAACCAGTCGATTGTAGCTCTGGCTGTTTGTTTAGGGTCGTTGTCCTGCTGGAAGGTGAACCTCCGCCCGAGTCTCAAGCCTTTTGCAGACTCTAATAGGTTTTCATCTAAGATTTTCCTGTATTTGGCTCCATCCATCTTCCCATCAACTCTGACCAGCTTCCCTGTCCCTGCTGAAGAGAAGCATCCCCACACCGTGATGCTGCCACCACCATGTTTCACGGTGGGGACGGTGTGTTCAGGGTGATATGCAGCGTTAGGTTTCCGCCCCATACATCGTTTTGCATTTAGGCCAAAAAGTTCAATTTTGGTCTCATCTGACCAGAGCACCTTCTTCCACATGTTTGCTGTGTCCCCCACATGGCTTGTCGCAAACTGCAAACGGGGCTTCTTATGGCTTTCTTTCAACAATGGCTTTCTTCTTGCCACTCTTCCATAAAGGCCAGATTTGTGGAGGGCACGACTAATAGTTGTCCTGTGGACAGATTCTCCCACCTGAGCTGTGGATCTCTGCAGCTCCTCCAGAGTTACCACGGGCCTCTTGGCTGCTTCTCTGATTAATGCTCTCCTTGCCCAGCCTGTCACTTTAGGTGGACGGCCATGTCTTGGTAGGTTTGCAGTTGTGCCATACTCTTTCCATTTTCAGATGATGGATTGTACAGTGCTCCGTGAGATGTTCAAGGCTTGGGATATTGTTTTATAACCTAACCCTGCTTTAAACTTCTCCACAAGTTTATCCCTGACCTGTCTGGTGTGTTCCTTGGGCTTCATGATGCTGTTTGTTCACTAATGTTCTCGAACAAACCTCTGAGGGCTTCACAGAACAGCTGTATTTATACTGAGATTAAATTACACACAGGTGGACTCTATTTACTAATTAGGTGACTTCTGAAGGCAATTGGTTCCACTGGATTTTAGTTAGGGGTTTCAGTGTAAAGGGGGCTGAATACAAATGCATGTCACACTTTTCAGATATTTATTTGTAAAAAGATTTTGGACACCATTTATCATTTTCCTTCCACTTCACAATTATGTGCCACTTTTTTGTTGGTCTATCACATAAAATCCCAATAAAATACATTTTTGTTTGTGGTTATAACATGACAAAATGTGGAAAAGTTCAGTGGGTATGAATATTTTTGAAAGGCACTGTAGTAACAGTATATTCACATTTTAATCTTCATCAGTTCCTTGCCCTAAATGGGTTGTTGTTGTTTGTAGACCTTTGCTACTTCTTCACACATTTGCTAACGATAGTGTTACTAGGTGCGTCTGTGGGTTACAGAAAGGAGAATCGTAGAATAGACATGAGACCTGAATAGACAAGAAACTGTAATATACATTATACAGATTCTGCTTTTTCATTACTAGTCCTTTCTTTTCTTTGTTCTTTCGCTCTAGTTATTCAGCAAATACGCTCTAACATTAATTAGTTGCAAACAGCTCATTGTCGTGGCATTTCCTAAACATGATTAGTGTTGATTAGTGAGCATGCTCAGTCCAGGCTTTCTTTCCATGTGCTACCTGCAGAATGGGGGTTAACTCGAGGTTTCTCAACCTTTTAAATTTACATTGCATTATTGTAAAGAAGTGCACAATTCTCATAACTTCTGTGATTCAGTTTAATTGCTATTGTAGTATATTAAACTCTCTTTCAAACATATTTTTGTATTCGTGCAGAGTAACACATCACATTTGATTGTCATATATCACAGAGGGAATAATTACATTATTCATTGTACATTTACCAAGATGTTATGAATCAGTGTTCGCTGAGGACTGGGCTTTCACGCTGCAGCTTACTGAATTCAGACGTTGTAGTTGAGCTTGTGCGTATCAGCTGTTTCGTCCAACCTGGATCAGTATTTTTATTCGATGCACACAAGGACACTGAACCCTGCCTCAAACAGATGGCTCATGAGTTTCATACATTACCACTGTTCATCTAACAAAATTTTCTCCTCTACACTGTCACAGTTAGAAGTAAAACTTTGGATTTTAACTCGGTATCACACTCGCAGTCGTGTGGCCACAGCTGGATAGGGCGTTGCATGTTGCCATGGCAACACACAGTCTGACTGACAGCCGGTAGTAAATGTAATAACCGTTTAAATGTAATGAACTATTGCTAGAATTGGAATTTTATGTCGTGAGCACAGACGAGGGGAGTGATACACACAGTGAAATGCCCCAGTGCTGTTATATTAAATATTAGCACTCTTGGAACGCTGCTTGTCCAATCAAATTAGTGGACCTGAACTACTTGTTGTATAATACAAAATAAATCATGAATATTGTATTTATTAAAAATAAGGTGTCAAAAACACACTTTGTGTACATCTCGTAACTGTAAGCTGCAGTCTGATGTTTAAAAATTAAATAAATAGCTCAGGTTGGTTAAATTTAGATAATTAATTAATTGTTATTTTAAAAATATTGCATCTGCACAGAATTCTATAATTCTATGTAAAATAAGAATGTAAAGATCCCCTGTGACCCCATTTGCGTCTCAGGCGACTCCATGGGAGGTACGGCCCCAAGGTTGAGAACCTTTTGGTTTAACTCTTCCATCATCTCTATAACCCTGTACCTTCATCCATTCATTTATTTTTTTACCCATCCATCCACCCATCCATCCATCCTTGTGATCATGTGGCCATGCTGCTCATGCTAGTCCCTGTAATAAAAACAGATCGGTCAGTGGAATGAGAATAATAACGGTTGGTTCTGTGTCTCTGTAGGAGCTGGAGCTGTGTCGGAGGTTGTACAAGCTTCATTTTCAGCTGCTGCTGCTCTTTCAGGCCTACTGCAAACTCATTAGCAGAGTGGAAACCATAAAGAGAGAAGCCGAGGTGTGTGGGTGAATGTGTGTGTGGGTGAATGTGTGTGTGGGTGGGTGTGTGTGTGTCTGTCCAAAGGGAATTAACATGTGTAGTATTACACTGACATACAAATTCTGTTTACTTTTAACTGAATGTATCGTATAAGTGTAAGAAGGCTTAATAAATATATGTGTTAAAGTAATGATGTAAAGTAAGGTCTGTGTGCTCAGAGCTCTTGGACTGTAGCTGTAACTAGATTATTTCTCTGAGTAAGACTGATTAACTACAGGGCTGGGCCAAGCCATTCATCTAATCATAGATCAATGCTAACAAAGTTAGTGATCTCTAGAGACTGCACATGGTGGGTGTTCTCAGTAGAAGCAGCCACAGAGTTTCTCAGTACAGATATAATTAGAATAAAATTCAGTATGAATATATATAAAATAAAAGCAATGTGATTTCTTAAAGGTTTGTTCAGAGAAAGCTGGTCATCGTTAGAGGATTTTATACAGTATACATATACATATGGTTGTGTTTTGTAGGTAACCAACATGTCAGAGGAGCTCGCCATTCTGGAGAGCTGTCTGAAAGAGGCGGAGTCAGTGAGCGATGGACAGGAGGGAGTGAGCGTGTCTGCGGCAGTGCAGTCCAACACAGAGACGGCTATCCACTCGCTGATCGAGAGTCTCCGAGCACGAGACTTCACTTCTGCCCTCGCACAAGTCAAAGCCTTTAGGTAAAAAAAAAACACACACACACACACACACACACACACACACACTTGGAGCTTTTAAAAAGAAAAAAAGTCACTACACTGAGGTGATTCAAAATATTTAGTTACTGGTCTCTCAGAACAGTTTAACCAGCCTTTAAATCCACAACTCTGACTTCCTGCTTTTTTTCCATTTAAACTTCGATTCAAATATTGAATCAATTTATATACGCATTCCCACTACACACAGTGAAGTCATGAACTACAGTAATTGTAGCCTGGAGTTGCAGAGCAATGTGTCTATGTGATTAATGATATACCATTATAGTTAATAAACACATATGTGGTTTACTCACTTACTCCTCTGTCTCATGCCACTTTTTCGAGTGTCCATGTTCTACTGCCATTGGTATACATTAGTCTTTCTGATGAAAACCTGCTCTAGTGTTTTATTCCTTCCCAGAATAGAGTAACTGGCAGGAACGGGACAGAACATCGCTTACGTTACAAGTGTCTTTTCTGTATTGCGTCCTGTTTCAATTCTATGTTGATTAGAGTAGTGCCGGGGAAAAAACCTCCATAAGCCCTATTCGGATGGGATTAAATATAAATGGCGTTGTGTATTTTACATGTGCTTTGTGATTTTATTTCTGTTCATGTCTGTGTTTTTCTCTGTCCTCTGAAAAAAATTACAAGCCGCTCAGTTTAATCTATTGTAGTCTGGTGATTTTTAGTTTAGTCTGTTATTTTCTATTTATTTTTTTACTTTATCCACCTCACGCTGGAAAAAAAATGATGTTTGACTTGTTGTATTTAGTCTCGTTGCGTGACTATCAGTGACCCTCCTCCAGATGTTAAACACTTCCCAAATCGTGAAACGAAAAATTGATGCTTTAACAGAGGCATTGAGCCATGTACTTGGTCTGAGCAGTAAAACCTCGACTACAAACGCTACCTGGGAAAGTATTTTCAGGAGGAGAAAGAAAATGAAATCATTAACAGAAGCGAGATCCCAGTTTATTATAATTAATTACTGGCTGTATCACTCACAGTAAAATATACAGTCAGCTCCGGAAGTACTTGGACAATGACAGAGCTTTTGTGATTTTGCCTTTAT
>CM040993.1:2534624-2548582 GCA_022985145.1 Pangasius djambal | reverse complement strand
TTTTTTTTCTTTCCTCTCCTCCCTCCTGTTCTTTCTCAGATGCTTGTGGCCTAATGACATTTTTGGCAGTGAGAAGGACAACGCAGTGCAAACCTTACTGCATATCTACTTCCGTCACCAGACGCTGGGTCAGACCGGGTGTGTAGCCGTGGTGGGGCCAAGCAGAGATCTGTCTCAGGCCAGCAGTCGCCTCATGGAGCTCAACCTGCAGATCCGCGAGGCTTTACGCCAAGCACAGAGCTCCCAGAGCCACATCTACAGCCAAACACCCGCTCCTGAGACCCAGATCAACACACACAATACAGTCCTCAGCTCAGGACTGTGAAAAGACCATGCAAGTCAAAAGTCGAGACTAGCAAATGGGTTCCAGCAGGGAGCAGAAGTATGGTGTCTTCAGTGGGAGGGGCTAAGGGCTGGGGTATTTCTTGACACTTCACCATAAAGGGCTAATGGACGTGTACATGTGTGTGTGTGTGTGTGCGTGTGTGTGTGTGTGTGTATGTATGTATATGTAAGGAGTATATTGACTTTAACTGTGCTTCAGACACAAATTCCTTTTTCTCTTCTTTTCCTTGCCGTTTTGTTTTTTCTCGGAAATAACACGCAACCGCTGTGTAAAGCACTGATGACCAGACTGAGGAAGAGATATCGGGCGATGATGATGCTAAACTGGAAACTTTAGCGGAACGACCTATGACCTCTGGTGTGTCAAAAAAAAAAAAAAAAAGACCTGTGTGTAGAGCACTGGGATCATAACGGTTGTTTGGTGGTGGGGTTGCTATGGAAAGAGTCATATTTTACTCATCAAACCGAACAATAAGTACATAAAAGTTTTCAAATGCATGCTTGAAAGTGAGAAAGCACTGCAAGAAATATTTTTTGAGAAATATATTTTTTATTAGAGCTAACAATCCTAGGTTGTAAATGTAAAGGGTATTTAATGTATAATTGAGAAGCGAGGGCTCGGCCCTCGGACTCTGTATAAAGAGAGGATTAACTTTATTGACCTGCGTCGAGCAGAAACTTTAGCTTTCACTGGGTTGCTCTAACAAAACTCGTACTCTATAACCAAATAAGTAGCTGCCTGTAGACAACCATAGACTCATGTGTCAGTGTGTGTGTGTTTGAGCGTGAGAGTGTTACGTATGGCCGATCTTTGCACACACATTCTCACATGCACATTAGCACATTAAAATGCACACACAAAGTGCAAACTGGCTGCAACTCATTATGGAAATGTCAATAACTTATTGTACTCTGTATATATTTTAGAAAAATGTATAGTGTAAAAGCAGTATTTTTTCCCTTGTACATTTGTGTAATGCACTGTTTAACCAGAATAGAGTATGAAGCTAATGCAAAAAAGAAATCAATAAAAATTAAAAATAAAAAAAACAGCTGTAACAGTCACTAACAAACCTCTTTGCCCTAGATACACAAATCTAATTTTCAGCTTTTTCTTTTAACCAGCAAGCGTGGCTGGGAGCAGGTGACGGGCCTCGTCCGTTCCTGTCACTCTGACGCTCTCTTGCCTTTTCCCAGCTGTGCTTGGACATATGCATTCCTCAGTCTCCACTGTGATCTTCACGTCGGCTCGCAGTCTTCTGCTGACGCCATGCTTTAAAGTCCCTGCCGAGGGGGGAAACGGGCCGCTGTAATCTCCGGACTCAGGGCTGCACTGATGATGGGTTGTTGGCTCCGCTGCGCTTTTTCAAAAGCACTGTGCTTCTTTTTGCTTGACCACACAACACAAAGCGCTTACTTACAGCATTGGAGGGACATGACAGTGTCACGGCACATTTTTTTTTTTTTTTTTTTTTTTTAAAGTCACTGTATTCATTCCTGAGAGAATTTCTTTCTGTTGCTTGTCTGGTACATTTTGGATGCTGTTCTTAATTATTTAATGGATATATTATTTCCCTGGAGAAATTAGTTTTTATTTAGAGGTGCATTATCCAGTTTTCTTTTCTCATGTTCCTTTTTTTTGTTTTTGTTTTTCCTCTTTGTCATCTCACTCATGTGTCTTACCCTGCCTTGATTAAATAAAAAGCAAATTGACCACATTTGTCTGTCTAATTCATTCAGTGTGTGTGTGTGCGCTGCTTGATGTGTTTACTGAATTAATTCATCTTCAGTAACTTTATCAGCTCTATCCAGTTCAGGGTCACTGTGGTTTAAATGAGTGTCTGTGTAAACTAGGTTTATTAGAAAATATTGCAGGCAGGTACAAACAAAAATAACTGAGGACAAAAGGGTAGGACTGGTCAAGCATTGATGGTGATACTGTGGCCAAAAAAAAAAAAGTACACTAAAAATGTCATGACACATTCACAGCCACAGACGCCATAGACATGGGTACAAATGAGGGTTGTTTTTGCAATCTGACAGATGTTTCACCAATATCAGGATATTGTAACCTGCAATTATAAAACCCCTGGTTACCTCTGCCAGCAGGTTAAGAGTTTGTTTTCAACTAGCAATTGTTGGTTATACACACTTTTAGGACACATCTGAATCATGTTCATGGTGGTCTCTCTAAAAAAATATTTTGAAATACCATGAACATGATTCAGAGGTGTATCTGAATTTAAATTTTATCTATCTATCATATTTCAGATACAAGAATCAAAGCAGGAAAGGGGAGGATTAAACAAAACCCTAATGTGAATGTGGTATTAACCAGGTTCCAGTTTATCGTTTTGAGAGAGACTGTAGTTATGCTAGCTTTGCAATAACTTCAACCATATTAGGAACAGGAGGACAGACCACCTTTTTACAGAGACAGTGCTGGTTAACAGCATCTTGGTAAAAAGGTCATTGCATTTACACGACAAAAACCACCAGGCACCAGTGCTGCTGTTCATTTCGATTTATTTTCAATTTTCCGAAATGGTTCACTACTGAGACTGCTGCTGTTCAACACAAGTGACTGAAAACAAAACCCATCACAGTCTTTGGCACTGGTACAAGGCCTCCCTCTAAGACTTCTGCTTCAGTCTTGGAGGTTGTCCCTGGTGGAGGCCAAGGATAGCGGAGATCCTTGCCCGTGCATTAGTTAGAACAGTAGTGAACCGCCATTGGGATAGATTCTGTGCAGGGATCAGAGGACGCACTATATGATGTACTTAAAACTGAACGTGCTGTCGCAGGAGAGCCGTTTGCCTTTGCAGCGACCACACAGGTCTTGTCGGTGTGGCCGTTTAGGATCCACGTGGCGTGCCGTCTCTGGACATGTACAACGTGCCTTCTTACAGCCCTGAAATAAGAAATATGAAATGGTCACAATCTTTGATAGGTCTCTTAAGAAGAAGGCATTAATGTGGTCAGCTTACCTGACAGGTTATGTCCTCTACCCGGTATGGGTTGAAAGCCTTCTGGCACGTTCTGCAAAACTGCTTGAAATAAACCTGTAAGGCAGGACAATATTCCTGACATGTTTATAGCCACACAACAAAGAGGAAGGGGGGGGGGGGGGAAACAAAAAAAAACCCCAACAACAAATCCTGCTTCTACCTTGTTTGTGCCCTGAACACACCACACATAGGCACTCTCCCAGCGAAGGTTGCAGCCTCTGCAGTGGTAGTAGCCGTACTTCTGCTCCAAAAACTACCAGGAGGAGAGATGGTGATGGTTAGGGAGTGTGGACAGCAGGTAGCACCATGTCCAGCAAGTGCTCTCTGCTTAGTTACAAGACAATATTGGGCATCAACTCTTGACTAAAGTCTTGAGAACCCTGGGAGTTTCCCCCGAGATACTGCCATCATAGGTAACAAGCAAGCCTGAAAGATCTAGTTCCCCTTAAGTGAGTGCAAGGTTCAAAACATCCAGGGCAATGTGCAGTTATTCAAGCATTTCAGCAGGAAGTGATTTTGACCTTTAAACCAGATGCATATGGATTTAACATGTCATGGAAAGAGTGTTGAAAGCATTTCAATGCTTTCAGGAACCTCGATTTGTACTGAAAATCTAAATGAAGCATGTTTCACCAAGAACAACTTATCCATCTGGACTAAACATCTAAAGCATCTTACCTGGAAGCGCACCCTCCCCTTAGACTTGGAGTCATCCTGACCACTTTTCTCATTCTCGCTCTTAATGCCATCATCCACTTTTATCTGCTCGCCTTCATCATTGTTTTTACTGGGACTAAGCTTTGGTTTGGATTTTGGTTCTTTGTCCTCCACACCTTCTTCCAGCTCCTCGCCCTTATCTGTGCTCTCGACCTCTTCTGTCCTTCCTCCACGCTTCTGCTGCTCCTCTTCATCATCATCATCGTCGTCATCATCATCATGGTCCTGCAGGAGAACCGCGATTCCCCGCGTGGCGATCGGGGAGTACACGGCCTGCGTGCGCGGGAACCGAACCCCGGTGCTCACCGGGCTACCGGGCGTCTGGCCATCCGGTCTGCGCCTGCGCACTGAGTCCCGCCGGCGCGCAGCCAAAGTGCGCGGTCCAAGCGAGCATTGCACCGAGGCGTCGGCCTTCGGGTTCACCTGCACTCCCACGTCTTTGGTGTTGGCTTTGCGCAGGCGCGGTGTGAGGTTCGGGTTGATCTGCGACAGGATGGATTTGAGCTGCGCGCGGTGGTAGTTGTCGAAATAGCCTTCGCCGTTGCCGTACGCGCTCAGGTAGCTCTTCTGCCGCCAGCTCCTGGGCTTCGGGCATCTGTACGAGTAAGGGTTGTACGAGGAGTAAACGTAGTTGTTGAGTGACTCGTCTCCGTACGTAGCCATTTTATTATTTTTTTTTTTTTTTTTCCGCTTAGCCGCCTGATGGAGCGGATAAGGGCAAGTTAAGTAGGCGGAGAGAGAAGCAGGTTAATTAGGGTCAGGTGTGTGATTACAGCCAATTAACTCTGGCTGCATCATCAGCACAGCCACTATCACTTCACACTAACACACCAACAAGCACACACTGGCACTGCAGCGTTATTTAACTGTTCGCATGTGTTTATCAATGTTTTTACATTTAGGTAATAGATAGTGGAGTGTTTTCTGCTGTGTGATTGCACTTGCCCTGTAGATATGAAGCTGCATACCTTACTACACTATATGGCCAAAAAGCATGAGGACACCTGACCATCTCACCCATATGTGGTTCTTCCACAAACTGTAACCACAATGTTGGAAGCACACAATTGTATAGAATGTCTCTGTATGCTGTAGTATTACAGTTTCCCTTCACTGGAACTAAGAGGCCCAAACCTGTTCCAGCATGACGATGCCCCTGTGCACAAAGCGAGCTCCGTGAAGACATGGTGTGTGAAGGTTGGAGTGGAAGAACTCGAGTGTCCTGCACAGAGCCCTGACCTCAACCCCACTGAACACCTTTGGGATGAACTGGAACACCGACTGAACCCCAGACCTCCTCACCAACATCAGTGTCTGATCTCACTAATGCTCTTGTAGCTGAATGAACACAAATCCCCACAGCCTCGCTCCAAAATCTAGTGGAAAGCTTCCCAGAAGAGTGGAGCTTATTATAACAGCAAAGGGGGAATAACTCTGGAATGGGATGTTCAACAAGTATGGGTGTGATGGTCAGGTGTCCACAAACATTTGGCCATATGGTGTAAGTAATATGTCCAAAACCACACATTATTCCCAAAGTAGTGAGGTGTTTTAAATATAAATCATGCCTTAAAGCATAGTGGAAGATGTACAGCACAGTAAGTTCATGAAATCCCACAATGTACTGTAATAAGTTATAGTATATAAGCAATATACCTCAGAGCAATGATTCTCAAAGTGAATCATAACCACATTTAACTGCTTACTTTGAATTGAATAAGGTTAAATCTAAATTTGTATAATTAAAAAAAAAAGTGATAAATAATGTCAGCTCAGACCTACTAAATGTGTTCTGTTAAAAAAAGTAATGACCCTAATGTTTGACTAGGTGGATTATGTTTGTACAGAGGGGTCAGTGGAATTTATTTATAGTTAAAGATCTCCCTGGCTGCACAGAAGTTGTGAACCCCTGCCCTGGAGTGTACAGAATACACACAACACACAACAGCATACAGCTGGGCAATATCATGCTTTTATTAACAGTATACTTTCCTGACTCCCTCATCTCATTTGCTGTGAACATATAAAGTCAGGTCAGTTCTGTATTTTAACAAAAGAAGTAGTGGTTGTCCTGCACTGTCTTCATAAACTCCTTTACACACCTTATTTGTCACTTACCAATCCCACTGTACATACAATGAATAAAATGATAAAAGAAGTGCATATGGAGGTTCTTCCTCACCTATAACTTTATTTCTGAGATTCATTATAAGGCATTTATTTGAATAGTCCTATAGCTGAATTATATAATTTTTATAATATTTATAAGTACCATTAAGATGGCATCATGATATTTGGGGCACTGAAACTAAGCCTAAGCACAGACTGTCACTGAAGAATGATCATGGTCGGTATATGCGTAATTAGCCCAAGATTAAGGTTTAAGCTGTATATCTATTCCCGTAGTTCTCATGGTAGCTTGTTTTGAATAGAGGCATTCCTTAAATGTGGAGTGAGTTTCTGAGGTCTCTTTTTGGAAGAAAGGCTTCTGAGCTGTTAAAGGCTATATTACCAGTGATGGGGTAATGAGAAATCGAATTGGAAACACAGCTATAATACTTCAGCAGTGAGTGATTGGCATAAAAACATGGAATGTCACAATGTATTGCACAGTTCAAGCATCTGTTCACAGTGATGTCCCATTTTTTTTTGTCCGTCTTCTACAGAGGCGTTGGGTTTCCTGCCCCTCCCTGAGTCTCCAGCTCAATGGAGTTGGGGTTGTTTACGGTAACCGAACCGTACGCTGTGTCAAACGGCCCGTCCTCCTCTTCCTTCATTCTCTTGTACGTGATGTTGGTGTCATCATCGTCCTCTCCAATCACGTCCTGCTTGCGAAGCACCTCGCTCCTGTACACGCGATACACCAGGATGATGATGGCGGCTTCGGCTGCCTGGAAGAGTGCGTAGAGCAGCGGGAACATGTACATTGCCCCCATGAGCTGTGGAGGGAAGGCCAGCTTCAGGATGGCTGTGCAGAGCTGGACGTTCTGGCAGCCCGTCTCTAGTGACACGGTGCGGCAGCCGTTGGGTGGTAGAGAGAAGAACATGGCCAGCCCATAACCTGCTGCGTATCCCGCCATCGGCATGAGCACGGCTACTACGTACACCGCGGGAGGGATGGTTGCTAGCAGTTCGGGCCCCAGCATGACACCCGTCATGATGAACAGCAGCACCAGTGTGATGAGCATCAACCACAGAGACACCTGGTGGATAAACAGGAGCAGCAGGTAAAACCCTAAGAAAGGAATTTAGCTAACTTCTGTGCATTTGATACAGGCCTAGCACTCTTACAATGATTTATATCTATTCGATCTCCAACCTGGTTTCTCACTGTTACATTTTATTGTGTATCACTATTAAGGGATGGGCGATATGACAAAAATATTATATCACGATATATTCTGTGATACATGATATGCATCATGATATACAGGCTTCCTAACAAACTGCCAGCAATACAGTATTGTATTTGTAAATTATCCTTGAAAAAAATTTGTTTGATGATACTTTTATTTAATGTGTACAAAAATTCAATTCAATTCAATTTTATTCGTATAGCGCTTTTAACAATGGACACTTTATAACTTTTTCCCTAATGAGCAAGCCAGAGGTGAAGGTGGCAAGGAAAAACTCCCTGAGCCGATATGAGGAAGAAACCTTGAGAGAAACCAGACTCAAAAGGGAACCCATCCTCATCTGGGTGACACTGGATAGTGTGATTATAAATAATTCCCTTCTACAGCTGTGTGCTACAGAGTCAAAAAGTGCTAAATGTGTTAACAGGAGGTTATGAACTTATACAACTTAGGAATATGAGCATCAGAGTCGTTTCTGAATTCATTATAGTTTTAACTTAAAGCCTACTGTATCAATCTGAAGTTATTAACTGATCAGTGATGGAGCCTTGAGTGCAAAACAGCTTTGAGCAATTGTAGTCCTAAAGTTATCCAAGGAAGAACATCCACAGCCCTCTTTATGGTTTCTGTGTGGTACCATCCACAGTAATCTCATGGTGATCTTTAGGCTGTCCATGTGGGGCAAAAAAAAAAAAAAACAATTTGAAAAAACATTTTACAATTTTAAAAATTCAGACAGTAGAAAACTTTATCAAGAGTTTGTAACTGTTAAATTAGAAATGTGTCAAATGATATCATAATACCCACAATATCACCGGAAAGTGTACTGTTACACAATTTATCACAATGTTGATATTATGTCGTCATATCTCCCAGCCAGTACTACCATTAATTCAGTTCCATTCAGTACTACCATTAATTCAGTTCCATTCAGTACTACCATTAATTCAGTACTATCATTAATTCAGTTCCATTATTGATTCAGTTCAGTAAATAGTATTCTGATGTACTGGTAAATTGTTTTGGATACACATATCTGACAAACATGCAAGAGGTATGATGGAGGGTTGAAAACAATCCAACTATTCTGCAAGCTAGTTGTAACCAGTACAAATGAGACCTGTAAACCTTTGTGAACCTGTCAGTGTTTCTTTACCTCGGTGCTTAGTAGGAGAATGCTTTACGTTAGCACATTGTACTGATAGAAACCTGCCTCCAGATATTCCCATTCAATCTATAAAACGGGCTGAAGAAAATACAAAAAGATGTTCCGATTAAAAACTTCAGCAGAACAGAGTTATATATAAACTGAAGACTGGGGTCACAGACATGTAGGCACGTCTGACTCAGTGCTACTGATCAGAGTACAAATGAGCAGAGCCATCAGAGTGACAGTGCCGCCTGCTTTATCCACTCCCTATAATTTACAGCACTCTCCTCCCCCTTTACCCTGTAAAACACACAAACACACACTACCCTTTATCGCTCTGCTCTTCCCTCTTTTGTTCCCTCCCTCTCTCTATCTCTCATTGCCCACCAGGCCCTTATCAAGCTGTTCATGATAAAATTAACTGAAAGACAGAGCTCTTGTTCAATTTTATTTACCGAACATCATTTCTGTCTCAAGGCTCCTGTCTAGTTTACTGCATTACTGCATTACCGTGACCTGAACGGTGACACGCAGCGTCTTAAACCTTAAACCTAAGTATATCTTATTTCGTTATTCCTTAAACATAAAAGTCTGTTGGATTGTGATTGACTTGTCAAGATGATCAGAAGAAAGGTTCATTCATGTCTCTTGAAAAGTACTTTCTTAGGTCAAGCATCATTTGTGCAACAAATTGGACAGCCTTTAGGATCTGGACATGTGTCTTTGAGTGAAGTGCCTAATATGAGATAACAAGCATATAGGTTCGTGTTCAATGCCAGCGCAAGCACTTTACAAGCCGTTGTGTGTTGTATAAATAAGGAATAAATAACGACAGAGCATTATATCAAAATAATCAATCATAAAGTTGAATATTTTCCAATAGCAGCACACCCTGAAGTGTTTTCTTCTTCTTATACTTCAGCAATTAGCCAACTCTAACCATTTTTTATTCATTAAAGACAGACACGTCATACTTTTTATCCGTTTATAGTTATTAATATTGTCTGTGATACAAGTTAGTTCCTGTTAACATCTATTTTATAACATCAGTTGTTTCCTCATTTGCCTTTTTGTTTTTATCTTTTTCTCTCTGCCTATGTTAGACAGATTTAATTAGTAGACAAATAGAAATGCAGCTTGTCATGTCACTGAGAAACTGAGAAAATTAAAACTCAAACTTAAAAGAGTACGTATTCCAAATAAAGCAGACAATAACCACTGTTAATTAATAGATAGCCTAATATTCACCAAATTCATTAGCAGTATACACTGTGTGGACACCTGACCATCACACCCATATGTGGTTCTTCCCCAAACTGTAACCACAATGTTGGAAGCACACAACTGTATAAAATGTCTCTGTATGCTGTAACATTACAGTTTCTCTTCACTGGAACTAAGAGGCCCAAACCTGTTCCACATGAATGAACACAAATCCCCACAGCCACGCTCCGAAATCTAGTGGAAAGCCTTCCCAGAAGAGTGGAGCTTATTATAACAGCAAACACAGGGGGAATAAATGTGGAATGGGATGTTCAGCAGGAACATATGGGTGTGATGGTCAGGTGTCCACGAATTTTTGGACATATAGTATATATTATTATTATTGTACACTCATTGTATACGGTTTGGGACGTGGCCTTCAGCCTAACCCCGTGTCGGATGTTACCTTGAGCACGATGTCAGCGGCACGGGGGTACCGGGACCTGAGCGCGACCCCGAGTCCGATGGGGATGAGTGTGCTGCAGACGGTGAGAGTGACGGCGCCCAGCGGCAGCAGCTGCACCACCGGCGTGTCGATCCATGCACGACTGTACAGCCACAAACACAGCGGCATCAGCAGCAGCGCCAGAACCGTGGACGAGATGGTCATTATAACACTGTCAACACACACAGCACCATACACACACACACACACACACACACCCATTACACATCATGCCAGGCTGACACGCTATGACCTAAATTATGAGTTTTGTTGTACCATAATTTTTTTTGATACACTTATAAAAATAAACCTTAAATGGATTTTAAGTAGCTACATTATTTGTTATTTGTGATGTGAAACTCTTCAGGTAGTTGCGGCTCCAACAGAAAGGCGTAAAGATCCACCAACAGATCAACAGATTCTTCAGAGAACCAAAAAGAGCTGCTCTAGATACAGACACGTGCACACAAGTGTAAAATCAGGAGCTTAAGGGAATTAAGTAACATTTTATTTCATGCGTTATTCACTTTTCACCTTTAAAGCTTATTACTGGACAGATTTACTTTTTTTCCTTTAAATGTTTTATCTAAAATTTGCCCATTATGCAAAATACTACTACTACTACTACTACTACTACTACTACTAATAATAATAATAATAATGGTGAAGATGACGACGATGATGATGATGACGATGATGATAGGAAGAAGAAGCGCGTGTGAAAACTTGGAGCAGAGGGGTGTGATCTCTACCTGAGGTTCATCTCTCCGTTGATCAGCAGGGTCATGAGGTTAGACAGGTTGCCCCCCGGGCAGCAGCCGCACAGCAGCACCGCCACTGCGGCCACGTCGTCCAGAGAGAAGGCGAGCGCCAGCAGGAAGGCCACCAGCGGCATGATGGCGAACTGGCAGATGGCCGCGAGCAGAACCCCGACCGGCCTGCGCACGTGCTCGCCCATCTGACTGATCTCCACCGTGCAGCCGAGCCCGAGCATGGTGAAGCACAGGATGAAGCCCACGAACACGTTCATGCCGTGGCTCAGCGGCGAGTCCCAGAACGCCACGGCCAAGCGCGCGGGTACCACCGGCTCCTCCGACGCGCTCCAACTCTCCAAGGCAGCGTCCGGGATCTTGGACGCGTTCACGGCATTCCCCGGGAGGTTTAGAAGCGCCGCAGTGGAGGGATTACTGCTGGAGTTCTCCATTGTGTTCACTGTGATCCCGGGAGGAAGCTTAGAGGAACCCGGAGAGCCTCTGAGCGACTGCGCCTTCAGCAGCGCGCGCTCATTGTGACGTGACGCGGGAGTGTGCGGGGAGTGCGCGCATCCATTAAGGCAATGGCACCTCGGAGTCACATGCGTGAGCAACGAGACTTAGATCTGATCTGATCTAAATAATCATCCGGTGATGAGAACTAGAAAAAAGTGCATTTCTGTCCTGGATAGAACAAACCCGATCTCTGTCGTGACATGTAGGACATCTCTCTCTCTCTCTCTCTCTCTCTCTCTCTCTCTTTCTGTCTCTCAATGTCTCTCTCTCTGCCTGTCTGTCTGTCTCTCTCTCTCTTTCTCTCTGCCTGTCTGTCTCTCTCTGTCTCTCTCTCTCTGCCTGTCTGTCTCTCTCTGTCTCTCTCTGACTCTCTCTCTTTCTGACTCTCTCTCTGCCTGTCTGTCTCTCTCTGACTTTCTCTCTTTCTGTCTCTCTCTCTGTCTGTCTGTCTCTCTCTGACTCTCTCTTTCTGTCTCTCTCTATGCCTGTCTGTCTCTCTCTCTCTTTCTGTCTGTCTGTCTGTCTGTCTCTCTCTGACTCTCTCTCTTTCTGGATGTCTCTCTCTCTCTCTGTCTCTCCCTTTCATTCCATTTTATTTCCTTATTTTATTAATTATTTTATTTATTTCATTTTATTTCCTCTCTTGTTCTGTTTCTCGCTTGTTTTTTTTTTTTTTTAAATAGGACAATATTTTAATAATTATTGAATTCTTTCTCTCTCTCTCTCTCTCTCTCTCTCTCTCTCTCTCTCTGTATGTGTGTCTCTGACTCTCTCTTTCATGGAATGACAAGTTCCTTAGGAAGAATAACTAAAGTTAAGTTGTATTTAGAAACAACACACACACACACTCAAAGCACTGACGCAACACATCTTTGGTGCGTCTCCTCCACACTATCTCCATCTGCACCAACAAATCCCAGTCAGCCACAGCCCATCATCACATCCTCACAGTCAGTACAGATGTTTCTGATGTTATTTCACACTGTCCCTCTTTGCACACGGCCCATAAAATCCCCATCTTCAACCCTGACCTTGCTTAGAAATGTTCCCTCTCATTAGTCTTCAGTGCAGCACGGCTTTCATAAGACGTGACCACTCTGTTAAATGAAACAGGATGTTATAGAGCCTGTCCACAGCCCCATGATGATGGATTTACAGCGGCAGTGTGCATGGGGTTCAGGGCTGTGACGCATTTCACCATCCTTCAGTTTATGAGTTAAACTCAGCATGCTTTTCAGCTTGCCATTATCATTATTACTATTATTATTATTACTATTATTATTATTATTATTATTATTATTATTATTATTATTATTATTATTAGTAGTAGTAGTATTAAGAAGATGGAGGTGACACTGAGTGACAGTGTTTAGTGTTTAGTAAAGTACAAGGTACACCAGTGTGATGTGGACAGTCTGGAACAGGCACACAAAAATCCTCAGCGTTGTGCAACGTGTGTGTGTGTGTGTGTGTGTGTGTTTGTGTGGGTCTAAGAGAGAGAGAGAGAGCGAGAGCTCTATATGAATGGTTCACTCTTATTGATCTGGAATCTGCTGCAGCTTTCACACACGGTGCGTAAAGTTTACTTTTTCTTCAAAATGATTTAGCAGCTCATGTCCAGAGCTATTTAATATAAATCCTTTATGAATCAGACATCCTGCTGCAGTAAAACTACTCACTCTAATTCTCACTGTAGTCTTTGACTGCTGGACTGGACGTGAAGTCCTGACATTATTTGCTTAGCGATAAATTTCCCCATGACCCATATTCCTGTCAGAGCTGATGAAATCTCAGTCTGAGGGGGATTTAAAAGTGAAAAGAAAACAAGAAAAGTCTAATCTGACTGATTTTAGACTTAGACTTCATTAGAGCTGAGAGGTAAGGCCTCATTTTATTCATTTCATCTTCATGCTGTTGCTCTTATGATCTCAGCTACACCAAGAGTCGATTAGTTACAGGAATCACATGGGGAGAAAATGTGCTTTATGTGCATATTTTATTGCAGTCACATTTCTTACTTATCACAACATGATAAATGTATTCTGTCTGTGTATGGCATTTCCATATGAGTTAGTGCAGGTTAAAGCCTGTTTATTGGGGATCAGAGATGATTTGCCTTAATGCATAAGATTCTCATAGACTCTGTGTGTGTTTGTGTGATTTTATATATATATATATATATATATATATATATATATATATATATATATACTGCTCAAAAAAGTTAAAGGAACCCTTTTTAATCAGAGTATAGCATCAAGTCAGTTAAACTCCTGGGATATTGATCTGGTCAGTTAGGTAGCAGAGGGGGTTGTTAATCAGTTTCAGCTGCTTTGGTGTTAATGAAATTAACAACAGGTGCACTAGATGGGCAACAATGAGAGGACCCCCAAAACAGGAATGGTT
>CM040993.1:2489691-2523212 GCA_022985145.1 Pangasius djambal | reverse complement strand
CAAAACAAAAAAACCCAACTCACAATGAACTGGTGTTCAATTAAAATGAATAAATGAGCTGCAATGATGTGTCAATGTCACAAGCATTCATTAGATCACTATCTTCACTAAGAGTGGAGCATGCTGCTCCTCCTCCTACTAGTGGCAAAATGGAAAATAATCATTCATATCACAAAGCACAATCAGACCCCCCCCCACACACACACACACACACACACACTATCACAATATGGAAAACAGCCGGCACCTCAGTGAATACTCACTGAAATCTGCTTCCTCTCCAAAGCAACACGAGAGAGGAACTAAAGATAGAAACAGGAGATTCTTGGGTTCAAATACATTCATAACCAGTCCTTCACGGGCCGTCGCCTTCTGCGGCCCACTAAGTGCACGTGGATGTAGTTTATCTAATGCAGAAGTACTTCATGTGCTTTCTCGACACCTCTTTAAACTACCTCCCTCATCTAACTTGACCTGAATAGGAAGTCACTCATATTATAGGTAAAGAGACCCAGTAATGATCAATGTCACACATATCTTTTAATTGATCTTGTATCAACTAAACGTCCAGGATGAAGCGGTCACTGAAGATGAGTGAATAAACTGAAACAATAAATCTACAGTGTGTAGGATTTTCTCTAGGTAATTTTTTTTTTATGTAGTATATCTGCGCACAAATGGTGCCTATATACTATTAAAGAATCCTGTTTAGTGCACAGAATGTGGTTTGGGACACAGCCCCTGTTGAATTCTTGTACATTCCTCTCACAGCCTTCAGATTAAGATTTTTACAAGATTAGTAGCACATTAGGAAATCTTCCACAAATAGCGTTTTTCTTCCACAGAGAGCTTTAATATTTGCACACACTTTCTCATATATATTAACATTTTGACAGAATGTGAGGTGATATATGGAAGTGTATAAAACCTAAGAGGTGCCCAGGGAAAATAAAGGCTGAAAAACAGATGGTGGTGTTTCAACTGAAGCTCCTAAAGGCTCTTTGTTTTAGTTCATGAGACTCATGAGATCCCGTCAGATGGCACAAACATTTCAGCAGCTCAACACATTCTTCCGCACAAAAATGCCAGCATGAAACCAGGAAAGCATCTCTGCAGCTATAAAGATCAAGTTAACAGGGTGTGCTTTACTAATACAAAATCAGACATTCAGCCAGCGCTAAACTTCAAATTCTTGAAAACCAAGTGACAGACTATAAGGAAATGCATTCAGACCAATGGCTGTATATATGAGAGAACAACATGGCACTTTTTACTCCCCTTGTGCACTTATGAAGCCTTTCTGCTCGAATTGAAAGTCACCATCGTGACCACGTTTGTGCAGTAGGTCAGAATTGGAGCTATAACATGAACAGTGTATACAGCTGCTCAGACAGAGGGTCCGCCTCTCGCCTGCCCATAGTGATCGTGGACACGCCCTGCTTCGCTCCAGTAGCCCTTACATTGAGAGCTATTACCTGAGTTGCAACTTAAGACGGCGCTCTGAATGCTCTCTCAAAGTGGTAAGAACAACGTTATTAATTAATTGGCAAAATGCTAAACTGTACTCGTTTAATTTTCACAGAAATTCTGATTTTACCATTGACAGGAAAAGTCAAGACTCATAACTGGCTTAACTACCAGTTGCTAGTTAGCTGACACTGGCTAATCTATCATGTTACTCAAAGTAATGCAAGTATAAGTGGCTAATGTAATTTACTAACTGAAAATAGCATTTACACTCAGCACAACGTATTCTCAGGAGGGGGGAAAAAAAAATCATCATGCTCCACAATGACACCTGCAGTAAGTTACCCATCTGAATAGGGAAGTGTGATGTTTTATGCCCCTCTTGTTCTGTGGAATCGGTTTAAAAAAAGAGTAACTGGTTAAACTTGTGAGGCTCGCTGTGTTCGCTAATGTCATACAGTCAATAGCAAATTGTTAAGAAATTTAGCTGGAATTAGCTGCCTTGGTTAATGCCATCATTTCTTTCACTCACACTGGTTTGCTGTTTATAATGTCAGTACAACGAGCTAGCTTAGACATCAAAATGAGCAACACACAGGAAATACTGCAGAGAATTCCCCACTGAGAGTCTGTTTAGAGCAAAACACGACATGGCTTTGCTACAGAACTGTCAAGAGGTTCAGGTGAGTGTTGGAAATTCGCCTCATCAACAACGCCCTTTTTTTAAAATCACCAATAACTCCTATAAAAATGCATTTATTGTAAGGAAAAAACACTGGGGGAGATATCAAGGTCAACTGAACTTGTAAAAATTACCCTAGTCCTGAAAATAATTTGTGCAGATGTAGCTTCAAATGTAAGTCTGGCTTGTTTTCCATTCACTAACATGGGAATGGGCGGGGTTAAACAACTGTCCTGCAGCCAGCCACTCTAGGGCCTCAGAGACATTTTGGCTTCACCCTGTTACAACATCCACTCATATAAACAGTCATTGCTCCAAACAAGCCCAGACGTGGAAAATAAAGCTAATGACCTCTTGTGGAAATAATTAATGTGGTTGATATTTTCCATAATAACCATCATAACTTCATAACCATCAGATCAGGAATTTCTCTGAACTCTCTGACAGTTTCTAGCAGCTCGATTCGCGATGACAAAATGAACCTGAGCTATAACTCTAAACAACTTCCTGATAACCCAGTGGCCAGGAGTGGGCAGTGTATAAATCCAGGCTTCAGCTCTCGGATCGTTTTACCTCGTAGAGACGTGGGGCTCTGCAGCCGCTCTTTGGGTTTCGGGGAGGCGCGCGCCGGCCCGGAGAGCCTTTGGTGCTGCGCTGCTGGGAGACAATCAGGAATCATGGTCTGATTCAGGCTGGCCTAAGGTCAGCGTTTAACATAGTAACCATCAAGACACTGATCCAGGATCAGTAAACAACGTCATGTTAAAGAGGACAGCCTAAGGAGGGACAGCCAGCCAGCGTGGGGTTTTATCCGATGAAGCAAAGTGAGCGAGCCATGCTTCCACTAGCGACAGAGGAAAAAAACGTTATCTAGCCAAGGAGTCACCGGCCACTAGAGGGTGCCACAGAAATGGGAATCATTTCACCTAGAGAGGAAGCGCCGATAACACAGCCAAGCTACCAGTAGAGAGAAAAGAGGGGCAGGGGATTGAGATAGGGACGGCATGCTAAAGAATAGCAAGTGGAAGAAAGGGAGAGATGGAAATAGAGTGGGAAGTTCCACCGATAACACTTTAACTTTTGGCATTTGACAAAAGTACCGACAGAATCCTGTATGCATGCATGTAGTTCGTTTCTCAGTCAAATGACCATTAAAATGCAACATTACTGCGTGCTGCTATCAAGTGTCTAGCACTTATTTTATTTTTGCTTCAATTATTCTCCCATCACCTCTAAATAGCTCTCCTTCGATTATTACTAAATGAAGCATTTTGATGTTTAAAGTCAAATTAATGTTAATTACATTTCTAAAATCTTTTCCAGAAAATTAACACAATAAATAATGCCATGAATTAAATGAGATGAAACAAAGATAGAAAATAGAAGAAAAGGTACTGAGCATGTAGCTAAGAAATTATGAGAGAGAAATATTATAATATATAAGTACACAGAGAAGTGGTCTAACAGCCAAAGTCAAAGAATAACACTAATTCACTGGTTTAGTACATTTTAAATCTTTTTTTTCCTTCACTCTGGAAACTGATTGTGATTTTGTTTTCAGTTAGGATCTGAACTTAAAATTTGATTCTCTCTTCAGTATAAACAGAAAATTCATCAGCGGCAATCTGCAAAATAAACATCACTCGTGTATGTACTGACCTGTAGACAGAAATGAATTTATTTAGTAAATCTGACTGTGATGTGCATGTACACCCACCGTCCTCTTTATTAGGAACACCTGTACATCTGGTCATTTTTGCAGTTATCTAATCAGTCAATCATGTGGCAGCAGCACAGTGCATAAAATCATGCAGATGCAGGTCAAGAGCTTTAGTTAATGTTCACATCAAACATCAGAATGGGGAAAAAGTGTGATCTGTGTGACTTTAACCGTGGCATGGATGTTGGTACCCAGTGGGCTGGTTTGAGTATTTCAGAAACTGCTGATCTCCTGGAAAGTTCATACAACAACAATCTCTAGAGTTTACACAGAATGGTGCGAAAAACAAAAAACACTGAGTGAGCGACAGTTAAACATTTTATGCTTTGTGCTGCTGTCACATGATTGGCTGATTGGATACCTGCATAAATGAGCAGGTGTACAGGTGTTCCTAATAAAGTGGACAGTGAGTGTCTCACTTTACGTAGTAAATGGGAAATCATGTACAAGTATATGTCAGTGGCCATGATTGGCCCTTGTGTGTGTGTGTGTGTGTGTGTGTGTGTGTGTGTGTACTCACTGGCTGACTGGCTCTGGTGTCGGGGGGATCCGTTTGGCACTTGCAGGTTGGACTCGCAGCTGCGGCTGTTTCTGACAGGTTCGGCAGCAGGGCTGGAGCTGGAACGTGTTAGGTTTGGAAGACTGCGCCGTAATTTCTCTACACACACACACACACACACACACACACACACACACACACACACACACACACACACCAGAGGCATCTGAAATATTATTCACATTCCCAGGTTTCTGCTATAGATCTATATACTGCTGCTGCTACTTATACTGCTATGTAAGTATGCTAAGTATGCTACTGCTACTTGTACTGAATATATTGCTGCTACTATATACAAAATGCTGATACTAAACATTTTCCCTTCCCATCAGTGTTGCTTTTGCACCAGAAAAGATGCCCAAAACATGCTGAACCCCGCCTACCTTCGTTCTTGATGGCGTTTGTGTGGGGTTCATGGGCGTGGCCCTGCAGTGAGAGGCGGGGCTGCTGCAGGCGGCTCATGATGGGTTGTGGCGAGGCACGAGCAGGTGAACGCGAGCGGGGAGAGTGGCGAGGCGAGACGCGGGGCGAGACGCGGGGAGAGGGGCTAAAGCGTGTGATGGGTGGGTGGTGGTAGGCCATGGGCATTGCTGCCTCCTCATCATCCTCCAGACTCTGTGCGTCCAGCTCCTGATCGCTGAGCGTTCCACGCCTCAGGGACTGGCACGATGAGCCCGAGCTGCGACGTGACGCTGTTGCAGCGTAGTCCTGACGTAGGCCTGTTGACACGCACAGCACGGGGAGTTTTATACAACACTGTACTATCACAGACTGTAGGTAATCAGGGAGCGAGACACAGAGGAGACACCATCTTGATACATGTAACATAATTCATTTTCTACAACTTGTTAGTACACTTGAGGATTACATGTAAACATGAAATCTGATGAATATCATTTAAATAAATCATTCAGCAAGTTTACTATGAATATAAAAATGTCCTCTGACTTTCAAGTTTTAATGTTAATCACACAGATTGTGTATATGTGCAGGGTAATACTGGCTTGCCATGCCATGAAGTCTATTTGATTGTGTTTTTTCTGCTCATATCCACTGACGCACTGCATGTGTGAATGTGTGTGATGTTCACTGAGACCAACACAGAACACAATTTGTATAAGCATAAACCAGGCTCCTCTGCTTCGCGTCAGGTCGCATCACACCACCTCGGCATGGATTATTTTTCTACTGAAAAACGCCACACTTCCCACTAGACTGGTAAGTCAGTGCAAGGAATATTCCATTGGTTTTTAGTCACTCGTCACTCATACGCATATTCCAAACATAATATGTTCAAATGTGTTATATAGCAGTCCTAAATTATAAATCTGGAATTTATAAAAAGTGGCATGGTCAAGGCTTGGGGTTGCAGAAAAATCATAAGGTCCACTTGGGGTTGTTCGCCCAAAAGTGTTCAGAAACCCCCGTTCTGGAAGCAGATAACAGACAGAGCCACTCACTCTCCTCCTGCATGCGGGCGAGAATCTGCACATCGGTGACATCATTGAGCTTGTAGGTGGTAGAAGATCCCACGGAGTCCTCGTCCATCTCAGAAGTGCTCAGCTCACTGTCCACTGACGACTGAGGGCTCACCGCTGGGGGGTTTCTGTCCACTGAGCCACGCTGATGACCTGCACACACAGACGACAAATCAAAATATAAAAACAAGCGGCCTCTACTTGACTGCTGATGGAGCAATACTTGTGGCGTATATTTCTAAACAGTGAATGCGATATGAAGGGCTGCGCGCTTGTAATGTCGAGATGAATGTTAAAGGGCACCTGTGCTACTAGGCAGTACTAGTTGCTTGACGATAGGCACTCTGGAGGGAGTGGAGGAAGGGGAGTTGAAGCCACTGCTGTACGGGCTGTTGGCTGCGTTTGGACTGCACGAGCTTCCGTACGCCACCTGAGGGCTGTAGGTACTGCCGTACAGACTCCGCCTCTTATTCGCTGTGGAGAAAGAAATATAGAAGAGATATTGCAGAGGGAACAACTTATGAGGAACATGAGGGTTAGGAATTTACCTCAAACACACTCTGTGTTAAAGACAGTGACAGTTAAAGATAGTGACCACCTCTCTCTGCTGCTGAATGTGCGAGCACGACCATGCTCTTATAGTCTATTTAAGCATACGACAGAGACCAGACCAACACAGAACGCCTTCATTGGTGTGTCCAGTGCTTTAACAATAGACTCTATTCACTCCATATGGGCACAATGTACCTCGCCCACACACACACAATGTAGCCATTTACTACACAACACCATGAAAAGCTTTAGTCATTTACACTGCAGTAATGAAGTTGAACTCTGACTGAAAGTCTGAACTCCCTAAACTCCCAAAGACTTACTGAGGTTAAGACTCGTATCCCAGGAGCACTGATGGAATAATCTCCCAGTGGATACACTCTCACATGACCATACACACACACACACACACACACACACACACAGCTGGACATTCAAGAGGCCATTAGAGTCTACTTCCCTTCCTCTGCATTCTCCACACTCCTCCCATTTCCTGTGTTTTGCTGCTCAACATCTCTAGTTGTCTCCTCCTCCATCTGCATTATTTAGGGACGCTGGGCTCTATAGGTCAGCTTAGAAAAAAAAAATCACTAACACTGAGACATGCCCAGCTCTGCGGAATGGCAGGAACGGTCCATACAAGAGTTATGTACAGACGTCAGCAATTGGGATTAGTGCTGTAAATGCTTCTGCTACCAGAGTCGTAAATGTGTGTCGTTTATATTCTGATAAATGCCAAGAGGGTGGTAGTTGATTCTGGATCCGCAGTGTGACACTGCAGCACCTAGTACATGAAATAAATACAGAGAATTTCAATGTGATCGTTAAAGCCGAGTGTCCGCTACACCTTGTTGTAGCCAGGGACCCCTTTAACTGTAAAATAAATTCCATGGACATAACAGATTTATTTCATGAACATTATTTCCATTTTTTCCAAATTATATGTATATTTTTTTAAGCCATAATGCTTTCTATTCCTGAAATTTGAAGTGATACAACACACCTGATTTGGATTTGCTGAGTATAATATCTTTGATTACATAGATTGTGATTTCCACCACTGTTTTAAAATAAATAAATAAATTTATGCTCCAGGGACTTTGAGAACCATTTGCATTTGACCTGCCGCAGAAGTTGGAAGTCAGAATCTGTTATTTTCAATTGGGGAAAAACAGACACCTCAAGGTTTGTGTTTTGTTGGCAACAAGCTAGCCAGCTAACTGTGATGAGTGATGTATATGTTTCCATTTTGATCTGGAATCACTCGCTGAACTTGGGGGTTGAGGAGATCATCCTGAGTTCCTGATCAGGAATTCTGAGTTGAGGGGGGGCTTTCTTTGATTTCACCACCGGTCGTTAGTTGGAGTCGGAGGTTGGAAATTACCAGCTACGACCTCTAATCGAATGCAGAAATATATCGTCATATTGCGTAGCCCTAGTGTCCACACTACACTGAAAAAAGCTCACTGAATTTACTTCATTCAAATGCGTACATCAGTTCCATGCAAATGAACTTAGTTACATTAACACAATTTGTTTTCGTAAATCCAACATGATTTGATAATGTATTTTCAAAGCCCTTGATACAACCGAACCCTATAACCACCAGAGCTCAGGATCAAAACCGGGTCACCTGCGATCGGAGGCAGCGACGTTCCAAGATTATATAATGTGAATGGATTAGCCTGTTAATACTACATGAACTGATCACGCTCACTGAACATCATTCAATCTAGTAATTAGAAACTTGTTTAAATTAAAATTTAGTATAAGCAATGAAATCGTGTTTTGATTAGACGCTATCTATTTTTATGTAAACTAGACGCAATGTGTTGTCTTAAATCTGACTGACCACATATTCACTTTTTTCAGTGTAAGTTTAAGGGATCAAAAGCACATCTCATAACCCTAAAGGAGCATCACATGTCAGCTCAAACTTTCAAGCTGCAAAGCATTATGGGCCATGACCTCTTGCCTAAAGTTGACGGATAGGACTGTGTGTGTGTGTGTGTTTCAAAGAAGCCTAGATGGAAGCCTGGCGTGATTTAATCAGACACTTACAGAAAACAGACTGACAAAAGGAGTCCTAATCTGAAATTTGGGAGAAGTATAAAGGTGAAGACATTTAGTTTCAAAGATGAACAGGACACTGCATTAACCGCATGCACACACTCGCAAACACACAGATAGTATATAACAAGCAAGTACTCTGACCAACTGTGATATAAAAAGGTCAGAACAGACTTATCAAAATAAAACCAGTGGCATCTGCCTTCTATTATCCCACGGTGTCTGTACAATAGCACTGAGCAACAGGAAGAGTGTGAATGTGTGAAATTAAGCATTAACAGAACACGTGAATGTCACAACTGTTAAATAGGCAATACCATAAAATTATAGCTCAAGCGAACAGCCTTTTTTTCCAAGAAAGAAGATGGTTACTTGCAGAAAAGAAAAAAGAAAACACGACAGCATCATGTCTCATTTTTTACCAACACTTTTCCACATATAAACATACAGATCCAAATACCTTCCTACAAACATAAGGCCGTTGTTTCCATCTGTCAGTGGGTTAAAATGATGGCCTTTCCAGACCAGTACAGTTAATGGAGAGGCCTCTTTTCACAGATGTTACAGTAAACCGAGAAAATCCGTCATTATCTGTCCGTCTATGTGAGAGACCAAAGCACAATCTAAATTTTAAAGAAATGATGGGTAATATTTTGACTTGAATTACCAGCACAAATGAACTGGAACTGGTTTCCTGGCATGCACCAACCCTAGGCTAATACATCTGTAGAGTCTATTAGTGGATAAGCAGCTTGGCCTTACTGTCTGTCCATCTCGCTATTAAAACACAACCGAAATAGATTGGTGCTTTGCATATCCAAGTTATTACCAAACTATTAATCTCCTTCCAACGTAAACCCGAAATTTAGCCGAAGAAGCAAAACTACTTGGCATAAATACTTGGGACTTGTGCTGAGAAAGCACAGTAATGTTATTAAGAGAAAAGCCGACAGCCACTGCGAAGAACACAGAGACCCAAAAGCAGAGTCAGAGAAAGAAACAAGCACAAATAAGGCTAAGGGCAGGTCACATGAGGAGAGGAATATGAGAGAGAGAGAGAGAGAGAGAGAGAGAGAGAGAGAGGCTGATTGTGAGGGAGTCAGAACTGGAAACACAGAGGAAAAGAGCGGAAAGAAAGAACAGAATACAATAGCAAGAGCTCGGCTGAGTGCATATAAACAGAAATATGGACCAAGCAAGATTGAAAAGAAAGAAAGGGAAAATGGAAAGAGGGAGGGAAGGGAGAACGTGTGTGTGTGTGTGTGTGTGTGTGTGTGTGTGTGTGTGTGTGTGTGTGTGTGTAGGAGAGTGAAAGTGTGTTTGGGAGTATGTCATACCCTAGAGGAGTGGTTCCTTTACCTGTAAAATGAATTCAACCCCATCTATACGGATTTATTTTAATCCTTTTATAAACTAAAAAAATCATTTTTACATCAGAAAAATCATATTTCCAACATCGGATCCTGTAACAAATGGCAAAGATTGGAATTAGATTTGGAAAATAAATGTAATTTTTGAAACAGACTTGACTTGGTTTTTCACTGGTTTGATTTTATTATATTTATGTAAGTAGTTTGTAATGTAATGTAAGTAGTTTGTGTGTGAAAGTGTCTGTATCGAGGAAAAAAATAAATAAATAAAAAGAGTATCGGACCATCTCCAGACTAAAACCCCTTCAATTCAAATCGAGGCACCGGCCTAGCGTGTTCAAATCTGAGCAAATATGATTTTATATTAAAAAAAAAAAAAGAAGAAAAAAGTGCACTCCAGAGTGAGGACGTTTCTGTAGATCGTTCTTACGCTAAAGAAAGCAAGCACTCGAAAGAAAGGCCTTGCACTTGTCCGCAGACACTCGGCTACTCGACACAGGATTACTCTGAAATTACTTGTGCCGTACACAAAATTACAGTGTTATATCCTGTCCAGTTTTTTTTTTTATCTGTTCATCGATTGCAGCATTTAAGAGCATTCCAGCCAGAATCAATCTGATCGTCTGATCTATCGGACATGCATCGTGCACTCACTGTAACTTGAGCTGAAGTTCTTGCATCATAGCAACACAAAACGAGGTAAAAAGAAATATCAAGAGAGTCTCAAACCAGATGGTGGGGAAGCTATTCATAAACACAACAGCTGTGTGTAAACATGTTCAGGAATATCTTCTTAACAAATATTTAACAACAAATAATAATGATGGTGAATATACAGTGATGGGGAAAACATAATAAAAAAAATAATCATGAATTATACATACAGTATAAAGCATAAATAAGTTCACAATCAAAAGCTCCTGCAGCAAGATATTACATTCTAGTCCTTGTTTTTACTCTCCATCTTCATTCTGTCCATCTCTAATATGTTATTCAACCATAGAGCCATGCCCTCTTTTACATTACAAACAGGAGTGCAAGGGCAAGAGACTGGTTACCATGGACTGAGTAACAAACACACACACACAAACAAAACACACACTCCCCAGACATCTTACCAGGAAAGAGAAAATTCATCTGTGACTGCAGCATTCAAAGGGATTTACAGCTCATTAATCTCATTCAGTAAATCTCAGTGAATCTGCTTCTCAGCGCTTGTTGTCACAAACACTACCCTTATGTCATCATATGAACTACATAAGACCTGAAATGTTCGAATCAAAGAGCTTAGAATCGGACAAATCCTAGAGTGGATTACAACTGAATGATACGAATAAAATAATGACAAACATTTTAGCAAAATACATCAAGAAACGTGAAAATTAGGGAACATTTGTTAATTTCTTAGCATTATTATGGTGATTATAACTATTAAATCACGCTGTATGCCTACACATTAACTAGGCTGTTTTGAGCTGACAGGACGTCTCTGGCAACTCAAATAAACACTCTTTACAGATGTCTTGAGCAGAAAAGCATCTCATCTCAGTCGGGCAGGACGATGTCAAAGCATCAATCAAAATGATGTGGAGAGGCTGCCACACTTGACCTATACAGAACATACAGTCATCCAGAATGCAGTCTAGCAGCTGGTTTTGAGTGGTTTGTTTTTACACGTAACTTTGTTCAACAGGATACAGAAGGTGTGTTTCCTGAAGAGCTAAGATCATAAATCGGCGTTGCCAGCGAAGTTTCCAGCCCGACAACATCTCAAAAACCACACAAAAAAAATCCAGGCACTGAAAAAAGGAGATGTATTTTTCATCCTTTTCTCAGCCTTTGCGTGTGGAAACAAGGCACTGTGGTGCGAACTCATTTCTGCTGTACGAACCATAATCCCCCTTTCCCTCTCCAAATCTTAGCATTATATCTTACAGGAGAAATGGTTCTGTACATCACACACACGCTGTCTGCACTTACATTCTGCCTTTGTTTAATACATTTTTTTTTTTTACATTTATTTGCTATAGAACAAGATATAGGCAGGAGCAGAGTATTTTTAACCTAGTCCAATCTGACAACGATGTTTTTGCTTTTTATTTTGGTTTTCTTTGTTTTTTAAACTGTCCTGTCCGTTGCTCCTCCTCTGATGAAAATGTTTATAGAGTGAGCTTGGGTCAGTGTGGCTCTATTAGCGCTAACTGCAGTTCCCATTTTTGACGACTACGAATATAACTACAAATAATAACTCTGTGGAGCAAAATGGGGCAGTGTAAACGCTGCCCCACGATTCCGCAACATCTGGAAAGGTGAGCAAATCAATAGAACCTTCGACTTATATCTGTCAGTTTTTGGGTTTTTTTCGCTCAAAAGAGGTAATAAGTATTTCAACAGAATTTTTAAATATATCGAGTTTTGAATGAGGACTTAATGAAGTTTGTTGAACGGGTGATATATACGGTGAGGGTCTGCAGCACCTGGCCCTATGGACGAGGTGTCACTGAATCTGAGGCTACAGTAAATACAGACTCAAAGAAAACTGGACAACTGAACCTTGGAAAAAGACCAGGTGATGTTTTTCTAATCTTTTGTCCAATCAAGGACATTAAACTGGTCAGTGAGTGTATACAGCTCTTCATCAGCTGAGAATACAGCGCTTTTTTTTTTTTTTTTTTTTAAACAAAATCTACAACTGAGCTACCAAGCAACCAATGACTTCACCCACACAAGCCCATCTGGGTGCAGATGGACATGTGGCCCAGTTCCAAAACTGTACTACGTCTGAGCCTGATCTCTACAGCTCTAATCCATATATTCTAGGAAAGGTACCTTTGCTCCAGGGGGAGTCATTTGGAACCCTTCCAAGGTCAGTAAAGAAGATATAATGGATCAGGCATTTTCAGAGCAAAGAGCGAGGTGTGGGTTCGAATCCCAGTACTGCCAGGAGACACTATGGAACAAATAAGAATGGGAAGAACTCTCAGTTTTATGCTCGGGTCTGTGCTGGGACTGGATTTTGTCTCACTTGTAGACCTTTCTGGATGAAAGCATCTGTCAGATTATATGTCAAATTAAATATGTGTTAAAAATCTGTGAACTCACAGTGGAAGGCCCTGGGGAGGGACTGAATCACACTAAAGGTCTGTAGACAGGCGATAGTGTTCCACTGCGCTGCTCAAATCAGGAGTCAGATGAGCAGACCCGAGTAAAAATGGCACGGACACCTCTCCCAATGATCTGAGCTCTCTCAGAACTCCCTGAGCTTTCCCTATAATTAGTGAGAGCGCGCGCACACACACACACACACACACAGCCGGATGTGCGGGCTCTCAAAGCAGAGGACAGGGTATAGTAAGCTGCCAGCCCACATGCTGAACACACGCTCAGTGAGAGGGAGATGGGAGGAGAACAGACAAAAGAGCCAAAGTGGAGGACGATAGGAAAGGAGGAAGAAGAACCTCTTTAGCAAAGAAGTGCGAAAAAATGAGCAAGGGGAAAAAAAATGAAAAGAAATGAAAGTGAAATTCATGGGAGCTCTGCAACTAAAGCAGAAATAGAGAAAGAGGAAAGCAGAATAGACGACAGATGTGTGTGTGTGTGTGTGTGTGTGTGTGTGGTACCTGTCATGGTGAGGTCGAGTCTGTGGAGAAGGGAGCGTTTGGCTGACTCCATGTCAGGGCTGGGGTTGTCCAGGGCTTGTCTACACCACACGATAGGACTGAGTGCTTTCTGGAGAGGGCTGTTCAGCTTTGCCTCATACAACCTACCAATACACACACACACACACACACACACACACACACACACACACACACACACACGTTACAGTGTATAGACCTAGGACCCAAGTAATAGCTTTCCTGGAGTATGAATGCCAATCAGTCTCTGCTAATTATAGGTCGTAATAAAGCTAATATTATAAACAGAAACGACTGATCTTAGTGCAGTATTCGCACCCAGGTTTACACTTACACAAAAGCCTAATGACTCAATAGTACAATATTACATTTATTCTGTTCTTTTCAAATTAGAGAGGAACTTTTTTTATGAAGGTGCACTCTACATGACATGCAAGATTCAGGTGAAACTTAACCACTATATATAACCACCAGTTTCCAGTGTTTTGTAGACTGTCTAAGACAAGTGATGACGTCACAGACACGACCTCAGAGCTAAATAATGGTGTAGTAGGAAAAAAAAAATCATCAGCTTTTCCTAACATCTAGAGTGAATCGTTTGGTTTATTTACCTACAGGTTACAGAGAATGTTCAATTTTCTGTCATCAGTGGCCTGTGGCAGCTTTGAGAAATGTTGCAGTAGCTAATTTCAAGCTCTCTGACTCTTGACAATAAAGATTATAGGACAAATAAAGAGAGAGAGAGAGAGAGATCCATCTTCTTGACAAGTGACTCTTCTTTAAAAACCGTTACACTAGAAACTGCTTGTTTGTGGTACATTCAAATGAGTTCAGGAAGCAGTCGGTGGAACATCTTATTAGCAGACATGCAGCAAAACCGACGTCTGATCAGAGCAGCACTGCTTAGCTTCATGAATTAAGGACACAAGAAGCTCCTTAACTCTGGAGGCCAAGCAAAACAGTTTTGATTACAGCAGCACTTCTGGCATCCGTATAGCAGCCGTCTGTCTGTCAATCCCTTGTGGTGGTAATTCAGGATTACAGCATGACTCGGTAACAGAGACTGATACTCACGTTGCAATCGATTTACCTCGGAAGCGGGAAGTCCGAACTCAAAATGACATCATTTTCTCTAACGTGGACGCCTTCGTGTTCATCTTTTGTTCTCAACAAGCTAGGCAGCAAACTGTGATAAGTGATGTAGATTTTCCTCCTCAAAACTGTGTAGTCAGTGTTATAGATCTAACAAGCGAATGCGTGTGTAGTGTGATTGATCTAAAGCAAATAAAATGATATGCTGTACAGTACAACTGATTTAAAGGTAAGATGTGCTGGTTTGTTTATTATTGTTGATGAGAGCAGCCACGTTGATTTGACGTCGCTCGCTGAACTCGGGGTTGAAGAGACAAGAAGTTGTTCCGAGTTGAGTTGGCGTTTTCTTTATGTTTTCCTAGTTTCCTGATTGAATGCGCCATCCATCTAATCCTCGTACACTCAGACAGAGTCAGAGCGAGAGAGAGGACAGTATTAAATGCTAATAATGGTAAAGGTCATTGGATTCAATGTGTAAATATCGAGATAACTGGAATTGGGATCTGGAAAAGAAATTTACGGCTTATTCTTTTGGAACGGGAAATGTTTACTTATAAAGAGACGCGACTGTTTTATCCTCTTTTAGGACTGATGTTATTACATTTATATTTTTATTGTACTTACAGTGTAAGTAGTAAGTGTTAGTGGTTTTTAAAAGATAACATTATCTGATACTCAAGGTTTCAGTAGTGGGCACTGTAAATCTCTACTACTATCCATTACAAGATGTCTTCACTGTTATCAGTTCCAGCATTGTAATATTTAATGCTACTGAATGGTTCACTTGTCTGCCCTGTCCCACAAGATCACACACTGCCTTCTCTGCCATCTCGAACTCATCACATTCCACACTGATAGATGAGTTCACAAGCAGAGTGACAGAATAGTTTTTAACTTTCATCACTGATCTCATCGATGATCTCATCGTCGAACCTTCGCCAGGTCACAGCTGCTGCAGGGATTTCCCACATCCCCTGAGGGCCTGTAGCGCTTCTGCCCAAATACAAGCTCAAGTTCCAGACCGCTTACTGCCTCAGTGGAAAATCTGTACAAATTCTGTGAAAAGCCTTAAAATACAGGCAGTGGAAGTGACCGAGTTCAGAGATTTCAGTATACACTGACACCTCGGCTCATATCTCTGGCTGTTCTGCAGTAAAAGGGCCGTGTACTACACCTTTTATAAGTATAGGTTATCTGCAAGGGTGGCCATAAAGCACCAATATATTAACAAAGTCACAGTGAAAGGTCATGTGGAATGGCACCAAAGGACACCAACTGCGTTCCTGATCTATCCCCGCCTTTTACTGTTGAACACCTGTTTTTGTCAGCAGGGTTGTTTGGGACAAGATGGTCGCCATGAAGCTGTCTGACTGTCTGAAAGTCTATCTAACAGTAGTTTTCTATCTTTTACATACACCCTGGCAGAGCTGTATACAAGCTGCCTACATTAGAGAGTCTAGTCTTAGCTAATCTAATCTAAGATAATCCAGCACCACAGTCCAGCATCCTTGGTCTTCATGGTGTTGTATGAAACACACGACTCGGGCAGAACAAAATACAGAATAGCTTGTCTACATCAGGGGGTCTGAAATTTTAACTGTTTAAAAAAAAAAAAAAAAAATCCGATTCACAATGTGGAATAACAGAAAGGTAGGAACTTGGATGTCGTACTCTTCACAGCTAGCAAGAAGGCACTTACAAGAAAAAGCTGGAATCCAGAGCCACCCACTGTTAATGAACGGGTGGATAAGACACACACACACACACATTTATATATATATATATAAAAAATTGTCTCTCTCTCAACAAGCGAAATGAAATATTTAACCAGATTTGGATGAAGTGGATTGAGTATACAGTATTAAAGCTATACGGGCAGATTTTTGCTGAACTGATGAATGGGTGAAGGTGTAATGTATATGCAAGTCTGTAAATAAAAGCATAATACTGGGAAGATACTGGGAAAGCTGTGTTGTAGATTTGGTGAAAAGCACTGAGGATTTTAATTGTATACACGTCAAGGGAGTACTGATAGACTGTGACGGTGTACTGTTGTGAAATTGAAGTGCTTTTTTAAATAAACATTTTTAAAAATCTTGTAAATATTTATTTTATGAACATAATCCTAATAATCTTTTTTTGACTTTTTTTTTTATTTTTTATTTCAGCCATAGAACCTTTTTTTTTTCTTTTAATTATAAATATTATTGAACTCTTTACTCTCGTAACACGTTTAATTAAAATGAGATGTCACTACATGTAAGTTCACATTATTCCTTTTTGGGGTTTTTTTTCTGAGTCTGGATTTAATTCTAGTGACCTGTCAAACTGGATCGATAATAACTACAACAGCTCAATAATAATTATAATAATAATAATAATAATAATAATAATAATGATGGGCTGTGATTTCCTGATCACTGCAACAAACTTCAGACCCCCTGAGGATCCCAGGACCCCAGTTTGAGAGCCATAGTGCTAGAAACCTAAACAGCCAGCTCAATCCCTGAAGAGGCCTGTTCAGGACAATCTGTTGCACACTGCAGCGTGTTCAGATGGCACACACACACACTCCCGGAGGAGAATAAAGGAGAGAGAGATGAACTAGTGCACCACCAACTAATCACTAATGACGTCATCTGTTTGAGACACAGGCGCAGGAGTGTACTCTGTGTGTGTCTCTTGATGACTGGAAACAGCTGCCAAACTCCAGAAGAATTTAAGGGTGTGATTTTACACACACACACACACAGATATAATAATAATGATGATGACTCACCAGCTGTCTTCGTCCTCGTTCAGACAGTCCATGTCCTCCAGGTCCAGGATCTCCACCTCGTCCAGGACTGAAGACTCTCGGTCCTCGCTGTAGTCCACAGACTCGCGGTGGTAATACGGGCTGCCGCCGGTGTTTGTGGCAGCGGGAGAGCCGTCGCAGTCATAAGCCGAGCCGTAGCTCCCATGGTACGAGCGCCTGGGGCTCAAACAGCGCGAGTTCTCCAGCGGCGCCGCTCCGCCGAAGCCCCGCATGCCGCCGAACCCCGCCCCGGTGAATCCCGCCAGCCCCGCCGCCACCGCCACCGCTCCCGCCGACAGCGCCGAGTCGTAGCCCGCGCTCAGGGGTCTGGCGTTGGCCGCCAAGCCTCCGGACGTCGACAGCAGAGCGGAGCGACTCCGGAGCTGCTCGTTTTGCTGTTCGAGCTTCTTGACCAAGTCCTGAAGCTTCCGCACCTCCAAGTCCGCGTTGATGTTCGAGTTGATGTCCTCCATTGGGGCGCCGCAGCACCAACTACAGCCCGAAAAACGGCTTTCTAGCAAGTCAACAAGCCGCTCAAGTGTTAGTCCTAAACTCTCCTAACTGTACACCGTCAGTGACGCAGCTGTAAAGTACGCTCCTGTGCTTATGACCGTCATCTTTCCTTACTAGTTAAACACACGAGCGGCTTGGGCGCCATCTTTACCGTCCGTCAGTTACCAATTAGGGAAAGCGGAAAAAGCTGACGTGTTGCGTCATCACGCATGCAAGCAGGAACGAGCACGTTTTGGGAGTGACGGCTCACGTGAACGCGCTTTTTTCCTTTCCTTTCCTTTTTTTTTAAAACCCATAAACAATCGGGGCTGTAAACTTTTGCCCTCACACTTTTCTAGACACTTTAAAAATACATTGATAGTAATTAAATAAACAAAGTCAGTTGCTATAATGCTATATCATTCTGATGGGATTCACATACAATATTTCTAGGATTAGATATACAATTTTGACAAAAAGTATGTGGACACTTGACCATCTCACACATGTGACTCTTCCCCAAACTGCTGCTACAAAGCTGGAAGCACACAATTGTATAGATTGTAAAGCTACAGCATACAGAGACAATTTCACTACACTGCAACTAAGAGGCTTAAACCTGTTCCAGCATGACGATGCCTCTGTGCACAAAGCAAGCTCCATGAAGACATGGTGTGTGAAGGTTAGAGTGGAAGAACTCGAGTGTCCTGCACAGAGCCCTGACCTCAACCCCACTGAACACCTTTGGGATGAACTGGAACTCCGACTGAACCCCAGACCTCCTCACCAACATCAGTGCCTGATCTCACTAATGCTCTTGTAGCTGAATGATCACAAATCCCCACAGCCTCGCTCCAACATCTAGTGGAAAGCCTTCCCAGAAGAGTGGAGCTTATTATAACAGCAAAGGGGGAATAAATGTGGAATGGGATGTTCAACAAGCACATATGAGTGTGAGGGTCTATAAACATACATACATACATACATACATACATATATATAAATATAAAAAACCCATACAGTATATGGAACTTTAAGTGGAGAGCTATAAAACCCACACTATAAGTTTAGTATTCTTCTACTACACTATATAAATCAGGACAGACATAAAAGCAAAAGCAGGTACATTATGTTCAAAAAACATCACTTTATTCTGAGTGAACACAGGATTCTCAATAAGATGTACATTTATTACAAATATACATGAAATGTTTTATTTGACCTTAAATTGTCATTACCTTGTCAGATGTTGGTTTGTTATAAGTACAGTGTTTGGCTGATTTGGGCACAAAGTGTCAAAGGTCATAGTGTATCTGACCCTGAAGTCTGTTCCAAGATGTTCCCTGACCCGTCGCCCATCTCCTCACATGCCTCCACGTCTCCTCCATCTCCATCTGCTCCCTGATTGGTCGATGTTTCCACCAGTCCATCCTGGTCACAGCTGATATCCTGCGACTCATCAGCCCGCTCTTCCTCCTCCTCGTCCTCCACGTCCATCTCAAACACGCGGACGTGACGCAGGTTCGAACTCAGCTAGTTCAGCAAGTGCAAAACATGTGGGGTTAGTTTATGAATAAATAAGTAGTAATTAGTTTGAATTTACACAACTCTTTTAATATGATCTCTGTATGTGTACCAAATAAACAGCAATCTCTCCATGATTCTAATCTCTAATTCATTAAAGAAGCACTGACCCTTTACATGCTGCATGGTTAGTTTATGCAGATACGCATCCAGAACGCAATTCATATCCTAAATGTCTTCATTAAAATAAGTGAAAATATGAGTAATCATTCTCTTTAAAGATCTGTAACTACACAAGATCGAAAGCATGTGTAGTATGCAGTAGTAACAAACTGCTTACCACGCAGGACACTTTGCGGATGCCATTCACAGCCACAAACTGGGCTTTCATGTTCTCTAGATCCCGGCTCATATTTCCCCATGTCAGCCCTCGTACAGGGATCTCACCGCTCTGCTGGTCCAACCTGGTCCACAATCGCACAGAGCTACGGTGAGCTTGATGTACAACACAGTATAATCGCTAAAGCACTTGACTGGGGCTAACGTATAAGATTAAGGACATCAAAGGAAGACTTTTATATCACTAGTATTTTTTAAACCATGCCCTACTGAAGCAGCAGTATATCATTTTTAGGGACTTAGGATTTGAAAAAACATGCTCCTACAAATATGCTACTGCAATCCATTCTCTGGTGTGGATTAATCTGATGGTTGCAAGTGAAAGAATAACAGCACACAGAGAAAGAGAAACAAAATGCACAAGCTGGAAAGACCAGATGCTGTGATTCACACACACCTAACACACACAGATTGGGTTTCTACAACTTAATCTAGCCAAACATACAAGCAAGAAAACCCAGTTAGCAAAAAATCAACAACTGTTGTAAAAAGTACTTTTACATTTTTTTTTTTAAGGTACCTGAATGCAGGGTCCCAGCTAAACTCCTCCCCACAGCTGAGGGCGGGGCCAAGAGGAAGCTGGGCCAGAAGGCGGAGCTTGTTCTCATTCTCTTCCTGGGCTTGCAACACCACAGTCAGCGTCTCGTCGTCATAGAGACGGGCATCAAGGCAACTATAGGAGCGATCACTGCAATGCAATGGCGTTTTTTAAAAATCTGTTACACTTTAACCTGAATATGCAGCTGGCAGGTATTTTTACTCTTAAACTAAAACTTACGAATGGTCAGGTACAGGTGCTTCATCATCTGCACTGGTGTTGAGGGGAGCGTTTAGGTCGATAGCCACTAAGCCATTTTGGACAGAGCTTTATTTATATATATATAAAAAAAAAAGAGTGACTTCAACCAGAATGTAAGCATCATACTTTTTCTTCTTTACCTCACAGTGCTTTGGTATGTGTGTGTGTGTGTGTGTGTGTGTGTGTGTGTGTGTAGGGATGTTATTGTCTGAGGAGAGATGGGAAAAACACCTGTTTGGGTCTGATGTCCTCCTCAGGATGCAGATTTTAGAAGCTGACATCTCTGGCATACAGAAAACTACATAGTGCATACCAGCATTTTTATCATTCCATCTGCAGGGGGAAAAAAAAAACCATTAGTAACCAGTTTCATCATAATATTATAACAACCAAAATAATGACATAACACATACAATCCTCCTCCTCCTAAGGATAGCGTATGAACAACAAAGATGCTCAAGTAAATTTGATTACAGATGTTGATATGTTCAGTGATTTCGTACAGTCGCTACATTCAGTCACTCGTCTTTGGTAACCACTTTATCCTGGTCAGGGTCAAGGTGTACTGGGCAGGAGAACTCACCCCGGGTGAAATACCAGTCCATCACAGGGCACCAGGCACATGCGCGCGCGCGCGCACACACACACACACACACACACACACACACACACACACACACACATATACCTAGAAGCAACTTAGCATAGCCAGTGTGTTTACCAGTTTGTCTGATTATTCTCCTGCCCAGTACATGATTATTCCCCCATTTTCTCTGCAATTTGGTCTTTTGGCCAGTTTCCACCCACTCTCCAACTCTCCCCATTACACAACAACTACCAACCAGAGAGGGTGGGGCTAGCACATGCTTCCTCTGAGGCCCTGTTCACACCTGGCATTAACGTGTACCCTGGGTGATAGGATCATAAGAGGACAGAGCTAAGTACAGGTTAGAACAGGGTCAAATGCGATCTGATTACTGAAACCATGGTAGAACTCTCTGCCGCTAGGTTAGCCATTAAGGCGTTGCCATAACAGCAGAGAGCTGTAACACTGGGATATCCAGGCGGGGTAAAACCATTTCACTCCTAAGCTAGCTAAAGAATTGTGATAATCATGATTTCAGTATTGAGCAAATTAATTTTGATGATCATTTGAGGCATTTCAGTATCATGGAGTGATAATAAGAAGCGTGTTGTACAAGCAGCACAATAACAACTTGTTTAGACATTTAGTTAGCAGTTTAGGTGTTACTGGTGTACACTTACAGTGACGGAAGCTCAAACAGCCGTGGTGTGTTCTCAGAACTGTCAACAACATAAGCATACACATGAGCTCATCTCTTGTCTGAGAAATAACCTTAATGCTACCATTAGTGTTAAATAGCAGTGCAGGCTACCTCTCAGGCACCGAGTACAGCCGCAAACACACGGCCTGCTTCACTGAACTCCCGATCACCTCCTGATGAAAAACAAAACACATCAACAAAACCTAACACGTATTCGGAATCAGTATTCACTTTCAATAGCGGCAACAGCAGACAGAAAGAACCAGAATAAGCTAAAAACTATATATTTATTTTATATTAGAAACAAAGCTGTTCCTTAATGGAGGGTGTGTACAAGATATGCGATGGGAAACAGCAAACCATATGAAGAGGTGAGTGGAAAGAAAAGATAGATAGAATGTCTCTGGGAAAGAAGATGAATAGGAGTAGGTGCATGTGTGTATGTGTGTGTGTGTGCTGTCAGGCGCTCATGCTACAGCAAGTCAATTCATAACGGCTCCTTCTGCCTGACTGGAATCCAAAGCGCACTTATGCACTTATGCACACAGACACAGACACACACCTGACTCAGCAATAACTCAGAGGCAACCTTTAATGAGAGGAATGAAAACAAAGCCTGTGTGCAATCTGGTTTCTTCAGCTGAGACATGAAGAGAAGAGAGCCGTGACCTTTTTTATGCATGTGATAAAACTCACAAATCTAACCAAACCTAGGAATTCTGAAGCTATGTATGTGTGACAGAGAGAGAGTAAAAAAAAAACCACACAATGTGTGTCTGTGTGTGTTATAGATTTACAGCTGGTTTTTGCAGACAGAGGTCAATGGAGCCCTCCATCAACCTCTTCACGAAGTGCAGAGACTTTTGAGGGTAGGTGGGAAACAGCAGTGGGCTCTCTGCACACACACACACACACCAAAATCACACAAGAGCAGACATGTTACAACAAGAAGACCCAAACACTAATCCCACCTTATTCTAGCTGCCTAAAATGCTTTACAACTTAAAAAAATAAACATATCTAATGAAGAGGAAAGGATTCTCTCTCTCCAACCCTCACTGCCTAAAAACAAATAACTATAAATATATGATTTCATGCCTTTCTTTAATCATAATGACATTCATTTTATTAGGAACTGCTTATACAATTATCCAAATGAAAAATAAAATCATGCAGATACAGTGTCAAGTCAAGAGCTTCAGTTAAAGGTGCAATACTTGATTTTTTTCTTAAATTTTAAATATTTTTATTCCTTACTTGTATTCCAAATAACCTGGACAATATGTAGAACATGATAAAAACAATTTGTTAAGCCGTGGCCTTAGAAAATGTTCATTAGGTAGTTGAGAAAACCCACATTCCGATGTTTGATGCATTGTGATACTGCTTCCACGTGATTGGCTAACTCCATAAATGTGTTTGGGTACAGGTGTTCCTATTAAAGCGGCCACCGAGTGTAGATAATGAAAAGAAAAAAACAGTCTTTGCCTTTCAGTTGTGTGCTCTGCTGAACAAATGTCACCCAGTGATTGCCTTCCATATTCGGGGGAGACACCAAATCTTCATCTTCATCTTTCAGATACTGAAGGGAAAGAAAGAAAAAAAAAAACAGAAAAGAATGATTAATATATGTGCCTCATTGTGTGACAAGTTAAAGCTAGACTAGAACATTAATACTAAATAAAAAAAAATAAGTAAAATGTGGATGCACATAATTTTAAATCACTGACTGAAGCAAAAATAAGCCTGTCTCATTGTGTGTAATTCACTGGACATCTTAAGTAAGGACGTATCAAGAAAACAACTTCCAGGACACACACCCATATACAGACACACACTCGCCCAACCTGTCCTCACCTGCCCCACTCGTTCCACGTTGAAGTACTTCCCTTTCCGATCAAACAGCTCCTCATTCTGTCACGACAAAGAAGCCATGCTGACAATACAGTACGTTGTAAAGAAATGTACTAACGTTTGATAGAAGTACTTGTGTATTTACTCACAGCACTAAAATGCTCAGACAGGAAATCAGCAACAAATGCCAAGTCCTTCTGGGTCATCTGGGGACACAATCAGCTCAATTAGTGCACACGTTTCACCTAAAATACACAATAAAATGTGTGTTCTCTGGGAAAAACCCTTTACACGGCGAAATTTAGGCATCTGCTACAATATACTGTTCTGAAAAGTCCAAGTTATCCTGAACTGAAACATGTCTTTCTACCGCACACATCTCAAGCGGACATTAGAGAATTCCTAAAATCGAAATCTATACCTGGATTCCTGTAAAGTTGCTTTGTGACAGTGACCCTTGTTAAAAGCACTGTATAAATAAAATTGAATTGATTTAAATATTTACCCCCAAATGTGAATAGGGTGGAATTCCATCCGTATTCCACAGAAAGATGCCCCGCCTTCCTCTACATTTATAACCCAATCTACTTATGGAGGGAAAAAAAAAAAAAAGTCTAAAAGAATTTTAAATTTTAAGTTTAAATTTAAATTGGGACACGAGCTCTCTCTTTGACTGCTCAGCATCACCTACATCACCTACATCAGTCTCTGTCTCCTCACATCACCTGCATTTAAACACAAACCTCGTCATCGACTCTTCACCGGTTATCTCTGTTCGGTGGGAACACAAACACTGATTAATTCATTGAGTAGTTCTGTTGCCCAAATTTTGCTTTTAAATCACTTTTGGCCATTTAAACATTTTGAACATTTTTAAAAACATTTTAAAACTTTATTCGCTGTCTTCCGTACGGAATGCAGAAGCGCTTTTCTCTATTTTCCATCATGGGATTCCATGTGATGAGGCACACCAAATCATTCACGGTGACAGATACTCACACATGGCAAGTGAGGTTTTTAGGCTGACGGACTGCATTCACCGTTAAATTTGTTAAACGGGCTCTTTTTTTGTTTTTATTTGTAGGATATTTGTAGGATATTCAAGGCATGGTTCGAAAGAAGCCCAAATAATGCTGTTTTGGTAAAATATATTTTGAAGTATAAATGTCTACATGGATTATTGGTCGAAAACTCAAATTTGTTCAAATCCAGATTTTTCATTATTTTTGTCCGTTTTCCAGAATTCAGCTACAGCAACATCTGACAGGTTTTCACAGACCACCAAGCATACATGATCTCCTCACACGACATAATATTCTGCAACCCACCTGATCGAAACATTTTCTCTCAAACCCATCTCCTCCCGTTAAACCTTGCTCAAGTCTAGCTGTGTTTACTGCATCGCTGTATCCCACACTTCCTGTGTTTACGCTCGTGGAGCCGTTTCTCGGGTTCTTACCTTATTTAGCTCGGCTGGGACGTGATCTTCTGACATGCGAAGCATCGCTTACCGGGAGCAAACGAACAAACCCATGATTACATCAATGACACAAATTTGGCTATTGTTCATTTTTAAGTATTTAAAAAAAAAAAAAAAAAGACACACACACACGCACACACACGCGCACACACGCGCACACACGCGCACACACGCGCACACACGCGCACACACGCGCACACACACGCACACACACGCACACACACACAAAAAGTGAACAGTTCCAGTCTTACCGACGTAGAGCCATCGGAAAAAGGCCTTAAAATTCTTCATACTTTTATCAATCACTCTGGAAAAGAACCACACACACACACACACACAAAGGAGTGCTCAATGATGACGTTTATGACATGGCAGAGGAACATGTGGTGGCCACGTGCTGACACTTACTGTAAGAGTTCGCTGGCCTTTAGTGTGAAGGAGCCTACTGCTGTGATGGCATCTAGAAAAGACACAAAGATTTACACTTCTGTCTTTTAAAGCACTGTACAAATTATTCCTTGTTTTCGGTGCCATTTTCACATCAGATGTGTTGATATATTGTGTTACTATAAACAGATTTTGATGTCCCCTTTACCCTCTATAGCTGCAGGGTCCAGACCAAGAGGCTGAAACTTCTGCTTCCACAAAGTCATGCCTTTTACCTCACTCAGATGATACAGCAAAGCCTCTGAACCACTGGCAGGGAGAATTCATTACTCATGTTAATCACCACAGAGCACAGATACGGTAATAAATACACAAAACCAGTGGAACATTTTACTAAAAAAGAAAAAAGATAATAATAATAATAATAATGCTCCTGAAGGGTGCGACAGAAAACTGTTTGCCTTATCGTCGGGAGATCACGAGTTTGAAATGTAAGTGTAAAACGTAAAACGGTGCCACAAGCCATCCGCAAAATTGCTCATGCTTTCTGAGGGCGAGGAACAGTACTACTTTCTGTCCTGTTAATCATAGCGGTACTAGCCAATCACCGGAATCCGTGAGTTTGTGTATACAGAAGAGGGCTGACAGCGAGTGTGTTACGCTGCCCTGTGATGCAGCATGAGCTGTTCAAAAACATGTAGTTGGCTGGTTTCACGTGTCTTGGAAGAAGCGTGTGTGTGCAATTTTAGATAGATAGATAGATGGATAGATGGATAGAGCGAGCCTAGGTGCATGCATGAAGTACTTAAAGCAATATATTCAGCTACTTAAGTGATTCTCCTGTTATACCTCTGTAAGTGACTGATAACCAGTTTCTGGATGCTTGAGTAGGATGACTCGATGGACTGGCCCAACATCTTCAAGCCCTTTCAGAGGCAAAAAGACACACAAAAAAAACATACAAACAAGGTTAGTAAGTGAAACAGTTGAGTTTTAGAGATGACTGATCGAATCTTTACTCTTTCAGAGTCCTGAGTTCATGCATTGTGTGAAAGACAAAAATAAAATATGACTAGTGTGGTAAAGAACATTAAATGCTCTAGACTTACTTTGACTGTCAGCTGGTTCATGAGAAGAGCTTGCAGTTCAGGGCTGAAAAATAAAAGAAAAAACATCCCAAAATGCACTTCAGTGGCTCTGTGTGTACTTGTCACATAGTGTCCCCTGTTGGACAGCTAATGCTAATGCAGGCTAACAGCACTATATATTTATGCTATAAATTAAGGGTGATTGTAACCTCAAATGCTACACAGTAGTGCTGGTCCTTACAGTGCCTGTCTGCAACAAACACACATTTCTGTTATGTTTACGATATCACACAAGCCTAATCCATCTAACTGATTCTTTGGGGGTAAAAATTGAAAGTGAAGTTTGCCTCATGTCGTACGTATGTATCTGGAACACACCACCAGCATCTATCCAACATGTGCACGACAGAAATACTACAATATTCCTTATCTGATACCACCAGATTAGACTCTGGTGTCTGATCTGCAGTGACGGTACCTGGCATGTCCCCATAGCAACAGCTCCAGGAACTCATCTTGAACCTGAGTACTTGTATTCTTTTCCTGCAAAACAGCAGAAGCAGGAGGTTTCTCACACAATACTCAAACTATTTTTTAAGATAAAGTTTATAAACTGTCAGGGATGAATTATTTATAATCCAGTCATAAAGACAGCGCTATTGGACCTGGACGAATTTGGTGAGGCGGAGATCCATCTGCATGAGGATGTCCTCCCAGGCCTCGCACATACAGGTGAGAGACAGACGCAGGTACTGCAAGAGACGCACATAAAGACAGAAAGAAAGAAAGAAAAAATACATTTCACAATTCTTTATTGTTTTTAAAGCACAAATAAGATCAGGTTTACTTTTACATTGTTAGATAAAAACAGCTGCTGTTCCTAACAGACATATATGGGATAATGCTGAAATCCAAACCTGTATCAGGGTGGAGATGTGTGTGAATTTGCGGGCCATCCTCGTTAGCTCTGGAAGACATGAGGACAGCAGTCCTGTGTCCAGCTGAATAAGGAAACCGGAGCATCTTCAGACATTCTTAATGCAAGCACCTGACCACCGTTTAATCACGGTCATCATCCATCACCCACAATGCAGTCTACACAAATCCACATTTCTGCGTGAACCGAACACACTCCATTAAATATTTAAAAAGACCGCACGTTAGGGCTGGGTGATAAGTAAGGAATAACAGTAAAGTATGTTACAGTTGTGATAAACAGTCGCTCCCTCCCTACCTCCATTCTCCCTCCCTCCCCAACTAAACTGTGTAAAAATATTAAATAAAGTATGAAGGTATCGATTTTTCAAGGTTTTTTTTTTAAACATTTTTTTTAAATATTGCTACCAGTTTGTTTTCAAACATACAGTGCGGTCCAAAAGTCTGAGACCACACTTAAAATTGGAAATAAAAAGAAGGTTTTAGAGGTTTGAAATATTTCAAACAAAGAAAATAAAAATGTTCAATATCGTGAATATTTATTCTGCACTATTTCTAGGTCCCTATTTAAACGTAAGCAAATGCATGATAGTGACCATGTTAACTGCTTTGTACAAAAGGTCAGATTTTCCTCACGCCTAATCTCTTCAGCTGAAGCATCAGATTTGTTGTATTAAATTAGAAAAGGATGCAAAGTTGAAGCGTTTTCACTAGCGCTCTCAGACGTTTGGACCCCGCGATATATGTCGTTATACGTAATGTATATCGTGGAAAGCTTTCGATATTTGCAATATGACATTTTTTCCATAACCCAACCCAACTACACATCATATACGTTTTTATATTTGAAAACACGCTCCTAACATCACTTTGTGATCATGTCTGGACACACTTTATAAAAAAACTAAACAAAAACCCAGACACACATAAACCCTGCCTTGAAATATGTGATATCTACAATGCTCTGTTTTCTTATCTATATTAAAAATAAGAGAATTGATGGTACCGAAGGGAAAGAAACGGAAGCTCAAGGTTATGAAGACCTGGCCCCAGTGGCGTTTCACTCACCTGGATGTACTGGATCTCGGAGTTCCTGTTTGTGGCTCTTATTTCCGTTATGACGGAGAGAGACTTGAGGTCACTGGACAGACAGAGACTACGGCAAGTTCCGCTGATCTGAGAAAGACAGACCAGAATTATTAGTATTTTCATCTTCGGTACTATAGATTCATGAAGACAAAGTAAGCGAGGTGATGAAGATAAAGACAGAGAGGAGCAGAGAGAAGATAAGACCAAGTCGCACCCCTTTTAGTGTGGCTATCTTATACAGGCCATACGCATAGAGTTCCACAAAACCAGACGGCCCGCCTACGACCAGGATATTGAACCTGCACATTACACATAAGCACACAGCGTTGAGGGAACAAATGAAGAGTCAGGGTCAACAAAGCAGGAAATAAAATCACACCACTGACCTGACTTCCCCCAGCAGGTTAGTGACTTCATCAGATTTCTCTTCACTGCAAAAGAAAACATAGTGCCTGAGGACGTACAGCGTGCGCACACACACACACACACACACACACAGGCGCAGCTCAATTCTTGAATTTGATTTTGTCAGAAAGGCTTTTTTTTGCTATCGTTTCTATAGTAACAGCTAATTGTGCACGCTGACATAATTAAGGTTTAACAATAAACAGATATAAAGAAACCTGTTATGTAACATAGAGAAACATATAATCGATGATATGAGGAGAAGCTTTTACGGCAGAAAGTCTTAAAGACAGACGACTTTGTGCTTTGCAGTTCATCAGTAACATAAGCTGCTTTTTTTGTCTCAAGAAAGAAATTAAAAAAAAAAAATAAATAAATAAATAAAAAAAATAAAAAAGGGAATGAAAGTTTATAGCTGCTATTGTAAAAGTGCCAACTCTAACCAACTTGTTTTAAAGGTAACTATAAACGGATAATAAAAAGTACAGGTTCTTTTACGTGTTGTTAGAGGAAATGAGGTTAGAGGAACTCCTGGGGGGTGACACGTGACCCCATCCACCTCGTTGATTATTTTCTCGTCACTGCGTGCCCCGTTATAATTTACTCCCTACTTACGCGACAGAAGCGACGTCAACATATTCCATCCACCCACCTAAATATCTTTGACGATGAGCTGTAGCTGAAAACACAGAACGCAAAACACGTGAGAAGGCTTATTCTTCAGACAGCACACGCTCTGAACAGGTCCTTAACACAAAGCACAGCTCCGACCCTGACGTCCAAACTGACCTCTTGGGTAACGTCGGTAGCTTGGGTAGGAAACGGCTGGACTCGTCCTCCGAATCGCTGGATGGAGACAACGTGCTAAAAAAAAAAAAAAAAAATGAAATGAAAGAGTAAATCTTTAAACGACTTTTAAAAAAAAAAACTCTTTAAAGAAATAACTCACAAATAAACACAATATTATGAATCACAGATCAGACTCACTTGCCGTCACTCTGCACTTCTATCCAGTGCATGCAGGACACAGGGCAGTCGACAGGAAACAGGTGGAGGATCTCCGCCTTCTCAGCATCACACAGGACAACCTGCTTGGTGTCGCCTACACTGAACGCCAAGACTGTCAACAACGACAGAGAAATATTACAGAGGCACCAGCGCCATCTGTGCCATCTTTTCCTCTCTTTCCATGATGATGTCAAAAGATACATGATGTAATCATTTAAGCTCAATTCATCAAAACGTGATTTCTGCTTACTCATGATGTGTCTGTTCCTTGGGTCATGATGTTCTCTTATTTTAGCCGTAGCTATATGATCTAGAGTGTGTCCTTTGCACACACATTAATATAAAAGTCGACAGAGTCCAACTTGTGTTTAGCCGTATGTTTAGTCACCCAGGTTGTCTTCACGCACGCAATAAAACAACTCTTTTATTATAACCTGGTTCTTGGTCTCCTGATTCTTCAGTCGTCTTACTTCTGAGGAAACTGCAGTATTTTTATGGTCATCCAGAAAGATTTACATCATATCCTTAATCAGGGCTCTGTTGCTGAAATTCACTGTGCTCAGAGAGAAAAAGATCTTATTTGCATGCCTAATCTCTGAATTTGATAAACATATTAATAAGATCTACGCGAATTATTTCTGTGCGATTAACAAAGCGAGATGACTTATACTCATAAGTATGAGTAATATAAGACAAGTAACGCAGATCGGCTGTCTCGTTCGCCTTTGCGGGTCACTACCAAATTGTAAAAGGATAGAAAACACCTGAGGAAATAACAGGCTCTTAGGTCTTGTCTAGGTCCAGGCCAGGATCTGTGTTGCGTCAATCAACACCGCAAGCATCCAATATGTCAGATCAGAATTCATACATCAAATCCAGCTTCAGTCCAGTATCAGCCCTGACACCGAAGCTTACAACTTTACAAACTTTACAAACATGTGTAACTCGTCCTTCGAGTAAGCTCCAGCAACTAATTTAATTCAACAATAGCCATGTCACAATGCATTATAGAACAGGCTTTGGGAACATATTCTACAGCCTGAAAAAAATAAATAAAAAAAAAATTTTATGTTGAAATGAAGAAACTTAATGAGCTTACTTTTGCCATCAGGCCTCCAGGCCAAGGAAGTGATCTCTTTTCCTGTGTTTTCGTTGGGCGCTAAACTCCACACACGCTGAAAATTAGCAAGCCGGTGCAGCAGAAGCTGAAATTGAACAAATTAAATTAAATTAAAAAGAGTTGCAAAGAAGAAACAAATCTATGTGCGTGTGTAAATTTTACTTGGTTTTTAATTTTTTTTTCTTTTCAGTGTATTTTATAAAACTAAAATTACATTTTCTAAATATAAAAAAATGTAAAATATTTTGTAGATATTATATAAGTCTTTCTTGAAAAGTTCGTTCTTTCTTTATTTCTTCTGCTGGAGCAAACACCTTAAAGAATCACGATACGATATTTCCGTCATATTGCCCACCCCTGACATTTGCATGTACAAGCTGATATGGTACACTACATGGACAAAAGTATGTGGACACCTGATGATTGGACTCATAGAGTATGTGCTTGTTGAACATCTCATTCCAGATTTTTGGCAGTTATAATAAACTCCACTCTTCTGGGAAGGCTTTCCACTAGATGTTGGAGCGAGGCTGTGGGGATTTGTGATCATTCAGCTACAAGAGCATTAGTGAGGTCAGACACTGATGTTGGTGAGGAGGTCTGGGGTGCAGTCGGAGTTCCAGTTCATCCCAAAGGTGTTCAGTGGGGTTGAGGTCAGGGCTCTGTGCAGGACACTCGAGTTCTTCCACTCCAACCTTCACACACCATGTCTTCACGGAGCTCGCTTTGTGCACAGGGGCATCGTCATGCTGGAACAGGTTTGAGCCTCTTAGTTCCAGTGAAGAGAAATTGTAAAGACATTTTATTCAATTGTGTGCTTGCAGCTTTGTGGTTACAGTTTGGGGAAGAACCACATATGGGTGTGATGGTCAGGTGTCCGCATGTTTTTAGGAGGTTGTAACATAACATTAACTACAGTAATAGAAGGATATAAGAAGAGCTCACCTCGCCTGCAGTGTTGGCCAGGGCTATGAGATCCCTCTTTGGAGACCAGGCCATGTAGAGGACAGGGTTGGGGAGCTGCTTCTCTCCCACTTGTCGGAAAGCTCGCATCGTGAAAACTTTGGACGGAACCAAACTCAGAACTCAGAAACCTTCCTTATGGCTCTATCTGTAGCTCCTTGCTAGCTAGATTAGCCGTCTTTAGCAGCGTCTTTAGTGCTGTCAGTTCACACTCATAGCACATCAGCACGAGAGAGTACACACTCCTAATTAAACCATTTCAACTGCTGCTCCGACATTTGCTTCTTCTTCTTCTATTATTTTGGCTCTTTATTGTGAGACTTCCTGGAAACAGCGCGCGCGGTGACCGCTGACCAATCAGAATTCTCCTTAACCAACTAGTGAACCGCTAGCTACGGAAGCTGAAAAGGGACAGACAAGTAAAAGGCGAAAACGCCGAACGACGTCCAGACAACATTGTTCCTATTTTTATTTTGTGTTCACGACAACTGGGAGTTTTCCAACTCAGAACCTCATACTTCCCACTTCACATGAACTCAGCCGTCTGAAAAGTCGGAAATAAAATGAATACTCGCTGTCTATAAAAGCTGAATTAACGAGTTGTTTGGTTAGTGCTTCGTTTTTAAAGGTGCAATAGACGATTTTTAAAAATCTCTTACTCGTACAAATAACCTGTAAGATATTTAAAACAATATTAAAATGTTTGGTGTAAGCCATGACCTCAGCACAGGTGTACTAAGTGGCTGAGAAAACCCGTCTGGGAAACTGACTTCCGGTCCGGAAAGCTTGTTTGTGTTTGGATGTGCTTCTCCTGCTGAAAAACACAAAAGAAATTCTAATGGTTTCCACTACAAAAACCATTACAAACCATCAGCTATTAACCATTAAATGGTTTCCATTACATAGTAGGACGTAGGTCCCATCAGACACCATTAGTCATAACATGCCACCAACAGAAGGCAACAAATTACCAGTAGAGACCCACAGGGACCATTACAGCTTCCATTAAAACCAATGCAATTCCCATTATAACCATTAAAACCATTACCAATTCTATTTAGTTTCTTTTATTTTTTTTCAGCAGTGTCCTGTCAAGTCATTTTATAAACACTCTACAGGCCACTGAAGATCCTGAGTGCAGAGATTTGTGAACACTGGAATTGGCTGGTTGCTCAAGGAGTAAAAATAAAATCATTCAAACATCAAACCCACATACATATGTTAAAGACCTAATCTTGACTTAAAAAAAAAAAAAAAAAAAAAAAA
>CM040993.1:2463887-2489591 GCA_022985145.1 Pangasius djambal | reverse complement strand
GAAAGCAAAGTATCACCCAGTATTTAGAGATTTTAAATATAAAGAGAAACTCTAAAGAATGCTTAAATACCCTAAATCATGCTGTTATTTCTTGTTCTTACTTTATTATGAGTGCCTCCACAACTCAGAGAAGTCAGAGCTCTCGAAAACCTCAGACTTTCCACAGAGTAATTATGAGTTGGAGAGTCATTTAAACAGATCTTTCCTACCGGGATGTCTGAAACTTCCCAAAATTCGGAAACTTTGCCGTTCCTACCTGGTCGTAAATTCAGCATTAGGATCAATTGAACAGCATAAAGCATAGGTAATGTCTTATTTAAATAGTGCTCAAGAAAAATAATATTTGAAATACTGATTTTTTTAATATAAATTCAAAGATATAAAATGTGAGAAACGTGAGACACGCTCATGCATTTTGGGTGGAAACCAGAGAACCCAGAGGAAACCCGCACCACAAAACTCCAGACAGTAACCGGGTCAGTTTATTAACGCAAACGTCCCTCTTTTTCAATAATTTGTCTACAACTGGCTTGGGTTCACGGTCATCGGTTGCTCTTTACTTTTATCTCCATCAGCATATTGAGGATATATCAATAAGCTACTCCTTAGTGCTTGCTGTAGATTACGCAGCAGATTCCCGAAGAAATATACTATTAATGATCTGATTTAATAAATTACACATCTGACAGGCTGTTGTTGTTTTTTTTAATTCCACAATGATACAGTGATACAAGTAACACATAAAGATGAAACATTAATCAGATGGTTTGATTAGATTTTAATTGTCTCTCACCAGAGAAATAAAGCTTGTACTTGCCAACAACTCCTAATCTAAACAAGGTTTTAAGTGGTTCTCCATCAAACAGATAGTGGGCTTGAAAGTAAGGACAGTTTCTGCAATCAGAACAGTACAACCCTTCTTCTGCGTCTAGCACGATAGGGAATGTGAGCACATACTGTATAAAATACACATACTGTATAAAAGTATAATCGCATTAGTATAATAATCTTTATACTTTTCAAAGTCAGTTTGAAAAAGCCGACATTTCTAAAAGAAATCTTACCAGTTCTGTAATCATCAAAATGCAAGTTAGAGGAAAGTTCTTTTATTATAGCAAAACTACATTCCTAATAAAAGAAAGTTGCAGCAGAATAAACTGGCTTTATAAAGTAAAAGTAAAATGAGGCCGAAAGAAAAGTAAAGTAAGCTATCAGTCGGTTCAGATGGACTTGTTGGTGTACTGAATAAAAAAAATATTCTTATATCTTTATTTATGACGTTACAACGTCACAATGAATCGGGAGCAGTACACGATAAGGTCATTTATTTTTAAATGATTGTGTCAGTGCCCTTCAGTTAAAGTAGCTTTATTACTACAGCCTATTGTTATAAATGCAACAATATAATATGTTGCTGTTGTCGGAGAATCAAAAATCCTGATTTGCATTTCTTGCACTAGAATATAAAAACATTCCACTTGGACTATTAAGCTCTGGGGGTGAGTCAAATTAATTTCCACTTCTGCCTCTGAGAGTTACAGAGCATAATGTGTGCATTTAAACCTTTATAGTGTCTACAAGATGTGATTGAAGTGTAGACTTTGAGCTTTAATTCAAGGGGTTTAACAAAAATATTGCATTAACCATTTAGGAATTACAGCCATTTTTTACAGTCCCTCCATTTTCACAGACTCAAAAGTAATTGGACAGTTGATTGCTAAGCAGTTTCATGGCCAGGTGTGGCCTGTTTCCTCATTATTTCATGGCAAAATAAGGAGATAAAATTGATTGATTCCAAATGTTGAATTTGCATTTGGTAGCTGTTCATGGGAACTCTCAATATGCTGTCCAAAGAGGTGTCGATGCAAGTGAAGGAAGCCATCATTAGACTGAAAAACAAAACAGACCTATCAAGGAGATAGCAGAAACTTTAGGTGTGGCCAGATCAACAATTTGGTACATTTTAAAAAGAAAGAAAGCACTGGAGAGCTCAGGAACACCAAAAGTCCTGGAAGACCACGGAAGACAACTAAAGTGGATGATCGTAGAATTCATTCCTTGGTGAAGAAAAACCCCTTCACAACATCAACAGAAGTCAAGAATACTCCGGAGAAGGTAGGCGTGTCATTATCAAAGTCTATCAAGATCAAGAGACGCCTTCATGAATGTAATTACAGAGGGTTTACCTCAAGATGCAAACCGCTGGTAACACTCAAGAACAGAAAATCCAGATTAGACTTTGCTAAAAAACCTCTAAAAAAAGATGCTTATGATCCAAAGTATACCCCATCATGTGTCAAACATGTGGAGGCAGTGTTATGGCATGGGCATGTATGGCTGCCAATAGAACTGGGTCACTGGTGTTTATTGATGATGTGACTGCTGACAGAAGTAGCAAGATGAAATGTAAGTGTATAGAACTATACTTTCTGCTCAGATACAGTCAAATGCTAGGACAGTGTTTAACAGTACAGCTGGATAATGACCCAAAACATACCACAAAAGCAACCCAAGAACTTCTTAAGGCAAAGAAATTAAATGTTCTTAAATGTCCGATGACCTCAACCCAATAGAGCTGCTTTTCACTTACTGAAGACAAAACTGAAGGCAGAAAGACCCACAAACACACAGCTGAAGGCAGTTGCAGTAAAGCTGATGATTTAGGTATAGGACTGCAATCGCCATGAACAGTTTTGCACTCAAGTCTCCATCAGTGAACAGTTGATAACTTCAACAAAACAGACTTCATGTGAAAACTATAATGAATTTCCTGTTTACACAATTAGCACTTTTTAACCATGTAGTACACAATAATAGAAGGGATTTATTTATAATCACACTATCCGTTAGCACCCAGATGAGGATGGGTTCCCTTTTGAGTCTGGTTCCTCTCAATGTTTCTTCGTCATATCGTCTCAGGGAGTTTTTCCTCACCACTGTTGCCTCTGGCTCGCTCATTAGGGATAAATTCATAAATTTAAAATGTATATCCTGAATTTATATATTTCTGTAAAGCTGATTTGTGACAATGTCCATTGTTAAATGTGCTATACAAATAAAATTGAATTGAATTGACGGCCTGGCAAAGCATCTCAAGGGAGGAAACTCAGCATTTGGTAATGTCCATGGGTTCCGGATTTTAGGCAGTCATTGACTGCAAAGGATTTGCATCCAAGCATTAAAAATAATCATTATATTTATGATTATGTTCATTTGTCCAATTACTTCTGAGCCTATGAAAATGGAGGGACTCTGTAAAAATAATGGCTGTAATTCCTAAACAGTTAATGCAATATTTTTGTTAAACCCCTTGAATTAAAGCTGAAAGTCTACACTTCAATCCCATCTTGACTGCTTCATTTCAAATCCATTGTGGTGGTTATGAAGATTGTGTCACTGTCCAAGTACTTATGGACCTGAAGGTATGTAATAATATATAATATTAATAATGATAAGCGAGCGCTAAATCTTCTGTCAGCTGAGGAGTTTGATTACAGCTCACAGATTTGTCCTCCGTTTATACGGCACCATTTCTTTTGTCATAATTGAATTTGTTTTATTTGTCTTAATTTATGCCTATAAAATAAAACAACTGGTTTTCACAAAATTCTCTTGATGGTACTCTTAGTCGCTGACCTGGTGAACTAGCATGAGGATGTGTTTGTGATGGAGACTCTTAAGCACTTCTGGAAGTCGCTGTGGATAAGAGCATCTGCTAAATGCTGTGAATGTAATAAAAATAAGCAGTTTAAACTCCACAGTACATCCCATTTATAAAAGTGCAGTAATCCATGCAAATTAAATGATGTGAAGTTGATGAAGTTGAGGTTTACATACAGTTAGTCTTCTTGTGTATAAATTTTACACACACCCAGGAGCACGAGTAGGATATGAATGTTCTTTCCAAAGTACAGGATTTTCATGAATACCAAATGTCTTGTGTAAGCACACATACTAATGATTTACGAATAAATCCAGCCTGATAAATGAGGCCCATTAAACCGTTGCAAGCTGTGTTTGTGACATAACACACAGTGTTAGTCTGTGATCGTGGTCATGCTGTGATAAACCTCTCATGGTAGACATTCCTCTGTGTCCAGTCAGAACGTCTTAACTGTAATCAGTGGATTGTTGGGAAACGGGAATAGCTCCGAGCTGTCAGACATTCAGCAGCGAATATGATAAGGGCCCTTAAATAGAGCCTCGCTGCTTCTCTCAGACTCACACAGACCACAGTCACTTTCAAACACCTCTGCAACGAGTCAGCCATCATTAAACAGCAGACAGGCTCCCATTTCCCCTTCTAAGTTTAAAAACTGGCTTCATGTCAGTCAGCGCAAAGTCAAATTGGAGAAAGAACCAGTGGCTTTGAGTGTAACAGATTGCCACAGAGGATATTTAAAGCAGGCAGGTGACGTGAGATTAAGTAGAATAAGAAAGTAAAATAAATATGGTATTATATATATATATGTTTTGTGTTTGTGCTGTACTAAATGCGGTGTGTTGTGTCAGGCATGTATCAGTATTTTATAAATGAGCCACTGATGCGATGTTATATTCAGCTTGTGATTTTATATCTGGCTTACACGGATATCTGTTTTAACTCTCACTACGTTTCGTTCACCAACCATCTGTTTATTTTATAGCTATATAATATTTATGGAAATAGCCACACAAAGCTCAGCTATGGTCTTGGCAGGTGTGAGTGCAACTAGCAATGTGGCTAACATTTCTGTATTTACAAAGTCATTTCTTAAAACTTTGCCACATTCTTTACTCTCAGGTCAAAATGACTTAAAATAATTTCTGTAATACAGTTAATTGTTTTAAAATTGATTTGTAGCTTCATATTAGAAATTCAGGTGTTGCTTAGTGTTCAGGGTCAGTCATCCCTGTCTTACGAAATAATCAGGAAATAATGTAAAAGCTGAGACCAAATGTAATGGACTAATGAACTTTATTTCAGAATCTCAGCTCATCACATTGGATAATTTCCTATATTATGTCTTACTGTATTGTGATAATAAACGCAGAACTTGATAGCTAAACAATGTCATTAGCTAATTAGACCCAAAATATATTACTACTTTGTTTTCAGGTTGTTTCATTAGTTTAACCATTTTGGCATTGATAAAAAAAAAAGCAAATATTCAGCTTTACTGTATTTAACTTTACTGTATACTTTTTTTTTTTTTAATTTGGAATGCAACATCATTTTAAACCTCAGAAGTCACAATGCTTTGTCAATTCAGGTTCTCTTGGTACTGGAAAGTTATCAGGACTAAAAACATAGGTTTACTCTTTGCTTTTATGAGGAATAAAAGGATCTTTGAACATATGTGTAACCCCTTAAAGTTACAAATTATTCAATTCTGCATCTTGCCGCACATTTTTCAATATCTACTATAAATTACACAACAGCTGTTGTTAAAAGAAATAGGAAAGCTATGTGTTTACATGTTTTTAGGTTTTTGTGCATATGAGTTTATGGCTGAAAAACACCTTGCTGCCTTCTGTAAACAGGACAGCATTTCTGTGATGTTAGAGGTAAGGAGCCGCCTCTCTCTTGCTGCCTCTCTATCTTTTCCTTTCCCTCTCTCTGGCTGTGAAACCTGAGCCAGTGGGCCAAATATAGCGGCGCCGGGTGAGCGGTCAGGGCTCAGGACAGGTGGGACGGCAGGCCACCCTCAGCCACTGCGCAGCACGCTAACCAGCTCACTGTAAAACACTCCAACTTGACTGCAGAAAACAGGAGAAAGAGAGAAAAAACCCAAGAGATATACACTAGTGGGGAAAAATCCTCTGTTTTACCTCACTGACAGACGTTAACTTCAGAAAAACTGGACTCAGACAAAGTGGGACAGAAGTGTGTGGAAAAATACTTGAAGGTAAAAAGTAGGATATTTCCAGCTTTTAGGTCAAACACTAACAAAAGTACATTCAACTGTAATCTCTAATTCTACAGAATGTCTGATAGGCCTTTTTTTTTCTACATGACTAATAGATGTTTTAATTTGTTTGGCTGCAAGTTTAATAAATGCATTATGGGTGTGTATTAAGCTAGAACTATTTAAATATTCACATGTTGTTTTCTTATCCATTGTGCCATAGATGAAAGAAAGAACAACACCAGGCAATTTGTCAGTGTCGGCTTTTAGCATGTTGTTTAGGTGTTGTTGATCTGTTTTTGCATTCCACTCTGAATTATTAAGTAATTCCACAGAGATGCTTAAATTTCCATTTAAATAATAGGATCAGGGCTTAAAAATGTGTGTGTGTGTGTGTGTGTGTGTGTGTGTGTGTGTGTGTGTGTTTGTTTTATCTGTCGGAGTGTAAGAGTTTGAAGCTGTGAAACATACCTCTCGGGGATTAAAAATAACAGCTGGCCTCCAGGTCGCCATGACTGAGAGAATGTCACACCATCACACACACACACACACACACACACACACACACACACACACACACACACACACACACACACACAATTAACCCCAGGGCTTGTATTAATCAAACTTCTTAGAATCAGATGTGTGATCAGTGGAAAGCTGCTGTAGGATCCATATCTTTCTCTTAAAATAAGAGTATAAGAGAGAAATAAGAGTAACTATAATAACAGTGTGTTTGTTTTAGGACACTTGCTCAGATCCTGATCTATATATTTAGGGCAAGCGGTAACTGGAAAGCCACTGGAGTATCATATAAACACATCTTTGAACTTTGAACATAAAAACTTTGAAAACTGTGCACTATTTTTAACAGCTGTGCACAGCAATACACAACTAAGTCCGTACATATATGAATACATGATACAAGTTCTCTCAGAGACCTGATATGTTTGGGAAAGAGACAGCTACCTTTCCGACACCGTTTCAGCTTCATATTAACGTTTCACCAACTGTAGGATGGAGATATTTTTTTTGCACAAATTATTGATATGGAATGTAACAGAATTGTTCACCGTGAAATATAATTAGATTTTTTCTTCTTTTCTTCTTCTTCTTTATTATTATTATTATTATTATTATTATGTAGATCTTATTTGATTATTTGATTGGCCATAGTTAATTATTTTTGTACTGCATTCCAGGTATGGATATTAATTAATGTTTATTCATATTAAATGATATGTCAGTTGATATGTTAATTCAATAGTGGCTTAATTTACAGTGAAGTATATTAAAATGTTTTCAACCGTTTTGATTGAAGTTATTGCATGGGAGAGTGATATTGTTATGCTACATATTTTATAGTGAATGTATAGTGAATGATCGTCGTGCAGCCATTTCCTTTTTCAGACAGCTAGAGCTGTATATTATGCATGATCACAATTTGTCAACCTTTCCGAAATGGTATTCAGATGCCACATATTGGAAAGGATTGTCCTGACCAGTGATGCGTTCATTATTTCAAGGAAACAGAAATAAGGAAAATGAAATAATAGATCATGTGATGGGATGATGTTAAGAGAGAGAATGATCAGGCATAGTGTTCCATGCCAGTGATACACGGTTTGACTCATAGAGATATTTAGTTAATACCATCAGCTGTGCCCAAGGAATGTCTGAGTCACTATAGAACAACTACCCTCGAATGGTCTCAGAGTGTGTTTACTGTTAGTGCAGGGTCTCAGTATGAGTTTGTATACAGTGTCTGCTGGACACTCTGAGACCAACTCATATAAGAATAAAGAAAGTATTTATTTTAACGTTCAGATTTATACATTTACATTGGTTTGTGTGTCTGTGTTGTTGTCCACTGTAGGATGCAGGATGGGAGCTGGAATGACACACTCCCCCGCTCAGTGCTTCTAAAGGAAGCATGTCCTCCAGGGGGTGTATCTCAGGATGGGGATAGGGGCATGTTTTTGGAGGCATCCTCAGATGGCAAAGTTTACCTGGCAGAGTTCGAGGGAGGGGATGGGGACTTTCTGGAACTCTCTGCTTTCCTAAGTCAGGATGAGATTAACCGCAGTCTGGACCTGGCTCGAGAGTCCATGAGTGATGCAGGTGATCCCTGTGATGTCTCTGATATGCCACTTCTTGCCTCTTTACCCAAAGAAATTGAGCCAGCACTCCACTCCCCACCCTCTCAACTAAACTCCACCCCTCAGCATTTAACCGCAACAGAGAATCAACCTCTTCATTTGCAAACCAAAGGCACCACACTACAGAATTCTGTTGCAATGGCATCATCAAATCCAGCTGAGGATACATCTGTCAAGGTTACATCCAGTCAGAGCGTTCAGCTCAATAGACCCACTCAGGCCCACACAGGCCCTGAACCCCCAGCCTACCAGAAGTCCAGCGTGCCTGTGTACAAGCAGGAGCGTCCCCGGTTGGTCCATGGAGGTCTGGAGGTCAATGAGCGAGCAGCTTCCACCACCGAGTTCTGCAGCCGGGCTGCCACCTTCATTGAGGAGCTCTCCTCTATTTTTAAAGGGTCTAGCCGTTTTGATCACCAGGAAGATGATGACTCCTCCTCGCCTGACAGTGGCTACCTCTCCCCAAAGAGTCATAAATTGGCAATGCAGCAGGCTCGGTCCTCTTCATCATGTGCGTCTTTTTCTCCAGAGGTGCAGCAAGAAGCTGCTCTTGAAGGCAAGACAGGGATGGAGTCGGAAATAGACGGGAATGAGCATCAAGTTGGTGAGATCAGTATGGATGGGTCAATGGCTCCTCCTCGGTTCACCCAGAAACTGAGGAGCCAAGAGGTAGCAGAGGGAAGTCCCATTACTCTAGAATGCAGGGTGACAGGGAACCCACAGCCATTGGTCAGGTAAGTACAGCTCTATCATGTTGTTGCTTGATGCTGGAAAGAAATCTTTCCAAAAAGTTTGCAGTCAGCAAGCAATAACATAAGAACTTTGATTATTTTTTAAAAAACACTTTTTATGACAATGGTAACCATTTGGTTTATGTACCTAATGGAAAATCCTACAGGTATAACTAGTAAACATGCAATCCATCAAACCCTGCCTGCTATTCATCAGCATACCTGATATGTTGTTGACTGCCAATGAGATTACCATTTGGCTAGATGTGCTATGAAACAACTGTGGCTCAGTGGTTGAACAGCAGGACCAACAATTTCTCCTGCCACTACTGGAAGGTGCTGTCGCAAACATCTATTTTTAGAGTGAACGTTGCAAGGCAGTTAAGCCCCTCTTGGTCCAGTTCCTGACCTATTCCCCTTGAAGGAAGTCTGAAGAGCTAAACAATTTGAAAATGGCCTCCATCCACTCATATTCAAACAAAAGTGAAATTGGCTTTTAAGAATTTAAGTAATAGTTTAGAAAGCACTTCTTAATGAACTGTTTGATGGGTTAAATACAATATGTACAGCAACTGCAGATATGCACAACAAACAACGTTCCATTGCCTCGAATAAACCCATTTGCAATTTGGAAAAGGTAGCAGAAAAGGTTGGATGTCTTTCAAATGGCATAGACTTACTCATGGAGATGTCATTGCCTATTGCCTTCTTGTCATTAAAAGCAAAGCAGAATAAAAATGTAGCTCACCTTTTTTAGCTGAAGTCAAACCTAATATTACTCTGGGTCAACAGTAATAGCAAAATTACAATGACTCTTGTGGTTCATGCTTTTCTAGCAGTGATGAAAGATTAGGTTTCTGATGTGAATGTGGTATTAAACAAACCTAGAAGGTTTAAGATATGGCTAATGTATGTGAGTGCAAGCATGTATGTGTGTTTGTGTGTGTGAGGTGAAACAGACAGATAGAGATTTGCTAGTACAACTACAACTTGAGAAATTGTTTCCATCTGGTTGACATTTTAACCAATCTAGAAAATAGCGTAAACTGTAACACGTTTAGCTTTGCTGCCTCACAGCTCCAGGGTCCCCGGTTCAATCATGAGCTCGAGGGACTCTCTGTGTGGAGAGCATGTGCATGTTCTCCCCATGTCAGCCTGGGTTTCCTCCGGGCTCTCCAGTTTCCTCACACCAATAGGTGGATTGATTTAGATCAATTGCTCCTGGGTGTGAATGAGCGTGTGTGTGTGTGTGTGTGTGTGTGCTCGGTGCCCTGAGATGGACTGCCATTCCATCCAGTGTGTATTCTCACCTCATGCCCGGTGTTTCCAGGATGGCCTCCAGGTCCACTGCAAACCCTGACCAGGATAAACCAGTTATTGAAAGTGAGTGAGTGAGTGTAATACATTTAGGTGTACATATAGAGAAACAAGATGTGCACAAGGTAATGCACAGAACAATCAAAATACATTTTCAGTAAAGCTTAAACATAACGTACTACACAATTTTGATTTGGTGAGTAGTGAGCATAATTTTGTAAATAATTAATAAATACATTTATTCTGCAAAAAATATCTTCCAACTAGAAAGAGGAAACTGCAGGTAGCTAGAACTGTCCAATAGTCGTGTGACTAAATCACTTGCTTTGCTTTGCTTATCAATTGGTTGATGGGAAAAGTTGTTATGTGGTTAAGACTTGAGTAAGAAAATATAGTCAAAAATGTTATTTTTAAGATAAAAGCAAGGATAACACCAATAAAGCTCAAAGCTGAATATATTGTGGTTGCATTTTACATTCAGACCTCTTATGAAGACAAAGAACTCTATCAATATGCAGTGCAGTGACAGAGTCCACTGGAAATATTTTAGAAGTAAGAGTTGTGGTGGATCCACAGCCTTTCTCAGGGCGTTAGGCAGGAATACACCCTGGATGGGTCACCAGTCCATTGCAGGGCACCATGCATGTGCATTCACACACATACATTCACAAAAACTCCACACAGACAGTAACCTGAGGTCAGGATTGGTTAGTAGCAGGTCCGAATTTTACAATGTTTGAAAATTTCTTCTATGATGGTGTGCTGGTAACAGTAGAAGTCGCAGTGCTTCCCAGTTGCAGTCCTGAGAACCACATGCTCTCCACATTTTTCTCTACACATCTCCACCTGGTCTCCAGGACCAGAATTGGGAGTCATTACTGTACTCATTGGCCATTGTACAGTGCGGTAATGTTGATGGAATTGAATATTTCTTATTATTATTGCCAATGCTGTTTCTTTACCCTGTATTCCCAGTGGATGTACAGCTATACAAAAAAAAACTGAATTTGAAGAAACTGAATGACTATGGGTAACACATGGCTAGAGGTGAATGAGTTTCTGGAGCTCTTTTAGCCAAAGGTATTGTAGGTCCTGAGATTACTTGGTAAAAGATATACTGGAGATTGTACCGTGGTTAGTATGTTGGAGTTGGATCATTGAGTGGTGGTGATCTCAGTGATCAATATAGCTGGTGATGTGAGAGTTGCGAAATGCACAGATGAAAAAAAAGACACAGTAGTGGTGGAGAGCTACCATCTCTCTCTTTCCATCCCTCTCTCTCTCGCTCGCTCTCACACACACATTCTGCAATTGAGTGTCAGTATAAATAGGTTGCCCCTAACCATGTCAGCCATGTCATGACTTGACGCATTCCACTGAACTCTGTCCTCTCCACCTCTCCACACCTTCTTGGGTAATATGTAAGGAGAGGAGCTGAAGGTAAGATTTAAGTGTTGATATGTAAGCTGTGTGATGTGATGGAACAGATACAGATTCTGATACTGCTCTTTATTGAGGGTGGGAATCACTCAAACTCACCACAGAGCACATGTGCTGTGAAATAGCATGTGTTGAATGCCATTTAATGTTAAAATACACCTAGAGTATGCTCGCTCTTCCTTTACCCAGTGGGCTAATCTGTCTTTAGGCAGCAGTGCCCGCATATGGTGCTGCCCAAAGCACATAAACAATTGATCAGTGGGTTATTAATATAAGGAGTCATCAATACCTTTGGCAGAATTCTGTGTTCAGTTACAGCGTGGCACAGTATGAAGTCCAGTTCCCAACACAGACACTAGCCGATGCATTTCACCGACCGTCAGGTCTGTCAGTGATATTAACAACAGACAGAACCTTGGTCTCTTTGGCCAGAATGGGGATATCAACAACATTGGTTGGTTACTTAATCTGTTGGATACACTGTAGTTTCATCTACAGTAGTGGTAGCTTCAGAAAATCATACAACTGTAGATGTGTAGATTAGTAGATCAGGTGCTAATGCTTCCCGTCCAAAGCATTTGTATCTGCCCCGTGTGTGATCCACATTGGACAGTTCGTGACAGTCTGTCTGTTCGTACAAAGTTCAGCTTCCGCTCTCCTGTAGGTGGTCCACATTAGCTGAACCACCACCTTGTAAACTTGCCATCCCTGTGACACAGGAGACATAGCGCGTCCACAATCTGACTGAATGGGCTCCTTAGGTTGGCGGCTCTTAAGACAGAAACATCTGTCCACTTCGTGAATTTCCTTTCCGCATGAGATCTTGTGCCCCCTTGGTTGGTGATGTAAAACCCCAGCGCGATGTTGTCAGGCTACACTAGTATGTGTGACCCTTTTAGAAGTTCCTAAAAATATTGCAGCACTAGACACATTGATTTCACTTAAAGGATATTATTACGCTAATGTCAACATATTTAGACTTTTTACTCTCGTGTTTTTCACATGCCCCTTCAGCCTTAATGCAAGCATCAGTTGTTACAGTACCGCTCTTTACTGGGAGAAAACACCTGAGGGTGATATGGCTGACAGGTGCTGAACATTCAGGAAACATCGAAACCACCTGTCGTGCAACATACCCAGGTTCACTACTGGAATTGCAATAAGCAATAGCATCACAGCCAAGTGTAGAAAGCCTGCATATGGGCGATTTGTGGCCACTCATGACTGTGTTCATAACTTAGATGACCCCGTGTTCCATTGAAAAGACTAGCATGCATGCCTCATGCCATTGAACAGTCCACATAGGAGTCAAGGGAGTCTTTTTGTTAAACTTTAAGTTTTTAATGACTTTAGTCATAGCGCTTCCACATGAAAGACCAGTAGCTTTTTCCTGGCTCACCATGTGCTGTTGGGATTGTCCAGCCAGAAATAAAGGAGTACACCCAGGTGAATGTGCAGTAAATTAAATGTGGAAATACATTTTTCATATCTATGGTCAGAAGCAATCATGTTCTGATATGGCTAGCGGAGGAAACAGCAGTTGTATTAAGAGGCTTCTTAGACATAGAACAGTGTGGACACCGCCAGATGTTCTGCTCCATGTACTTTCTCTGTTGCACGTTTCTGCAGTATAGTCAGTTGACATGACGGACCCTTTTGTTTGTGTTGGTTGACAACAAAATCCTAGCTACTATGTATTTTCAAATATGATGCTGACATGCCTCGGTATTTTCAATGACTCGTGCACTGTACGTGTTGTCACACTCTTACCTGACACCATTTGTTTTATTTTGTTTGGGTTGCACGGCTGCACTTACGTGTACGCTGAGCTATATCCTGTGTAACTTCAACTATATGGTTTCTGAAACCCATCTTCTCTGGAATGATGTGTTGGTTACATATGTTTCATTCGTGACTGAATTTGTCTTTTTTGTGCAAGTCACTAAGGTGTGCAAATTGGTATTGGCAATTGATTGTATTGTATAGTACTGGTATTGGCACTGAGTTCACAGATTCTTATTCAGGGTCATTTTGTCCAAGCTGGAGATTTTCACTTTTTCTCTGTGTGCAATAGTAGTGTTGTGCTGCATGATCAGGCTGCACATTTGGGCAAACCATGCAACCGAACTAATCTTTTAACTGAATGGACTCAATCAACTCAAGTCACTAACAGACAGCATTCAAGCGATGGCATAAAAGCCATCTAGAGGTCCCCTGCTTTAAGTGGTATTACTTGAATGCTCCATGAATGCTCAAAGAGGATTGAGTAGACAGTTACTGGTCTCTAGATGGCACTGTTGTCTTTCAAATTAGAAGATCAAGCCCAATGTTGTGTTATCTATTGGAGTCCTTCTCTGGTGTAGTTCAGAATAGCACATTTATATATATATTTATATAAATATGTATATATTCATATAATATATATCAGAGTGTCTCGTACTGTAGGAGCACTAAAGTCAGGAATAGAGAAAATTGCGTCACAGGTTTTGCTCTGGTTTAACACTGAGAAAGCACAGAGAAAGCACAGTACACATACACTTTCTTTGTTTGTAGTGGATACATTTTTGTTATCTGAACATTTCTGCCATTGTTATAGTGTTTCCTGTTATGTGTGATTGCTACATGTTGCTATAATGAGGAAGAAAAGTGCTATATTATATATATGGTATTAGATTGAATGGACAGACATAGTGATTTGAAAAGTTCTGGTGAGGTGCTTTCAGAAACTACTGCAGCTTAAAGACTGAAGGTTTCAGAGAATTACCACAGAAATCTCACACATTATCAAATTACAGCAGTACTAAAAGTACTTGAAGTACTGGTTTAGCCTTTTGTTTCTTGCACAGTGTATCTGTTTTTAATTATTCAGCACCACATTTTTAATACTAAAAAAGGTCATGTTTTATTCCTCTGTGATACTGGTTTAGAGATCTAGCCTCTGAACATGCCGTACTGTTCGAACACTTGATGTGCTAGTGGATGAACAGAACAGCAGGCAACTTTAGAGTCCTGAGAGAAAGAAATAGAATCCAGGGTCTCAGGCCTGAGTTTATTTAAAGGAAATATGTATAAATAAAGATTGATAAACACAGCAAGGCTTCTGTTCTCCATTATACGTGGTGTCTCAGATAAAGCTCACAAACATGCTCTTCTTTACCCTCTCTCTCTCTCTCTCTCTCTCTCTCTCTCTCTCCTCTGATCATCCTGAAATTCTCTAGAATCATAGACTCCCAGGGTGGAAGCGCAGTTTAAATAAGGAAGTAAAGGAAGACAGAAGACATGACAGGCCGTTAATTGTCACTTTGTCCATGAGAAGAGCAGAGAATAACATACTGACTAGGAGGTCATATCTAATTAAAGGCTTATGGTCTACACCAAAAAATATTTTCAACAGGAAATCCCAGTTAAAGATGCACTTAATGTAAAATATTAAGCCAAATCTGAGTCTGAGAAGAGGTGACACTTATGTATGATAAGTTCCTTATATCATTAAAAACGGTGGGTGTCAGTAGCTTGTGAAGAAAAAACACAAAGCAGATTTCTCTCTTGCCTTCACCGAGTTCAAAAGTGCCACCATTACCATGGGTTTTTGGTGGAGATCTTGTGTACTAACCACTAATTTCACACTCCCTGGTCTAAAATATCATATAATTTGCATCAGAAACCCTCATGGAAGAGGCTGCTGCTGTTCTGTGTATTAGTATGGGGTGCACATTCCTGTGCATTGATGTGATTTATCATTTGAAAACTGTAGTTTTGCATACATTTCCCACCAAAACTTCAAATCTTTCCATCAGATTGTTATATGTCTCACATTCCGTCCAGTTACAACTATTATATACAGCGAATATACAACTAAGCCTTTTGCACTGTGACATAAAATAAATATCTTAAAAGTAGTTGGACCCCAAATAATTTTGGTCTATCCCACTGTACACACATTAAAATTCTTTATGAATATAATCAATATTTTTTCTATAACATTGTACCAGTAATATCATTTGGTGAATGTAATTGCCATGTTATTTTTGAAGATATTTTGTATTAACTTATTTCCATTCACAAAAAAAAAGTTGTATTAGCTTGTGACTGGTGAAAATGTAGTGCCACCCTTTCACCAACATCTGCCACAGGACCCCTATGGGGTGAAACAAACACAAAACAATAAGTGCAGTCAGAGTGCTGCAGAAATCTCATATCTCTTTATATAGAACTTCGCTCAGGGTGTAGAGTTTGTGTGTTACATTTGTGCGTTTAATGATTTTTTTTTTTTTTGCCCTTAGTAACTTTGGTAACCCGTTTTCTTTAATTGGATGTTTAATTCTGTGATATATCACAAACACACAGGAAGTTCCATCATAAGAATCTTTTTTTTTTTTCTCCATAGGAAACATAAATACTCTAAATCATTTTTCGGTATTTTTACAAAGCAAAACAAAAAAAAAAAAAAAAAAAAGATTCGGTTGAATGCTGAATGCTGTTAGACAAAATATATTGCTAAATACCCAAGCAGCACGTGGTCCCAAGTTAGCTAACTATCTAAATCTGCTATATATGAATACAACTAAGAACTATACAAATAAAATTAAATTGAATTGAATACTAACAAAACAGTGACAAATGTTAACAGAATAGTCATGGTAAAAAGAATTCATGCAGCCTACAGCATACCAGACAAGCCTCAACCATGGAGGTAATGTTAAGGAACTAGTACTTAGACTATTATTTACCACAGCTGTAAGTAATAGCTGGGTGACAGTTTTTAATAATATGAAGCTCTCTTGTTCTTTGAAATGAAACACTGTTAGTTTGTTCTTATGTGGGGCCCAAAGAATATTATGATGGATGACCTCTTCCTAATCTTTAAAACACGAAGCCCAGTCATTTGCAGGTGTGGAGAGATTGTGTTATGTTAGCTATGGGCTTGTTGTGGGGCCGAGGAGGGGTGTGTGTCCTGGAATTATGGGTTTATGGGGATGTTACTATACATTAATGCCAGAGCGGTATGCACACTGGTGTTCTGGGAAACTGATTGTGTGTACCGTCCTCTAAAAAAATTCTTCTACGTATCACTATCTTGACGTTACTATTATGAAACCATTATAGTTGAGCCCTATAGGGGTCTCAACATTGACACTAAACTATTACACACATACATAAGAACATACTCATCGACAGATATGCTACAGCATTCATCATTGGAATTAAGTGTTTCAGGTCTGTAATCCTGCTGTGTCTCTTCTGAACTGTACGCATGGTAAACAGAAAAGCTGCACTTGCTGTTAGCCAGCTTTCTTTCTTTCAAACCATACAAAACTTACAGTTCTGTCATTTATCCCTTCGTGTAATTTGTACCTTGGAAAATGTTTGCTTAGAAATCTATTAACTTGTATTTCTCCTCCAAAGGTATTTTGGAGGAGAAAAATCAGTCTTTGAGAAAGTAATCCAGACTGTTCATGTTTATTACACCACTATTGTATTTCTTAGTCACTGCTGATGATGTTTATTGATGTGACTGCAAAGCAGGCTTTAATTAATTAGCCCAAATGCACACAAAATCTAGCGGGCGTTTCACACTGTGTGATCACCTGACATGACTGGCTGCGTGAATCTACAGTCCGGGCTACAAAGAAATCAGCCTCCATTGTATACCATACTGTGTATTTTTACTTATGACAGCTGGTGGTGCTATTGTTCTTGGTTCCAAAAAAAGGAAAAGAACATCCACTTTAAGCTGTTTTTAACAACAAAAAGACAGTGTGGATGCCAAAAATTGAGCCTGTTATTTTTATGTATAATTTCCTTCAAAGCGAGGAAGGGCTTTGCCCTGCTGTCCTTTCATTCCATCCAGCCCTCTGTGTGATTCTGTAAAGCTTCAGAAAGAGAAATACTTTTGTTTACCTGCTGTATAACTGTGACTATCTGCAATTATTGTGATAATTTATGTATCTGCAATTTATTGTGCATGAATGTATGTATGTGTGTATCCATGCATTTTCTTTGCTGTATTTTACATCTGTTCCTTGGCTTAATTTTCCCTCAGGCTCTACATTGGATTCAAAGTAGAATCCTCCCTTTAGGAAAATAATCATTATAATAATTTATTACAGTAAAGCAATAAACCCATAAATCTCATTTACTCGGTTGGCAACTGACCTAGACAACTGTGCCATACACATACACACCAATATGGGGCAATAAATGCCACTGTTAATTGCCTTGAAACCTCAGCTGCTACTTATAAAAGCAATTGGAAGTGAATGTGTAGAAAATAATTGAGCTAAAAGGTCTTGAGGCCAGCATGCAATAACACACTCCATTGCTTTGAATGCTGTGTGCTTATTTAATCGCATTTCTCATTAGTTATACCACAGCATATTGGAACCAGTTCGATTTCATATTGAGCGGAATTAGATTTGATCCATGCATTTCCTTGCATTTATGACGCGTGTGGCATCAGGGCAATGTAGAGACCCTAAAATTACTCACCCTGGTCACATGGGTCAAGATTTTAAAATACTAATTTTAAATAACAAATACTAAAACAGCATAACTTGCTGAATGATAGCGACTGATATAAAAACAAAACATAACAAACCACACCATATTATCTCATTATATTGGCATTTATCACATTCTATAAAAATGTATAATAACCTGTATAATGAAAGACAATATGACACACATAATTTAAAAAAAAAGGAATATAATTAATATGTTAACAATTCAACTAATAAGTTGATTAATAACTAATAAGTGACTAACACTAAGTGACGAAACACTTCTTAGAATCAAACTTCTAGCTACAAATTTCTAGCTAGATAATATACTGCAAAGGCAATGGCATCGAGCACATTTCATTGCTAAACATACATCCCAATTTGCAAACAATCAAAGACTTATCCATTACCCAGGTCTGACTTAAGCTACATAGCCTACTGCTTTGCTGCATGATTTCCCAATGAGGTATAATGCTGCGTTGGACTTACGTAATGATGTAATTTTCAACCTCTGTACATTCAGTGCACAACATGGATGCCTCCATGTTTGTCTTTTGTTAGCAAGAAGCTAGCAAGCTAACTGTGATGTCTGATGTATATTCCTCCTCAAAACAGTGAACTGTATAGTCAGTGTTATAGACGTAACAAGTGACTATGTCTGTCTGTTGATTGAGCCACTTATATACACATTATAACTCGTGGAAAGGTAAGAAGTGCTACTTTTTTTGCCAGTGATGCTGTGAGCAGCCATGTTGATTTGACATCACTCCCTGAACTCGGAGGAACTCATAGTTGAGAAGACTACTCCAAGTTCAGGAGTAGGAATTTTGAGTTTTCTTTGGCTTTTCCTTGTTGGAGGTCATAAATTACAAGTTACGACCTCTAGTTGAATGCAGCATATTACTGTAAATACAGCGTAACAACATGCACACAGTCAAAAGTCAGCCCAAATGATTTTAATAAACAATAATCTTATCATCTTCACATTGCTAATGGAGGGTCATTCGAACTTTATAGTTAGATTATTATTAATTGAAATGTCTTCTCTTGATAGTGCAAAAACAAAACAGTGCCAAAAAAGTGCCCACAAGATCAGCCATAACATTAAAACCACTGACAGGTGATGTGAATAACAATGATTATCTCGTTACAGTGGCATCTGTCAAGGGGTGGGATATATTAGGCAGCAAGTGAACAGTCAGTTCTCGAAGCTGATGTGTTGGAAGCAGGAAAAATGGGCAAGCGTAAGGATCTGAGCGACTTTGACAAGGACCAAATTGTAATAGCTAGACGACTGGGTCAGAGCCTCTCCAAAACAGCAGGTCTTGTGGGGTTTTCCTGGTATGCAGTGGTTAGTACCTACCAAAAGTGGTCCAAGGAAGGACAACCAGTGAACCGATGACAGGGTCATGGACACCCAAGGCTCACTGATGCATGTGGGGAGCGAAGAATAGCCCATCTGTTCAGATCCCACGGAAGAGCTACTGTAGCACAAATTGCTGAAAAAAGTTAATGCTGGCTGTGATGGAAAGGTGTCAGAACACACAGTGCATCGCAGCTTGCTGTGTATGGGGCTGTGTAGCTGCAGATCAGTCAGATTGTCCACCAGAAAGCACCTACAATGGGCACATGAGCATCAGAACTGGACCAGGGAGCAGTGGAAGAAGGTGGCCTGGTCTGATCAATCATGTTTTCTTTTACATCATGTGGACGGCCAGGTGCTTGTGCGTCATTTCCCTGGGGAAGAGATGGAACCAGGATGCACTATGGGAAGAAGGCAAGCCGGTGGAGGCAGTGTGATGCTCTGGACAATGTTCTGCTGGGAAACCTTGTGTCCTGGCATTCATGTTAATTTGATACGTACCACCTACGTTAAGACTGTTGCAGACCAAGTACACCCCTTCATGGCAACGGTATTCCCTAATGGCAGTGGCCTCTTTCAGCAGCATAATGCGCCCTGCCACACTGCAGAAATTGTTCAGAAATGGTTTGAGGAACATGACAAAGAGTTCAAGGTGTTGATTTGGCCTCCAAATTCCCCAGATCTCAATCCGATAGAGTATCTGTGGGATGTGCTGGACAAACAAGTCCGATCCATGGAGGCCCCAGCTCACAACTTACAGGACTTAAAGGACTTGGTGCCAGATACCACAGCACACCTTCAGAGGTCTTGTGGAGTCCATGCCTCAATGGATCAGAGCTGTTTTGGCAGCACAAGCAGAACCTACAAAATATTAGCGAGGTGGTTTTAATGTTATGGCTGATTGATGTATATATAACGTATACTTGCTATTATTATGTCATTTATGTTATTATAACAGCCAAGGGAGGCCCAAGTCTGTGTTAATGCCCATGGTTTTGGGTTGGGCACATATGCGTGTGATGGTCAGGTGTCCACACACTTTTGGCCATATGGTGTATAAGCACAGATTTGAGATAAGTTGGGTATATAAGTATATAAGTCTAGAGATGGGTATAAGCATAAGCTCAATGTCCACGATTCACATCTGATTATGTGCAATAAGACACACACTTACAGCCACGCAAATAAGCAACAGGCAGGTGCACAGCAGGAGGAAACATTTCCCATTATTGTAAAGCTAATTGGAAACAAAGTGTAGAGGAAGATATGCTTCTCCTTTGAAGAAAACATGTGAATTCCCTGAGCACATGGACACATGCTTTTGTGTGTGAGTGTATCATATGTGTCTTCATTATTTTCCTTTTAATGGTTCCTCCCCATTTTATCGCTCATTTCCCTTGAGCAAAGCCTTTGATGGGGTTGCCAGGTCTTAGCAGGAGATTCCCGTCTCGCTTCTAAAAATGCTTCATGCCATTGCTCGTGGTTAACAAGATGGGATAGTCACGCCAAGATTTCCCACAACACACACATACACACACACACACACACACACACACACACACACACACACACTTACACTTGTAATTCTACCTTTGTGAGGTTTTTCCGATGATTTGTGTATTAACATAGCTGAATAAAATATAATATTAACATATAATATAAAATATAATATTAACATAGCGTGTTAAAATATAAGGTTCACAGACATTTTTTTATTGAAATGCATGTACATAATTAGTAAATACATGTTATACTGGTCAGCAGATCCACTTCCAGTACATGACCAACATTTGTCAAATCACTAGATGTGTGAATTTACACAGTACTTTTCAACTGTATAACTCATCATTTTACCTGTTAATGATTTGAAGGTTTTGTTTTTTGGCTGTAATCTAAAGAAAGTGATCATGTGGTACGACCGGTATGGTGCCAGTATCTTGTGACTGTAAAGGACGAAAGAATTGTGTACACAATTGTATGCTTGCCCCCTCACTGATTTCTGACTTTGAGTTGTGCCTGGGTGGTTATGGAAAATTATGTGTTAGAATAAAATTACAGACTCCTTCAAAGAGTGTGTGTGGCGCTGTAATAGTGTCCTGAATCCAGCACCAGTAGTCTAGTCATTCTCAGTCTGATTTTTGAGGGCCTTCCTTACATTAAAATTTGTGTTTTTCCCAAATTAATCACGCCTGACTCATGAAAGGCTTGATATGATATGAGAATAAGACAACAAGCTGACTCAGGTTTGTTAGAACAGAGATGGTCAGACTTTCAGCAAAGTGCTAGAGCGCATCATCTGAACAAAAACTGAGGGGGTCAGATCTAAGCTAAGCAGTTATACTGCCTTCAAGTTGTTCATATTTCATTCAGACCTGATAAGGATTTATGTTGAGGGCTTAGCATGGACAACTAAGTTTGTGCAGAACTTATTTAAAAAATAATAGACATTATTAAAATTTGATTTATTATAATTAAATATGTGCCAACCAATCACAATTCGTGGCTATTCTGTGTCTCTTTAAGGAGATACACCGCAAATAATGTCATCTTAGCAAGTGAAAGCATCTTGAATTTAGTCAAATGTATCTAGTATTTCTATTATAAGATTGCAACAAATCAAATAGAAATATTTAAACCTATTTCTAGACATAAATGATTAAAATTAGCAAAGGTCTCTGCAGATAGAACAAGTTCGAAAGGTCTATAACTAGGTTTAATAATCTTATATGTGGCTTAATGTGATTTTATAGTAGGAATTATGATTATTATGATTTAATAGGAAATATGATTGACTATATTCCAAAATATATTTCCAATTGATATGATGCTGTAGTGTTTGTAATAAGTGTAGCTGTAATGTTTTTAGATCAGTGCCTTGTCTCTTGTAGATCCATATTCGAGAACTCTATATGTGAAGAAAACTCCTAATGAAGAAAAAAGCCCCAATGAAAGCTCCATCAAGTTCCAAGTTTCAGGTTTTATGGTAAAGAGAGTGCATAAAGCGTGCTGTGAGCATCTTGTGCTACAGTTGCACACTCCTACAAAGACACAGTGCAAAAATGATAAATGAACTCTTAACGAGTACAAAAAGATAACATACCATATACATTGAACACAGGCAAAAGACAGAGAGGAAATTATAAATGTACTCTAAACTAGTAAAAAATAATAATGAACTGCAAGCATTTTACAAATAATATTAAACTGTAAATACAAGCGTGACATTCCTTGTGAGTCGTAGTTTGCTTTTTAAGTCAAAATCTTACAAATAAAAGCAACACAAGCAATTGTAAAACTGCCATTGTCAAGGTACAAAGTAAATAGCACAGTTAATATCAGCAGACAGAGTATTACAGCAGATATCGGAGTCAATTCTCTGTAAATGTCTAGAATATTCTGTGGGAAATACAATGATGCCGTGCAGCTAGTACTGTACGTGCAAGCTCTACATGTAACTCAATCTATGATGAGTTCTATGATTGAGAATTTGGCTATCTGACTAGATAAACAACTAACTCTGCCAAAATGGCTCACCCATAGGACACAGTGTCATGACATCACATCCCAAGCCTTGTACCATCATCACCATCATCACCGTCATCACGCTCAGCCCCTTCCCTCTCAGTCAGAGCGCACCACTGCACGTCAAGATTACAAGTATAGCTCAGTAAAGTTAAAAAAAAAAAAAAAAACACCTCTATAATTAGACTTTCAAAGTAAGATGATTAGGTACTGTTTTTATACAATGTAGATACAAGAGAGATTATCACAGCTTAATCTTGTAGAAGAAACTGTCACGTAATTTAAATATCGCACACAAACCGCCATTTTCTGAAGTGCACTAAAAACCGCTCTTTGAATTGTCACTTTTTTAAAAACCAAAAACCCTTGAAGAACCACTTTTTCTAAAAGTGTAAGCCAGCAGCAGTAATTACAAGGTTAACCACTCTACTGAATCCAGCAGAGAAATGTCTTCCACATTACTCTGTAAATTCTGCATCCATGCATTAGTTTCTCTCTCTGTCTCTCTCTCTCTCTCTCTCTCTCTCTCTCTCACACACACACACACACACGTTCTATTCTCCCAAAAGTGGCATGATGTCATACTAAATGCAGCATAACTCAAAGCTACCCATAGAGTATGGTTATTTAAAGAGCTTAGGATTTGAAAGCATCTCTAATGGCCCTGCCTCTGAAGTTTCTGAGAAATGGCTGCTTTGTGTGTTTGCTTACCTGCTGTTGGTTGGTTAGCAGTGGCTCAAAATGATGACATCATGTCAAAAGCATTGGTTTAATAACAGTTCTGGTGGTTTGGGTTTTTTTTTTTCCTTCCTGTGTTTGTTTGTGTTTGTTTTTAGCTGTTTCTCCTGATACCATGTGATTCTCAGTATAGAGGATCTGTAGCGTCTGTGAATCAGCCGTATCTGCTGTACAATTCTTCACTGAAAATATGAAAGCTGTTTAAATTCATTATTTCCGAAGGCATATTTTCCTTCTAAGCATCTAAAACTTTTGCACAGTACTGTATACTTTTAAGTCTTGCCAGATGATCCACAGAGTTTTGAAACACTTGCAAAGTGTCTAGCCAACATTATTATCTAAATGAATGAGAATTACTGTAAACTGAAGACAAAACAGATATTTAAAGGGTTGGCACTAAAGCCAAAAAAAGAGAAAATTCTCACTGGGATTAGAAAATCTAGCATAGTTTATAAGCCAGAAGCTAAAAGTGAAAATTGTAGGTATGATCCTCGAGTCAAGTCAAGTGGCTTTATTATCATTTCAACCATATACAGCTGGTACAGTACACAGTGAAAAGAAACAACGTTCCTCCAGGACCATGGTGCTACATAAAACAACACAGAGCTACATGAGACTACACAGAACTAAATAAAGACTACACAGACCTACACACGACTACATAAAGTGCACGAGTGCAAACAGCACAAGTCAAGTACAACAATTACTAAACAGGACAATAGGCACAGTAAAGGACGGTGCAGCGCTGACCAGTACACAGTTCTTGTGTGGAAAAAGGTGCAAACATATATAATCCAATATAATTACAATATAATAATACAGGTGGTCAATACAGTATTTTGTTAACGGTGTTTTAGCAGCAAGTTAAGAAGGAATAGTGTTCCTGCATTATAAACTGAGCATTTAACATCAAGAGAAATGCTTTCTTTCGTCTAAGATATTCAAGATGTAGATCTCTCCTTGCTCTAGGAGATGCCGATAAACTGGTTCCATGCTTTTGTGTTCTGTAGAGTAGATTACTGTAATTCATTATTCACTAGACGGCCTGGAGACACTATTCACAAAGTATAACATATACAAAATGCAGCTGCCAGAATGGCAACAAGGAAAAAGACTGGTTTGTTTTCTGTCTTTTAGAATTGTTTGCTCTCATGGTACAATGGTACAGCTTAGCAGCTTAGATTCTGTACAAGTTGTTCAAGAGCATCTCTTAAGCAACTATTCATCTTTCATTTAGTGTTAGTGTTCTAAACAAAAATAAATAAATGTAAACATTTTCTGGAATGTTATTTACTTGAAATAAATTTCTCTGATTCTCAGTCACATTATATTCCAGATCATACTTTTTGTTATATATACATATAGTCAGGTCCGGAAGTATTTGGACAATGACAGAGTTTTTGTGATTTTGCAAAACAATCAATATGTGTTCGAAGTGTTCCACAAAAATATGGCATTTACGTTTAGGAATTACAGCCATTTTCAGCAAAGTACCTCCATTTTCAGGAGCTCAAAGGTATTTGGACAATTGACTGACAAGAAGTTAATTGACCAGGTGCGGTCCATTCCCTCATTACTTCAAGACAAATGAAGCAGATAAAAGGTCTAGAGTTGATGTCAGGTATTGAGTTGGCATTTGGCAGCTGTTCGACTGGAGCTACCAATATGAAGTCCAAGGAGATCTCAATGCAAGTGAAGGAGGCCATCATATCTAGATCTATAAGAGAGATAGCAAAAACCTTAGGTGTGGCCAAATCAACAGTTGGGTACATTCTTAAAAAGAAAGAAAGCATTGGTGAGCTCAACAACATCGAAAGGCCTGGAAGACCACGGAAGACAACTAAAGTGGATGATCTCAACCCAATAGAGCTGCTTTTCACTTACTGAAGACAAGACTGAAGGCAGAAAGACCCACAAACAAGCAGCAACTGAAGGTGGCTGCAGTGAAGCCTGGCAAAGCATCTCCAGGGAGGAAACTCAGAATTTGAGTTTTGAGAACATGGGCTCCAGACTTCAGGCAGTCATTGACTGCAAAGGATTTTCATCCAA
>CM040993.1:2416297-2463787 GCA_022985145.1 Pangasius djambal | reverse complement strand
CCACTTATTTAATGGTTAGATTTACAATTATGTCACTTATCAAATACCTTTGAATTCCTGAAAATGGAGGTACTTTGTTGAAAATTTACCTAAATGGTAAATGCCATATTTCTGTGGAACCTCTTAAAATAAAGCTGAAAGTCTACACTTCCATCACATATTGATTGTTTTATTTCAAATCCATTGTGGTGGTGTATAAAGGCAAAATCACAAAAACTGTCATTGTCCAAGTACTCCTGGACCTAACTGTATACACAACTACAAAAAGCATGAAGACACTTCTTTTAATATTTATAGAATTAGCCATCAGGCTACATCTGTCCACATCTATTCCTTTGTATTAATAATTTTATTGTTGTATAAAGCTACTATTACTACTACTACAACTTCTACTGCTACTGTTACTATTACTACTACTTCTACTACTATTGTTACTGCTACTGCTGTATTATTTCTACTGCTACTCATACTACTAATCCTGTTACTATTACTCCTACTACTCCTACTGCTTCTACTACTACTACTGCTACTACTACTACTACTACTCCTACTGATACCACTGCAACTGCTTCTACTGCTCCTCTTACTACTACTACTCCTACTCCTACTGATACTACTGCAACTCCTTCTACTGCTCCTCTTACTACTCCTCTTACTACTACTACTACTACTACTACTGCTACTGCTGCTACTCCGATTACTGGTACTACTGCAACTGCTACTATTGATAATACTAATACTGCAATTGCTAGTAGTGCTACTGCTAGTACTACAACTGCTACTACCACTACTACTAAAGAACAAGCCTTTGTCACATATACATTACCGCACAGTGAAATTCTTTTCTTTGCATATCCCAGCTTGTTAGGAAGCTGGGGTCAGAGCGCAGGGTCAGCCATGAGAGACGGTTAAGGGCCTTGCTCAAGGCAGCTTGGCAGTGCTGGGGCTTGAATCCCCAATAAACCAGAGCCTTAACCGTTGAGCCACCACTGCACTACTACTACTACTACTACTACTACTACTACTAATAATAATAATAATCCAAAATGTGTTATATTCTAAAACAGAACCTTTTTTTCCATCATGTTGCCAGTTACATAGAACACATGATAACTTCTGCTGATTCATATTAAAAGAATTGTTGACACCAGAGTTGACTGATGGGGGAAAACGAATCAGCATTATAAAGCTCTGAGCACAGACTTACACAAGCTCGAAGAATCTCTGACACATGCATGATGTCATTGTTTTACCTTCATGCAGGTGTAGACTTATCACTTGTCCCTGGGTGGAATCTAGATATGAATACCCTCTGATCATGCGCCACCTGTTCTACAGGTGCACAGTTGATCTACAGACACAGCAGCTGTTTGTCGCTAGGTTAGCGGGTGACAGTGTACCAGTTACCTCACAAAATACATTATGTCCAGAATACATTATAAAATTCAAACATATTTTTATTTACAAAATACTGAAAACTAAGAGCAATAATTTTAACAAGTATATTATAATATTTATGATATTATAATCTAACAGTTTTCTTAACCAAATACTGTATTATTTGCACTGTTTTCTAATGTCTTTTAGACAGTGTACAGTTGTAGTTATCATGTTGTACTGAATATTTTGTTGTACAGGTTTCATACTGTGACTTCTTCCACCATTACACTCCTAATATTATTCCTGAATACCACTAAAACCTTGAATTATGACCCTTTGACCTGTACTTTGCCCTATCACACAGTGGAAACCTCCAAGGAAGACCAAAAGCTAAGCTAAAAGCAATGTGTATTGTGCAGGGCGGAAATACTTGAAAGATTGCTTTGATTACAGTTGATTGCTGTGATGTAACCCTTAGCAACGTGGAAGATTGTGTTGTTGTGGGGTTGTTTAGGCAGAGCCTGTGGTGTTATGGGAAACACAATGAGACACCTGAGGAATTATTAACACCCAATAAGAAACACACGAGAGTGAGGGTGAGTTAAGAACAAAAAATGCACAATAAAAAGGAGAAAAAACAGAAACCGAACAGAATAAATACCCGAAGTGCAATCAGAAGAAAACAGGGCTCAGGAATGCACACCTATAAACGTGGCAACACCTTGCAAGGAGCTATTGAAAACCCAGAGGTATATTTAGGCTATAGCATAGAACAGTTTGCAGGTGCTTGGCGTTCAAATGTAGTTATACACAAAGGCGGGCATGATAGAACACCTTCTTCAATGAGCAGCACCTGTCTGGTTGATGACGATGGACATTTGTGTTGAGGGCAGGATCCTTTGCTAGCATCCTGCACCACAGCCCAGGGTCCTTCTGCTGGAGATATATTGAATTTTCCCCCTCTTCCAGCAGCGCAAATTGAGGATGGTGAAGACTCTATAAGCTGGGGGTCCATCCACTTCCAGTAGAGGGAGTGGGTAGATGGAGTCCGTGGACTTGGGATCATTGGTCTTAACATGGAAAAGTGGAAAGTAGTGTGCCAAGTACTGAAGGGGAAACTATAACCTGTAAGCTACTTGGTTGATTCAGCTTTGGGCTGTGTTTATGCTTTCTGGTGTTGGACAGATTTTTCCAGCCTCCTTTTTGGATATTACAACATTTTAATTCCTATTTAGTAGCTACCAACTTATGTAGTTACCCCCTATTGCACAGCAACTATTAAAACCAAATAACAAAGTTGGAAGCACACAATTGTATAGAATGTCTTTGTATGCCGTAGCTTTACAATTTCCTTTCACTTGAACTGCAGTAAATGGCCCGAACCTGTTCCAGCATGACGATGCCCTTGTGCACAAAGAAAGCTCCAAGAAGCTTGAAGACATGGTGTAAAGACATGGTGTGTTAAGGTTAGAGTGGAAGAACTCGAGTGTCCTGCACAGAGCCCTGACCTCAACCCCACTGAACACCTTTGGGATGAACTGGAACACCGACTGAACCCCAGACCTCCTCACCAACATCAGTGTCTGATCTCACTAATGCTCTTATAGCTGAATGATCACAAATCCCCACAGCCTCGCTCCAACATCTAGTGGAAAGCCTTCCCAGAAGAGTGGAGCTTATTATAACAGCAAAGGGGGAACCAGCTCCATATTAATGCCCATGATTTTGGAATGAGATGTTTAACAAGCACATATGGGTGTGATGGTAGGGTCTCCACAAACATTTGTGTATGTTACTTTTTCTTAAATCAACATAATGTTTTACATACTTACATGTCTTCATGGAGCTCGCTTTGTGCACAGGTGCATTGTCATGCCGGAACAGGTTTGGGCCTCTTAGTTCCAGTGAAGGGAAACTGTACAGCTACAGCATCCAAAGACATTCTATACAGTTGTGTACTTCCAACTTTGTGGCAACAGTTTGGGGAAGAAGCACATATGAGTGAAGGTCAGGTGTCCACATACTTTTGGCCATATAGTATACATGTAGAGCATAGAAGTCCTGTAGCTAAAGAACTGTGTGCCCATCTCAATATGCACTTTCTTTGACCTACACATTGTTAGAAATATCAGGTAGGAAGCTGCTGGGACAAGTCAATGGAGCAGTGGAACAGAAAACATTGGCTTATATCTCACTCTTTGTTATATTTCTCTGGAAGTGCCACGCAGAGGATAGATGGGCAAACCAGAGCTGGAGGGTGTGACTGCAAATGGCTGCAGGTGTTTTGGTGGATTTGGTTCAGTGTTAGCAGTTTCTGTAAATCATGCAAGTTCAACATAGAAAAAAATGACAAACGTAGCAACAGTACAAAACCAAAACAAAGGTTCTCAATGGAATAACAAGTCAAGTCAAAAACCTGGGAAAATACAGAGCAGGCAAACAAGTCTAAGACAATTAAAAAGCAAAAAAAAGTGCAAACCGGAAAAGCAATCATCTCATAGTTGCATGACTATGAAAAAGCCAACCCTTGCAAGGATCGATTTACAAGCTTAGCCTATATAACCTATAATTATAGCATGTGATGACTTGCAGGTGAGCGGAGGGTTGGCGGGGATTAGAAAGCCGGGGTAGCCAGCTGTGTGTAGGTGTTTCCGCAAGACAATAACAGAACAGGCATGATCCATTCTTACACATAGTCTCTGTTTGAAAGAGAAAGAAGGATGATTGCATTAATACAGAGGTTCTATTGAAGGAAAGCATAAAAGGAAAGCATAGAGTAGGAGAATGCAGACAGGATGGTGGAAATGGGCGAAAGAGAGAAGAAGGGACAAGTTTCAAGATCCTGATCACAGGGAGAAGCAAAACTGTAGTTCTGCAGTTCACAAATATGTGTGAAATGGTGGTGAGGTGTGTTTGTATGACAGCTATACTGCTGATGACGGGAGTGTGTGTGTGCCTAGGGTTTAGACTACCTGCCAATACCATTCCTAAAGTATGTACAAACTCTCAAATTCACACAACATATACATGTTAAACAACCCCATATACCATCCTGACTCTGACTCAGATACACACTCATCCATTCATACAGCAATCGTCTGCGTAAAGAGCACGGTGGTGCTAACAGGCAAAGATGTCAAACTGATGACACAAAACACACACACACACACACACATATCCAGATGCAGTAATATGTGAGCTAATATCCAATGTTTTGTATAACAAAAGGATAGCTTTGCAGATTGATGACTAAAATAAAGCAAGTGCTCCTATAGAGAACACGAACCCTATTTGGACTTTTTTTTTTACAGTATTTTTACAAGTACAGAATGTAACAGGAGTACATAATTATGGTTAACCTCATTACAGTTGACCTGATATTTAAAAAAATAACACATTTTGAAAAGAACTGGATTCCAGCTGTTTATATGAAACAAGAATTGCATCTGAGGGTTACGTCTGCAGTTGTGTGTGTGTTAAAAGTTTAATCCTGAGGTCATCACTGTTAGAACAGCAAAAAGCAGAACTGACAGCTACAGTGTTGAATTAACGCATACATTGTTTATATTTGTCCATCTGAACACAGAAAGACAGTAGGTCTGATGGAGCCCATTGTAACTGGGGATTTGTCTGAATGATATTCTAGACTTTTCTCTGTTCATCCACACTGTATCCAACACAGAGTGTTTGGAGTGAATACCCTCCCTTTCTGACGCAGCTTTTCTGTTTCCCGTGCCAGTGTGAAAACCCAGGTCAAAACACACACACACACACACATACACACACACATTTGTGTATGTATGTCTACTGACTCAGTGCTAACTCCGTGGCAGATAACTTGTTAGAATGAACAGCATTGCAATGTACTGTATGTAAAGAACACACACACACACACACACACACACACACACACACACACACACACACACACATCAGGATAAGGTAGATTCAGAACATGTTTCAGTCTGGTAGCTAGATGCACTTGTCTATGGGTTGAGTTCTTGTTTTTGTGCCAAGAGTCAGACTAAAAGATTAAGCTCTTTACTTACACGTGTTAGACACTGCAAAACATGTCATACACACATTGGCAAGGATGCGAGAAGGCGCTTTTATTGGGGCTGTTGGAATTTTAAGCAGCATCCATGTGGTGTAAGCGCTGACGTCACACCTGAATGATAGTCAAATAATTTTCTTTCAATATAGATTGTGTGTTCATTACCACAGTGAGGCTGAATCCTCGAATCAGAAGATGGCGATTCATTTTGACAATAAATGATCGGTTTATATTATTGCACTCATTCTAATGGGTTAACGTCTCTATAGTAACAGCTCATTCACAGGAACTTGTATGGCAGATGCTTCACAGAATCTAATAATAAATGGATTGAAATTGATAAGGTGAAGTTTTCTGTTAGGAGATGTTTATTTAACATTTATGGAAGGAGTCTCCAGTGTCAGAGCCTTCTAAAAGTCAGTAGGTTTCCAGACACTGGAGTTAGTTCCTGTTAACACTTACATTATTGCAGCAATAAACAGTTGTTTTTCCTCACCAGCCTTTCTTTTCTCTCCTTTGAAGTTAAAAGACAAAAAAAACCCACAGCTTGTCATGTTACTGAGAAATCGCAAAGTGTAAACTCCTCTGTCTTGACTCGAGACTCGAGTCTTGCGGACATTCCCTAACATTAAATATAACTATGAACACTTAAAAAGTGCATTATTTTTAATTCAGTAATAGATTAAAAAATTTGCAGTCATTGGCAAATCACTGTGCTATAAAGGGGAATACTACAGTATATCTGACATAAACTCAAAAACTACCCTACTCAATTCGAAGGTTTGCTTAGGCTATTTATTTATTTGTTTATACAGTATAGTTTTATTTTTATTTTAGCAGTTACAGCAGCATTAAAGTTAAAGTAATATAGTTAAAGTAATCCTGCAGCATGACAGCACGCCAACTTTCCTCATCCTTGGCCACAGAGACACACTCCGGACAGGTTTTATCCATCTAAGCGTGTACATCCCCTGGCTTCATGTTTGCATAACATCTGTTAAAAAGTAGAAGTAGCTTTCATTCAACATCTGCATCAACTGATACTGATACGCTTCTTTGTGAGCTTTATATTTTTCCATTTGTCCTTAAGAGACTTTCTTGCCCCCCATTCCCTCTCTCTCCCTCTCTCTCTCCCTCTCTCTCTCCCTCCCTCCCTCCCTCTCTCTGTCTCTCTCTCTGTCTCTCTCTCTCTCTTGCTCCCTTTCGCTCACTCTCTCTCTCTTTCTCTCTTTCTCCTTCCCTCTCTGCTATAAATGTCGCCCATCAATCCTAATAAATGTCCGAGGACAGGGAGGATAGCCCATGCCTGGGTCAGCATGACTCTGTCTTGAATTACATGTTTACTTACTTCTCTTCCACAGTAGATGGAAAACCAGCAGTAATGTTATAAAGCCCAGGCCAAAAAGCCAAATTAACAAAATTTAATGGAAATTTAGTTCAGCCTGAATAGGAAGAGTGCCATTATTTGACATATTTTAAATATTTTAACCATTCTAATATTTTTAACTATAATCTATTTCAAATCTTTAGTGTAGAGAATTATTGCTGCAGTAGTTTTATTACTCAGATCACTTTTCCCAATTTTTGCCAGTTGTCCAATAAATGACATTATATTAAATACCACAGAAGAGACTGAGGCATGTCATGGCTCGATGCAACTATATTCATTAATATTAAAATAGGTTCAAATGAAATTTAGTAACTGTTCATTAAACTCTCAGGATCCGTTAGCACATCCAGAGTTACATTCCTCACTCTTGTAACTGCATACCTTTCCTATTAGTTTCAATGTAGTTACTGAATAATCCGTAGTAGTTACTGAATAACATGTTTTAACATAAATAACTGAGCAAGCCTGTGGTCTCTCTTTGTAACTTTAACTTCTGTTCTTTTACTGAAAGCGCGAACACACTGAAGTCTGGCCTTGAGATGTGGACTGAAGTTTCAGAGGGGTACACTGGACTACTAGGCTGTAATTACACCCATGCTAGCACTGGATTTGGACTCCATTGCAGCACCAAGTGAACCAAATTTCCGGGTCGAGGTTGTAACAGGGCCACTGATGGCACGAGTGCATAATTACGCTGTAGAATACTGAAGGCACACAGACTGAAAAAGGGCCTTTCAAACTGAGGTTACAGTTTTATTAACTCAGCTTAACGACGTACATAATAAAAACATGGCACTTCTGTAAAAGTCAAACAAGAGAGAATTATGTTTGACACATATTTCAGACTAAATGCCAAGAGAGATACTCATCTTCAGGCCTAGGGGGTGATCTCAGCAGTGTGTGTGTGTGAGTGAGTGAGTGTGTGTGTGTGTGTGTGTGTGTGTGTGTGTGTGTGTGTGTGTGTCTGAGAGAGAGAGCGAGAAAGGGATGATTTATGAATAAGTTTAAAAGCAGCTGGAAGATCTCCTGTCATCTTTGAGAGTGTGGTTTGTGTTGAGAGAATATGGATATAAAGAAGAGTGCTGTGGTAACATAGTGTGTGTATGAGTGAGTGAAAGAGAGAGAGAGAGAGAGCATGTATGTTTTCATATCTAGGTGGGGACCAATTTTTTTAAATTTTTTTAAACAAAAATTGCAGATTTCTTAACTGAGGTTAAGAAAGAGTGTGTGTAAATTACACATAGGAAAACTAACTAAAGTAAACCTTGACTGATCAGCATCAAATTATATGAGGTACAGCACTTTCAAGTTTAAAGAGTTTATTTATTTCAATTACGCAAAAACTTTATGAAATTTTTGTGCAGCCCAGTCGTTTCATATTAGTGGCATTAGTTAAAGAAATATTAAGTACGGAAAATAAAATTAAAGAAAGCAAGCCAACACAAATCCATTAATTAAGACACATATGGCCAGTCATTCAGTTAGGAAGAAATGGAGGACACGCTGCAATGGCTCAGGTGTTGTGTAAGTCGGTTCTGTTTGCTGCGGTATCTTCTTTTACTTTGTTAGAGCCAGCACTAAGTGACTGATAAGTGACCGATCTGGTAGGTCTCAAGCTACAATATGCCATACACTGTGTGCTGCAGAGATAAAATATTGGCTTCTTTATAAAACATGCCCATCAAGGAGGGTGCTTTGGTATGTGAGAGACTTCTGTCTGATAGTCGCAGAGACACTTTGTCTGAAAATAAATAAAATAAAAAAAACCATAGCAGTTTCCCTATATGATGTGCTTAGTGTCCACAGTCACCCGATACAGTATTTTTTCTCCATTTTCATGTCTTTTCACCTCATTTAATTCACACCTAATTCAACTCTTTTGTAATTTGGCTCCATATTTTGGCCTTTCAGGTGCTGTTATGCTATTAATTAATATATATTTTTATTAGGTTAGATGTGAGTCAAAACAACTCCCATTTCTGCCTCTGAGAAAGGCTATTTTGTCCTCATTTTAGAGCTGTGAGCGTTGCCATTTATTCAGTTTTGTGGGCATCACCAAATGCAAATCAGCTGTGTCATGCATGCGTCCGGTAATTACGAAAACCTTTGTAAATTTTTTGTTAATTTTGGGGGGTGGGGAAAGGGGGGAGTTATGGGATACTTGTGAATTTGTGGCTGTCATGGCTGTTATGGTTTGCAACTATTTTGATCTATGCACATGATCTGCACACAATTGAACAAAACAAACACAGGACAAATTTTCACACATTATATAGATCTAAGAGCAGATGTATCAAATTCTCAAATTTGGGTCATAGCTGAGCAGAAATACAACAAAAACAAACGTAGAATCAAATGTTCAACTGCTTAGCTTTATGCCTGGTTTGTATCCTGGTTCACTGTAAAAGCATTTGCCAATTGTGACATTTAAAAACACCAAGAACAAGCTTTGGTTTTCCTTTACCAGAACATTTCCTGATATATACTCTTCTGAAAACAGAAAAACAGATTGGTCAGCTCTCCACTGTTTTGAGGTTTCACCATCACGAAACACTTACTCGTTCTGAAGTGATGAATGATGTGTTTAATTTTTAGGCCTGGACTTGTATGTACTGTACTGCAGACTTGAATGTTTAGTTTTAGGTTTATTTACATCCCTTGAGCCTTTTTAAGGGTCAGAGTGGTTAGCGTTCCTGGAGTAGCCAGTGATTTGTTTTTGTTTGTGTGGTCCCTTTTGCTAGGGGAGATGTGGAGGTTGTCATGGTGATTTCAAAAAGCATCATTTGAGGGTTAAGTGAGGTGTTTTGTGGGTTTGACTGTATAAAATATGATGATTGGAGGCCAAGAAAGCGAGGAAAATAGAAACACGAGGGTGAGGATTAAGCATGCACATACACTGACTTTCTTTTTTTTTCATGCTAGCTGAGAGTTAAAATGTAGGGATGAGGTTTCTAGCTGTTTTCACATTAAAGTAGTAATTCATGCAAAAATGAAAACAATACTGTTCTTCACTTGCCAATTGAAGTCGAGAATCTAAGACGTTTGGTGCTAAGACAAGTATGGAATGCATGCAGCTACCAGTTAAGCATCATGCAAACTGCAATGATACACAAATCCAATACTGGATACTGGCTTGAAGCAATGAATCAGTATTGGATGGAATTTTACATATGTTCTAATACTAACCACTAATATGTTTTATGCTGTGAATGCACGATACATTGACTGACAGGACACCGATTTGGTATTTAACTAAGACAGATTGTCTTCAGACATGCAACCATCACTTTTGATGTTTCACATCTTGACAGAAACTTGAATAGAGTTGGTTTATTTGCTTGAGAGTGTCAGTATAAGATCGGCAGATATTCAATTCTGGATAAAGTGGGCTTGGTACAAACTGCTAAATCATCATATTTGCCTCAAACCCTGCCAAGTGGTTCAGTAATCTTAAAGAGATGTACTTATGTGGTTTCTGAAGCTGTATATTCAGTACGTTAGCTTTAAATAAATGTGGCAGCCTGCGTGAACAGTTCCCTTTCCAAACTGCACCTTTCAGGCTGGAAGTAGGCATTATAAGATGAGTAAATTTTGCCATTCAGATGATGTTCAATTGGTATTGGCCATAAAGGGATACACATGGTCTGCAATAAATCTCAGATAAGATGTGGTATTCAAATGATGCTCAATTGGTATCTTGGGATAAGACACAAGAGAGGTTGGGTCCATGGATTCAAGCTCTTGACATCAAATTCTGATGCTACCATCTGCATGTTGCAGGAGAAATCGAGATTCATCAGACCAGTCAATCTTCAATATTGTAGCATCTGCCTCAATGTGTTGTGCATTTCTGTAATGCTTTTCTGTTCACCCTGGTAGTAAAGAGTGGTTATTTGAATTACCATAGCCTTCCTGTCAGCTTGAACCAGTCTCTCATAAACAAGGCCGTAGAACTGCCGCTCACTAGATGATAGTTTTTTGTTTTTTGCACCATTCTGTGTAAACGCTAGAGACTTGTGTGAAAATCCCAGAAGATCAGCGGTTTATGAAGATGGTTAGAGAGTCGGACTTGTAACCCGAAGGTGAACCGGAAGGTCGTGGGTTTGAGTCTCAGGTCCAGCAGGGATTGTAGGAGGGGGGAGTGAATGACCAGCGCTCTCTTCCACCCTCAATACCCCGACTGAGGTGAGACCCTTGAGCCAAGCACTGAACCCCCAACTGCTCCCCGGGTGCCACAGCAAAAAAGGCTGCCCACAGGTGTGTGTGTGTGTGTGTGTGTGTGTGTGTGTGTGCACTTGGATGGGTTAAATGCAGAGCACAAATTCCGAGGATGGGTCACCATACTTGGCTTCACTTCACTTCAGCCTGTCTGACACCAACAACGATGCCATGGTCAAAGTCACTGAGATCACATTTTATCCCCATTCTGATGTTTGACATCAACTGAAGCTCTTGACCTGTATCTGCATGATTTTTTGCATTGCACTGCCACATAATTGGCTGATTGGATACTTGCTCTAATTTTGGGTTAACCTTAGGCATGTGGCCACTGACCGCCGCTGATCCTCTATTATAAATTAATTACATTCCAGCATATATAATGGCATCTGGCGTAAAAACTGTGCCAAATCAAATACGCGGACCGAAGATCCTCTGCTGTGGCAACCACTAAGGGGAGCAGCCAAAAGAACAACAACAACAACAACAACAACAACAACAACATTTCAGCATACATAATGACTATAAAAGTATAACTCAAACAACTTTGCAGATAATTTACTGATGATTTAAAAGTGGATGCGCTCACTGAGAACATGCACTATATTATACTGACCCAAGTATATGAGTAATCTTGGCAGTTTATATGGATGTCTAATAGTTATGATTGCATGATGCTGATATGGCAGTGATATCAACATTAACATTAAGTGCTCAGTGCTGTAACCTCTCTGGAATTTACTGTGTTAGTCAGTGGCTGTAATTAAACAAGGGGTTTGGCCATCTGTCTGACGGAGACCAGGTGCTGCTGCTCCTCTTTTAGACTTCTACTGAGGTGCCTATTTTAACCGAGACCCAGGGGGTTGGGGGTCTGGGGGGATCTGTGGACACAACTACGGATAGTATAAGGGGTGTGTTTGGGTCTTCTTTATACACACATACACTCTCTATGCACTATATGCAGATGTATACTGTATATATATATATATATACATACACGCTGTATCAGGTTTTTGCGGATTTTGCTCAACGTATTCCCACTGGTTCCTGACTTTCCGACACCCTGTATTATGAACACTTATATCCAAAAGGATAGGGGGCATGATTTCATATCTTGGTTGGGGTCAGATAGGAATAACAGAGTTTTGACCTTGTGGTATCTCCCCCAGAAAAAAAAAAATGAAAAAAGGCAAAAAGGTTTCCTTTTGGTTACTGAGTGCAGACATAGCATTAAGTAGCTGCATTAATGATTATGTCAGTGAAAGGTCCTCTCAAGGATAGCAAGACAAATGTGGTGTGTGCGCGTGTGTGTGTGTTTTGCAAAGCTTTCCATGCTTTTGTTATACAAAACATTATATATTAAGATTGCACTGCAAAAATGACATCTTAGAAGTGAAGATATCTTGAATATAGTCAAATATATCTAGTATATATGTCTAGTACTGGCAGATAATTTTGCTTCTTTCTAGAAACGCTTAAAATGCTTATGCAATTTGCATATTTCAAGCTTAGATGAGTAGAAATAGGTTTAATCATCTTATATTTGGTTTACTGTAAAATATTAAACTATTTCCTTATTATTCCTAAAAATATATTTCATAATATTTTTTTTAAATATTAAAAACGTTGACTATATTCAAGATAGTAGTGTAATAGTGCTCTTTATGGACAAGGCAGTGGGGCTTTGTGTGTAATTTTCTATCTATTTATATGATTGCGTGGTAGAATATTTAGAAACTTGCTTTATCCAAGTTGATTGTTAAGGGAACAGTTCATTTCTAACAACAGTGAAAGCCCAGTGTTCACTGGCTGAAGGTGTTTTAAGCCCTGCCTCCTCTTTGTTTTCACTGGATGTGTTTCTCTTAACAGACTACCACAAACTTCAGTCACACTCTGAAGGTTCTTATGTTATGGAATGATTATGCTTGCTTACAGAATGCAAACAGGTATAGTTTTGCCTACAATGGTCTGCACTGTTTGTTTATTTCCACTGCATGAATTATGCCTTCAACACACACAACCAGATACGATACTCAGAGGTCTCAGCTGAAGTGCTGCTGGTGGCAGTAACCTCATATGGAAGTTCTGTCTCTCTGCTTCGGTGTGAGCAGTAGGGCTTTTAAATGGATAGAGAGGAAGAGACACAGGCGGTAGACGTGTTAATTGGTTGAGAATATGAGGAGAGCGAGAGGCCAGGAAAGTGTAAAACAGAGGGAATGAACAGCAAATGGACAGTAGCCAAAAGGTTAGGGTTGCACACCATGTCCATCTCACCCACCATGCTAAAAAAAAACTTTATTTTTGTTTTTTAGTGTCAGTGTCAATCTCTCTCTCTCTCTCTCTCTCTAACTTTGAGTACTCCCTCCCATCTCCCTCCCCACACCACCACCTTCTGTGTGTGTGTTTCACTCACAGCAGCACTTAAGCTGGTAGTAGGAGTGTCTGTATGCATGTGTATCTGAGTGTAGCTGAGGGACAAGTCAGCTCAAGTGTTTCACGGATTTAGAGCCTGTACATATTTAATAATTTTTTGTTCGGCTAACCCCGCAGAGTGGGTGAAGTCCACAGGTAAGGGTGAAACTTCCAATTCTTCTGTCCCATGTTTATATTTACTGCTTTTGTTTCTCACAGTGCATAGTTTTGTGCTTATAGACACGATTCTACTTTTAATTTTAAAAATAATGGATAAAAAAATTACACTAATCTGAAAAAATAAAATCTGCTTTTCCATGTTTTGAGGGTGTTAAAGCAGGATAGATGTAGAAATGTAGACCTTCTATTTTTAGTGCATGTCTGTTCAGGTCTAATTGTATGATCTGAGTAGAGTTCATGTCACCACTCTAGTACCTGACTGTGAGATGTAGATGCTGCTGGAGGAAATAGAGGCTAATGATTTTGAACAGTGTGATCAGACTGGGTCTGATTTCTCCATACTGTGCACAAACTGGAATGGCAGAGGTGTGGCTGGTGTCAAATTCTGCTGCGGTATTGTAGTGATGAGCAGCTCAACTGTCTGGGACCGGGACCCACTCTGCTCTGTTTACTCCGTGATCTTATTCTGAATTTCATGCAGCAGTGTAGTGATACTAATGAAAATGTGAGATTGTGTAATAACATAATGATTCTCCTGGAACACTGGCATGAGGGCCCTCATTAACCCACAAAGAGTTTAAACTTTCTCTGTGTTTCCCTGTAAACAAAAAAAATAATAAAAGTGAGTAGGGCGTAAAAGTTAATCAGCACTTGGTCTCTGAAGAAAATTCCTAATCAAATTAGTCTTTAAAAAAAACAACAACTTCAGTTTCTTTCCTCAAGAACTTTTTAATCCAGCAGTTGCTGGGCAGCTCTGATTAGTGTTTCTATATGAGGCATCAGTGTGTGTGTGTGTGTGTGTGTGTGTGTGTGTGTGTGTGTCTCATATTTCTCTCTCTCCCGTCTGTCTCCACTGCCTCTATTCTTATCGTCTTTGCCTGACCCCCTCCCCTTTGACCCCTGACTTATGAGTGTAAATGGTATCTAGCGTGGAAATGATTTTTTCCTCTGATTGTGCTGTAAGATTCTTCCTCATTTGTCAGTAACTTGGACTGAACAAGGGCAGAAGAGCATATTAATCTGTCCAGACTAAGTAAACATCTACACCGCCTAATGTAAGCGTGCACACTCCTATACACTGTCATCAGTCAGCGACTTCATCTCTGTCCATGTGTTAGTCTTTCTCATTACCTCCATGGTTATTATTTGTCTAAACCATCTTTCTTTCCAGACATACATTTTGACCTTCCTGCCCCTCCGGCTCTCTCTCTGTACTCTGATATTTGGCAGCCTCCAGACTGTATTACTTATGTTTCTGTGTCTGTTTCATTTTGATGTCAGTGACATGAACCATTTATTTTGATTTGATTTAATTTGAATGTATCTATTTCTGTAAAGGTGCTTTGTGACAATGTCCATTGTTAAAAGCGCTATACAAATAAAGTTGAGTTGAATTGAATTGAATTGAACCATAATCTTCGTACACACACACACACACACACACACACACACACACACACACACTAGCCTTACTACCCTTGTGAGGACATTCCATTGCCATAATTATTATATGCAGCTAATTAATGTTATGCCTACACATAAACCTAACCCTAACCTCAGTAACCATTTTGGCTCTTTTAATTTTTTTTTTTTTTAAATAAGCAGGGTTTTTTTTGGAGAAAAAAGGAGTTTTCCTCATGGGGCCCAGCCAAATGTCTCCACAAGGTCAAAACTCTCAGATATTCATATCCTTGTGAAGACATTTGGATATTTGCACACACTATTTATGCGATTATGCCATTCTGCCACCTTTTTGGATATATGTGTTTATATAAGTCTGCATAGAGTGTATAAGTGTATATGTGTATACAGAGGATAGTCTTCCCAACACGCCCATCATTCAGTCATACACACACACACACACACACACACACACACACACACACACACACACACACACACATCCTTCAGAAAAGGAGGGTGACTGACTTGTCCTAAGTTAACCTTGCTTTCAAATTCAGGATTGCCAAGTCACATTATCTCAAGTTATTGTGCGAAATTCTAAGGAGGACGGACATCAGAGGGAGACAAAAAAACTCTCCTCCCTCTTTGTAAACATCAGGCATTATGTTTTATCAGACACCATGACACAGATGAGCTGCATATGGAACGGATTAGTGCGTGAGATCAATAGATTTAAATGCGCGCGCACACACACACACAGACACACATACACACAAGAACATTATCTCTCTCATACAACCACAATGGGGCTATTACAATACAAAAACGTGCAGCAAACACCCCATTCTCTTACATAGAAAGACTTATTAAAGTGAGTGTTTGGCACATCTGTTCAGCATCTTCCCGAGCATGTGTATTATTGTGTTTGTCAAAACTCTCCCTGGCTCTTGAATGCAGCCTTCTCCGACTCTGACCATGGGTGGAAACGTTGCTGTAGCTCAGCCAACTGTTTCAGGGCATTTGATCTTTCATCGGAGGATGAATATGTATCGGGTCCGTATTTATGGTTTGTAATTACGAGCCCTGCTTTCCTTGTTCCGCTCCAAGCCGCTCTCGGGTCCTGTGGTTTGCAGTCATGACAGGAAAAGCACCAAACCCGGTGGTATACGTGCAGAGATCTTGGTTGCAGCATGAGTGCTCATGGTGTGACGTTGATTTGTATGTATCTTGATGGATCTGAGGGAGGATATGGCTTTGAATACGTGTGTTTTGCACATGCAGTATGGGCAGTTGTAGCTGTGAGGGTAGAGGCTACACCTAAGCTCAAGGTTGGAATTGCAAATTGACTGATTGACAGATGCTTGCACAGACATACAAAAAAGCACTAATATGCACATAGACTGCAGCAACGCCCTCACTCACCTCATGGTCTTTATTCTTATTTTCTGCTCTGCATGGAAATTTGAAATAGGAGGCTATGTCACAGCCAAACCACAGAGTTAGTCTCTCTCTCTCTCTTGCTCGCTCTCTCATGTGCATGAATATTTTCTATTGCTGGTTCTTGCATATTCTCATAACTTCAGAGCACAGAACAGATTCTCAAAACTTCCTGAGTCTTAATAGGTTTAATTACCCTGTTAAGGTGAGATTAATGCGATGGTGGTATACAGTAGGGTTTATATAACTGAATGTTGCCTCCCTGGACATGTAACACAAGCCCTCTTCATTTTACTATTTAAATACTGACATAGACAGACTAAATACTGTCATAGAATCAGTGTGTAGGCATAGTGAAGCATCATGTGCTCTTTAATGCAACTGTAAATGTGTATGAGTACATGGTCATTAGTTGGGAGGAAGTTAGATGTTTTCATAAATGGACAGTAATTATCTGAAGTTAAAGTAGTAATCTTAAGGCGATTAGCACCTTGATGGAGTAAGGGTACTCTCTGTTGTGATGCCTGCAGTAGTAGTGTGCATTGGGAAAATGAACAAAGGACAAAGAATGGCCATGTTTATTAACACGGATTGGACGTGGGGAGTTGCAGTCTCATGCACACCTCAGAGCTCTGTGTTATGATGTACTGAAATATTGGGGATGGGTCTTTGACTCTATTACTTTTAGATGTGATGATGTAGGACATATCTGAGCTGAGCAGAAATCCCAAACTCTCTAACTTGATTCTCAGGGCAACTCACAGCAGCACAGGAAGGCCATGTTTTAGAGTTTATTTCTCCTCTGACTCAATAATGATTTTTTCTTTCATTAAAAAGAACATTTTTGTTTACACCATCCTCGTTTGCAAACAGGAATCCAGATATATGGGTTGTACTTCAACTAAGATGCATATTAGATATCTGAGCACTTTTCTATACATATACTTACATATAAAATCATAGAGGGAAATTTCTTTGGGTAAATGATTCTCAATTGGGTTTCATTTAGGTAGCAACTTTGCCACAAATTTTTCTCCTACAATTCCTTAGGAGAAATAGAGTGAGAGGGAAAAAGAGACGTGAGAATTTTCTGAGATTAAAGAAAGGCCATGGCTGGCATTAGCAGGATTATAACACGCAATCTCCTGACCACAAGGCAAAGGTTTTAACTGACACTAAAACAAACCTAACACTGTGACTGTCACTAAAGTGGACCTTAAATGAGTAGACCTGGGTATTTAATATACTAGCATAAAATACTAACTTGCTAGTCACCTTCTTTTCAAGTATACTTTGAAATACTAGCGTAAACTAGTGTACTTCTTTCCAAGTTACACTTATTAAAATACACTAGTGTTCATTTCTTCAAATATTCTTAGACATGATAGTATATCAAAAGTAAACTGTACTTCTCTCCATGCATTCAGTAATATGCTTGTAGCAAATTTGATAGCGTAAGCTAATGAACTTGGCAGATCTGAACACAATGTGTTGAAACTCAAGAGGAGACATGTGAGATTGTTGATGTCTTTTGTCTCAGAAAAAACCCCTGACAGGCAGGAGATTTAAGTAGAAGACTCCTTTTATCTCCTTTATTTCCCAGTTGTTTAAGAGAAACTGTGATGACATTGAAGATTTCTGTTCCCAACTTTTAAACTCCAGCCTATCTTTGAGAAGCTGCAGTAGAAAACTACCAAGCCTATTTCACAAGTTTAGAATTTCCACAAATTGTTTGGTGTTTACAGTAAATACATACTGTAGTTTGATTAGTCTTGTTACTGTGGCAAGCCAGCTCCTTCCTCGTGGACTATGGATATGGTTGTACCCCATGTGTAAAAATTCATGGCACTCTTGGAGTTGCCATGATGGCTTTTGAATGCCAGACCCATTATAAAGATTATTATTTGGACAAATAGGCTATAGAGCACGGACTTAGTATGTGAGAGTGTATGGCAATGAATGTGAGCTTATAGTGTGTGAACGGCACAAGAGTCAACTTTCTTTTATCGAGTTTCAACCCCTTTAAATGTACAAAGTGACAAACTTAAAGGAAAGATGAGCCAGTCAGTGATGAAGACAAATGAGCCGAGACTTTCACTCTAAGGACAGCTCGAAGAGGATGAAAGAGCTGTGAGAGGAACGTCCTCGATGCTTGATTTGATGGAAGAATGCGAGTGTGTTCACTTTGTTCTCTTCTTTCGGTCTAATCAGTGAAGCGATTGGAAACCACACAAACTTGCGGCCTGACTTGAGCAAACAAAATCTTCACCACCTCTCACAAGCTGTATTTTACTGTATGAATGAGTCATGATTCTGTTTCGCATTAAAAATAAGCATGTCAGGAAGTGAGACAGAAGGATGACAACACAAAGAAAATGTGTATATCTTTGACCTGTATTTAAAAAAAAAATACAGCAGTTGGATGGCGATCAATTTATGACCTTAGCCTATAACTGTCTCTGTTAATTATTAGAAGGAATATATATATATATATATAAATATATAAATTCTCCCCTTTCTGTCTATCCCTGTGTAAAATATTACTCTATTTCCTATTATCCATCATACTCACTTTTATTATCTATCACAGCCCACTTTTAGTGTTCTTCACAAGAAACTGAACAACTCTTCTACCATCCTCTGTCATTAGCCTCCAATTATAGCAGCTGTACTGAGGCCTCTGTCTTCTGTCTACAATAGGAGAAGATGCTGAGTTATTTTTGGAGTCATGCTGTGTGTGTGGTATGAGCATTTGGAGCCAAATGGTGGCTCTCACCAAAGCCCCGGCTGTGGCATGGTGTAGGATTTGTTGAGTCAGTGCTGAAACACTCCCATCTGTCCTTGTGCTGATGAGGAGCCTTACATTTCCACCGTCACTTTGCTATAAGGTTTGGACTTTTGTCATTCAGACTTGGAACCTTTAAACAGTATTTTGCCTGGACACACACGTTCACATTGGGACTGCAAGTCCAGTTACACAATGTGGTAATACAATTTTTTGTTGGAATTTATATTGGAAACACTTTAGTTTGTTTATCACCTCATTCTCAAAGTCTGTTGGCGAGTTTTGCATCTTGTACTATAGGGTTCACCTCATGAAAAATTTCATTCTCTCAGTGGAATTGGTCAAATTTTCAGACATTTCTTTTTGAAGAAGTCGTCGTCTTTATTTGTCATATATACAGTACATCACAGTGAAACACTTTTCTTCCAAGCTTGTTAGGAAGTTGGGGTCAGAGCGGAGGGTCAGCCACGATACGGTGCCCTAGAACAGATAAGGTTAAGGGCCTTGCTCAAGGGCCCAACTGTGGCAGCTTGGCGGTGCTGGGCGTGAACCCCAACCTCCTGATCTTGCTTCACTTCCCTACTTCACTGTGCTAATGTTTTAAAGGTGTCAGTGCTTTATAGGATAAATAGTCATAAAAATGTCAATCTTGTCCTGGTGATGTACCCATAATTTCCCAGGAATCGTATGAGACCTAGTAAAAGTCTTTTGTAATTATGAGGCAAGACAAGAAGAAAATGTCAGTTAACCACATCAGACTTCCTGGGATTTGGATTCTGGCTTGCATTCCTGATTAATTGCTGTTATTTTTCTGTCCACAGTGCATGTGAGAAAGAGACTATAAAAACACAGAAAGGGAAACTTTAAGACATGAACTTTATTTCCATCCAAGCTTAACTGACAAAATGCCTATTTTTATTATATTAAAAGTGGTTGTTTTCATCTCTATGTGTGTGCTTACCTCTCCTATCAGGAGGATCCCGAAGCAAAATAGTTTTATATTGTTTATATTGCATCCTTGATCAGAAAAGCATAATTTTATAAATAGTGAACAGTGAACATCAGAGTTGCTGTAGTAATGGCTTGGCTGCTAGAAGGGGTGTATGAGGACAAAGTGAGTGTGTTAATCAGTTGTGGGTATCTGCCTGAGGTGTGGAACTGGCATGATGGTGTAAGAAAGAAGAGCCAAGCCAAACAGTATGTCCACAATATTTATGAGTTCTCTGAAATGTTGTGGAATGTGTGAAACACTTCACCCCTTGAGAAGTGGAGATCAGATATATGAAAAATCTCTTTACAGTCTTGCAGATGATCAAGAAACAAATTTGAAATGGATAAATTATGCACATAAAGTTTGATAGGAAGGATGAAGAGAGAGAAAAATGATCTGATCCAAAAGGTGCCACGTTGTTGGCTTCTTTATAGAAGTCTTAATAATGTTCTGGAATGTTCCGAGCATTGCCAGTTCTTTGAACAGCTGTTTGCAGGTTTACACTTTTGACAAGTTTGTCTCCAGGTCCTGCAATATATAAATGAAAAAATAAATAAATAATTCTCAGGCCACTGGTTCATGTTCACGTGAGCTACAGTGTGTTTGTTTGTGAGTGAGTATCGGTCTGAGTCTGAGTAAAGCACATTCGCTCTGTCCTTTATGATTCTCAGACCTATGCGTCACACCAAAGTGCGGAGTCTCCCAGGCATGTGTGAGAGCCACCTGGATGTTTTCCACTGCCATCTGCACACATAAATCTAGTCATTTTTGTAACTGTCTGAATACTAATCAAAAGTGTCATGACTAAGCACTGTTACCTATCAAAGATGCGACATCATAAGAAACCGCATAAACTCAGCTCAAAGATCAGGAAAAAAGCAACATCATAAGAAAACCACAGGCATTAGGTTTTAAATGAAGGCAAATTGTTAGCACAGCTGGTGGTACATTAATAAAGCTTGATAAAGCTCAGTCTGAATGAGTTTGCGTAATCACCTTCTATCAGGCAGCAGTTATTGTTCTAATGACATCTGATCACAGTGTGGGAATAAGTAGAAGATTAGAAATATGTGGGTTGTGTATGTGACTTGTGGGTGGTCTGTCTGAGCTTGTATTGTGGCCATGTCTCCCAAAGCACTCATGATTTCCTCTGAGAAAGAACAGTGTCATACGGTTGTTTTCTGTCTCCTGATTTAGTTATTCGCTGTGTTTTGCTCTGATCTCAGCTACAAAATAGACAATAATGTGCTTATATTTAAAAATCTCCTAGATTTTTTTTTTATTCACCACCTTGATTAGATTCTAGGACAAAAGCACCAATGTTTTTATTTCACCTTTAAAAAACCATTGAGCTTACATTTACTATACATATACTATACAGAAAAAAAAGTTTCATCTATCACCCTTTTGAAGGGAACTCCCAAATACTACAACAGAGGATGTCCCTTTCAGAAAAAAGTAGAGAAAGCTAAACAGTTGTGGGTTCAGGTGAGGTTTATTAAGGTTCAGCAAACAATCCAAAATGTTAGGCAAGAGCAAATTCGAAAACAGGCAGGGGATCAGACAATCAGCAAACACCATAAACTAGACAAATCCAAACTCTTGAAAACTAGGAACAAAGTCAAAATAACATGTGCAGTGAACAAAAGCTTGGTAAGTTGGGCAAATATACACTGACAGTGAGCATTATTTGGTGCAGTTGTGGCTTAATGATTAGAGAGTCGGACTTATAACCTGAAGGTTGTGGGTTCAAGCCTCAGGTCTGGCAGGGATTGAAGGGGAAGGGGGGAAGGGGGAATGACCTGTGCTCTCTTCCACCCTCAATACCATGACTGAGTCCCTTGAGCAAGGCACTGTACCCCCAACTGCTCCCTGAGCGCCGCAGCACTGCCCACTGCTCTAAATGAGCACAAATTCTGAGTATGGATCACCATACTTGGTGGTGAGTAAGTGTTTCGTGTGTACTTAATATATTGTGTTGGTGATTAAGTCCAGGTGTGTGTAATCTGGTGAATGCAAGAGTGCTGGGAGTCATAGTCCGTGGTTGCCATGTTTGTAGTCCGCAAGGTGTTCTGGGAATTGGACATGACAGAACACCTCTTCATCTCCGAAAGTGGTGAGGTAGGTCCAGCTTGTACGTGACTTTGTTAAAGTGGCGCAGGATCTTGAACAGGCCTATGTGCCAAGGGCTCAGTTTCCTGCAGCCCGTGGTGCTCCTGATGTCCTTAGTGGGCAATCATACACGATCACCTGGTTCATACTGTGGCATTTCTCCTCTATGTCAGTCTGTAAACTCTTTCGAGGTTTGTGCTACCTGTTTAAGGTGAGGGGTGTGCTCTCACACTTGGGAACGCTGGGCAAGGGAATAAGATACAGGGATTTAGAGAACCGGTCAACCGGTCAACAATCACCATAATAACAGTACCGCCAGTTGGACCATGGCCACTATGGCGTGGGAAGTTCTTTGGGTACCTGGATGGCCAGTTGCAGAGTTTATGTGTGCCAAGGTGATCAGTGGCTGGCACAAATTTTTTCCCTGCAGGGCAGGATGCTGCACAGGAGAACAATCGGTCTCCCTGTCAATGTCCCACGTGATAGTGCCCATGAAGCATGATGGCAGTAGAATGAGCTCATCACTGGGTGCTTTGGGGGTTGCAGGGTGCATACATGACAGGGAGTTGGCCTGAGCGTTCTTTGATCCAGGTTGATATGATAATGTGAACCAAAAGCGAGCAAAGAACAGTGCCCATCGGGCCTGGGGAGAATTCAGTCGCTTGGCTGTATTGAGGTACTCTAGGTTCTTGTGGTCAGTAAAGGTGATGAATGGGAGTGCTGCCCTCTCCAACCAGTGGCACCACTTCTCTAACCCCAGTTAAACTGCCAGCAGCTGGCTAGTGCCAATTTCATAGTTCCTTGGAGAAAAAGGTCACTAGGTGGAGCTTGAGTTTCTCTTTGACATGTTGAGACAACACGGCCCCCACTCCTGTCTCTGATGCATCCACTTCCACTATGAAAGGCTTAGTGAGATACAGATGCTTTAGGATGGGGGTGGTGGTGAAGGCCTTTCTCAGTCTTTTGAAGGCCTCATTGGCTGCTGGGTTCCACTTGAGATGTTTAGGTCCCTTCTTTAATAGAGATGTGAGGAGACCTGCTATGGAGCTGAATCCTCAAATAAACCTCCTATAGAAGTTTGCAAATCTGAGAAACCTCTGTAGCTCTTTGACTGTGCTTGACACCAGCCAATCGGTGACAACAGACACTTTACTGTCCATGGTAACCCCTTTGGGGCTGATGATGTATCCTAAGAAAGAGATCATAGACACATGAAACTCACACTTCTCTGCTTTGACGTACAGCTAGTTTTGGAGAAGTCGGGCGAGAACTTGCTTGACATGGTCAATGTGTGATTCCTTGGAAGGTGAATAAATCAAGATGCTCCTGAACCTCCTGAGCATGTCCCATAGGACATTGTTAATCAGGCACTGGAAGACTGAAGGTGCACAAGAAAGCCAACATGGCATGACATAATACTTGAAGTGACCAGAGGTGGTCGAGATTAATGAATATCTGCCTGGTGCAGAGTTGTTCCAGGGTCAATGGGGGGATCTAGCTGATAACCATGGGTGATGAGGGGGCAGATGTAGCCTTGCTAAAGTGGCTCCTCAATGTACTCCTCCATAGCTTTGCTTTCGGCCATGGAGAGTGGGTATATGCAGTTGCGAGGGGGAATGGTAATAAGCTCGATTGCACAATCATAGGAGTACCACTGGTCTTGGTTTTGCTGGACACTGCATCCATGGGAATCCAAGAATTATGGGATGTTTTGAGGTAAGTATGATGAAAAATCATGATGTGTTCCTGATGTAGGGTGCTGACTTGTAGCACAAGGGGTTTTGTGCATAGCGTGACAGTTCCATTTCCTATGGGTTTACCGTCCAAGGCTTGGGTATACAGAGGATGCTAGAGCAGGTGTGTGGACAGATTAAGCTGCTGCTTCAGAGTCAATCAGTGCTGAGTGTACAAAAACACACTTCCTGAGTGCTTTATCTGGACACTTAGAGTGAATGGCTGATATGCTAAATACTTAGAGGGACTAACCCTAGGGAAGCAACCCCGGGTGGTTGCTCACTCAGCTGGACACTGTGCTATGTGGTGAGTTGGGTTGCCGCAGTAGTAACACAGCCTCTCTTTTCTCTGCCATTCACGTTCCTTGTCACTCATCTTGGCTTGCCCCACTTGCATGCATTCAGGGCTGTGAGCCTCAGGTTGGGAGTTCTACTCCACTTTGGGTCTATGGGAATTGCACAGGAGATTTTCTAGGTAGATGTTGAGATCAATCATTGAGTCCCGAGATGAAGACGCAATCAGTAATCTGGTGACTGTGAATGTGAGAGTGCTGGGAGTCATAGTCTGTGGCAGCCATGTTTATAGGCTGCAAGGTGTTCTGGGATTTGGAGTTCGGCCCCGAATTCGGCGCACCCATAACAAAAAAATTTGCCATTCAGAGAATCTTTGAAGACTCCTTGTTTTAAAATGAGTATACATTTAGGGTATGTTGCACCAACAAGGATTAAAATCTTAAACAAGTTTAAATTAGTAATTAACCTCTAATGAAAATCTTAACTTTTGATTAAAATTTTAACCTGGGATAAGTTTTGATCATCTGCCATAATGGATTTGCCAGTCTAAAAGTGTAACAGTGTTACTTTGGAAGTCAATAATTATTTATACTTTTCCCTTTTTGACTGAAGAGGAGGGGCATTTTTCATTTTCCACAGTGCATCTAATATGTGCTGCCATTTGGAAATTTAAGCCACCTCTAGTAGAAGATTACAATTAATCCCTAACTGAGCTTTAAAACTTCAATATTTAAAGTAATGTGTCAGGTTAGAGCCGACAGCAGCGCAGGACTACAGCACCCATCAGCCACTGCACACCACATGTTCACATCACGCACCAAGTCACATGATCACGAACACCTGAATCACGTTTATGCACAATGAGCACTAGTATTTAAATTCCATTTGTGTAGCAATCTTGGTCTAGCATCTGTTGTGATTAGCGTCGTTATATGTTGTTGTATCGATGCCATGCTCATGTATATTTCATGCTTGTCTAATTTATGTTTGTGTTTATGTTACGTAGTCCTAGTTCTTGTTCATGTGTGTTTCACTTTAAATGAAATACTCCACACTTGTACCTGTCTCTAACCAATCCGTGACAGAATGCTAGGCCGAACCATGGATGCAGCAGCATTTATCCAGATCATTTCAGACCAGGCTAAGCAGATCCAGGAAAACCAATGACAACTCGACCGGATCAAGATTATCATGGACAATCTCCAGGCTGGGCTCCCGCAAAAAACTTTTTGGGGGTGGGCTACAACCTGTGCATCGGCTGAGCCTACTTGGCTGAACACAGGCAGTGGGGTGACAGCAGGGCTCATACCCAAGCCTGAGGGAGTGGCCTCCCCAGTGCAGCTTACGCTAGAGGCCAAGGGGGAGGCCTCGATGGGCCAGCTAATGGCTGAGTCAGACGGGGCAGCCATCCCAGCACAACCCACTCTAGAGGCCAAGGGAGCAGTCTCTGCTGTCCAGATCATGCAAGAGGCCGACGGGGTAGCCTCACCAGCTCATTCAATGCCAGTGGCCGACGGGGCTCGCTCACCAGCCCAGCCAACAGCAGAGGCTGACCGGGTGGCCTCACCAGCCCAGCCAATGCCAGAGGCCGATGGGGCGGCCTCACCAGCACAGCCAATGCCAGAGGCCGATGGGGCGGCCTCACCAGCACAGCCAATGCCAGAGGCCGATGGGGCGGCCTCACCAGCACAGCCAATGCCAGAGGCCGATGGGGCGGCCTCACCAGCACAGCCAATGCCAGAGGCCGATGGGGCGGCCTCACCAGCCCAGCCAATGCCAGAGGCCGATGGGGCGGCCTCACCAGCCCAGCCAACGCCAGAGGCCGATGGGGCGGCCTCACCAGCCCAGCCAACGCCAGAGGCCGATGGGGCGGCCTCACCAGCCCAGCCAACGCCAGAGGCCGATGGGGCGGCCTCACCAGCCCAGCCAACAACAGGGGTCAACAGGACGGCCTCTACAGCCAAGGTCATGCCAGAGGCCAACCGGGCGGCCTCCCAAAAAGTGCCCAAGTCAGAGGATGACGAGGCAGCTCTGCAAGCCACTCACAAGGCTGACATGGCCTCATACATAGAGTCCGCTCTGCCCCATGATGGTGTGAGGACGTCATTACACACCATCCCTGAGGGATGACCAGAGGGAGCCCATCAGACCATGAATACCTTGCTTAGTGATCCAGGACCCCCCAAAAAAAGCCAGAGCGAATGTATCAGGAGCCAGAGAGCGGTGCAAGACTACAGCACCCATAAGCCACTGCACACCACATGTTCATATCACGCACTAAGTCACATGATCATAATCACCTGAATCACATTTCAGTACTAGTATTTAAGTCACGTTTGTACAGCACTCTTGATCTAGCGTCTGTTGTGAGTAGTTGTTGCATGCCATGCTCATGTATATTTCATGCTTGTCTAGTATATGTTTGTGTTTATGTAACGTAGTCCTAGTCTTTGTTCACGTGTTTCACTTTAAATAAAATACTCCGCACTTACATCCATCTCCAACCAACCGTGACATAATGGAGCAACAGGATAAAAGTTTACTGAACTAAAACCAGTATTAAATGATTACTGCATTCCTGATTGTGTAATTAGATTAGTAGATAAACTACAATTTAATCGAAAATAATACTTAATCTACCCTGGTGAAACTCAGTCTTAATTTTATTCTTGTGACATGATGAATATTAAATCTATATCTGTGTATGTACAGTATTATATTAAAGATGGCACCTAGTGGTCAAACTAAGTCTCTGAAGCTTTGTCATGAGGCTGAGATTGGCCGAAACATAATGTTACCGGCCTCAGACCTAGGGGATATCTGGGTCGACAACTAAGGACACACAGCCCGTTAAGCACTGTGTACCTATGAAACTGTGAAACAATAAAGAGACAGACAAAATGAGTGTCGTTCCCTTGGCGCGTCAATTTACTTCTAAGATCGAACCTATTAGTAACTATGAGCACTTATGTTACATGACATCTGTACATGGGAAAACATTTAATATGGATAATACATACACACCTACACGTATACACATGCATCCATTTTACCTTACTTATTTCACATAAAAAACATTTTGAGTTACATATCACGCATATAGAGCAGAATATGCACACTAACAAATTCCATTTACAAAATTAAAGGATAAACTAAATTTTAAAGTTCACTTAACAAGTGTCTCACATTACTCAAAAGAACCAAACACCAATGTGTCACAAACACACATATCAAGAGAAATACATCAACCACTGTTGCATTTAGAACGTTTACAATGTAATTTGCATCATGTCACACATTGAGCATGTGCATGCAGAGCATTCAATATGGCTATTGAACAGCTAATACAACAGGTGCACAGTTAGCTGTACCACTAAATAGCAAACAACTCATTGCCAATGTGTTTAACATTACAGACATTTTGCTGTACACTAACATTACACCGTACACTCTCAAATGCACTTAAGACAGCGTTAATCATTTGCACCTATGACCTCAATTACATTCAGTCTCAATTTAGCATTCGGCAAAATTAGATTCTCTGAAACATATTAGAATCGCGCACAGTCATTTAACACACTTCGTGATCATTTTCAATTACTTCACCAACATCACATTAATCAACAGAAGAATGTTTAAAGTATATATTACTTTACCTGTGAAACAATAAAGAGACAGACAAAATGAGTGTCGTTCCCTTGGCGCGTCCATTTACTTCTAAGATCACGCCCGGGAGAAAACTAATCTCTATTGTGCTTCACAGGAGCGCTCCAGCGCCATCTATTGAGGTGGCGGTGTTTTAATACACACATTCGCAAGTGCATGGATAACTCCATTGGCAATGTTCCTATTTTAACATTTGGGGGGGTATCTCTTTTCCATTAAAAATTTAATGCACCACTCATCAACCCTTTACAATAACCCATATTTTACTTAAAATGTAACATCACACCTTTGCTCATTCAGGCACTATATACTCTGATGTACTCAGATTTATGAGGGTCTTGTCTCTGGTATTCTTTTCTTAGCTTTTGTCACATCCTCTGTTGCTCAGCTCTGTTAGCTTATATATGAGTGTTTGCTGAATAATTTCCAACCAAAGCAACCCAATTTTTCTGGTTTTAACAGAGCTTAAGAAATGCCACAGCTGTAACCCTTCCACCTAAAGCAAACAGATTTTCTTTTTAACAGTCACAACCACTTCAACAAGTCACATCAATAATCACTGAACTGAACTTTGAGGGACTAAATATTTGGTTTCGTGGATGTGGAGCAAAAGGCAGTAATAGTATGCTGTCATAAAGATCAAAGATTGACCTCTTGCTGACTTTTTCTTTGGCTATCGTTTGACGCAGTTGGCTGCTCTATCACAGCTAACCCTCCCTCGTTGCTCTCTTATTGGCCAGGTGGTTCTGTGAGGGGCGGGAGCTGCACCACTGTCCTGATATTCAGATCTGGCAGGATGGTGACCTGCACACGCTGGTGATTGCGGAGGCTTTTGAGGACGACACAGGCAGGTACACCTGCGTAGCCTCCAACGCTTTGGGAGCAGACAACACCTCTGCCGAGGTCTACATCGAGGGTGGGGATCTTATGTAGACACACACATTCATGCACACATTTTTAGATGAAGTGCTATTTTATAGTTGTATACTGATGTATTATATAGTTACCCTCTCTCTTCCTCTCTCTGTCTCTGTCTTTCTCTCTCACTCTTTCACTCTTGTTCTCACTTTTTAACCCACAATCCTCAGGAGCCTCATCTTCAGACTCAGAGGGGGAAGGATCCGTGTCCAAATCTAAGTCAGGAGCCATGCCACAGTATGTGTTTCAGTCTTCAGACTTTGACCTATGACACCCCTGACATTTGAACCAGGCTAATTGCCCTTAAACTATTTCATACTGGTCATAACAGCTTTGTCATACGTAACAGACTTGCAATGGCTTTCCAGTAAAGCAGAGAAACACTAAGCCACAATCTCAGCATTTGACCTTGACTACATATGTACTGTCCTAATGAATTCTTATTCCTTTATCTTTTCCTGAATCACTTTATCTCTATCTGTCTGTCCCTATTTGCTGAAGTTGCATAAGCTGTCTTCCTTCCTCTCCCAAAAATCATCTCTTCATCTCTTTCCTTCTTCGCAGTCATTATTTGTTACAAGTTTGTCCCTGGTTCTAAATGATATCACTAGAGATGTTAGAGACTGCATTCATGTGGCTCCATGGTGGTTTACTGAACTCAAACTCAGACAATGTGGCCAGGATATTCTCAAGTGTTTCTGCAAGAAAGAGTGTAAGAGTGTAGTCAGCCCACATAGCAAGTACAGTAGATAAATCACATTGTTTACTGTATAATTATTTTCCTTAAACCTGCTGTTAATTTATTTTCATGATTAGCTTCTTACTTTTCTGTCTGTTTTTTCATGATGTCAGGTAATATCATGTATAATTATTCTTACCTCAGCTATGCCCTTTACCCAACCTACAGAAACCAAAATAACTTATTTCCCACTTACTTATCTTCTTTACGCCTGAGTGAAATTGATTCTGAAAAATGTTTTTTTAAAAGTGTTTTTAAACATTTTTCTAGACAGTCCCTTCTAAAGTATTCATCCGGGGAAAATAGTGGAAGGTTTTAGACTGGCCAAGTCAATCACCAGACCTTAACTCAGTTGAGGATGCATTTCACCTCCTGAAGAGGAGACTGAAGGGAGAAACCCCCCAAAACAAACAACAACTGAAAGAGACTGCAGTACAAAACTGGAAAAGCAACACAAAAGAAGAATGCAGCAGTTTGGTTATGTCAGTGGGTCACCTGCTTGATGCAGTTATTGCAAGCAAGGAATATGCAACCAAATATTATATTTATTTAACACTTGGTGGCCATCTTGAAAATGTTCCTGGGCAGTTATTTTTGGTCATACAAGGCCAGGCTCCTATCTACTTGAACAGGGAGAGACACCATTTTGGAAAAGGATCAACAAGACAACATTTCAAACATGTATTTGAAATGGCTGTTAAAATGGCATGAATAAAATGTGGTCTTTGGCTCTGTTAACATGATAAAAGCATAGTTTTTCAGGTTGCACTGGCTTCACAGCATGCTCGTTTATCCGTAACTAACTGAGCAACCAACAAGGTGATTAGCCCTTTTTAAAGCAGCTGCAAGTGGTGCAGCAGCAATCAAACTGCTATCTTTGCTGTTTCTGCAAGTATCATCCCATATCATCCCATATTTGCTCGCTTCCTGATTTCTTCTATTTTTCTATATTTCTCATGCTTAATTGTTTCAGACCTTCAAAATAAATGAGTAACCTGAGTGAACACAAAATAGAATTTTGAAATGTTAATTTATTTATTGAAGAAAAAAGTTATCCAACACTGACTGACCCTAACCCTGTGTGGAAAAGTAATTGTATATATATATATATATATAAAGCTTGACCTGTAACTGCATGATCTTATGCGTTGTGATGATGCCACATGATTGGCTGATTGGATAACTGCATAAATGAACAGATGTTCCTATTAAAGTGAATGGTGAGTGTATATGTAAGTGTAATATATATATATATATATATATATATATATATATATATATATATATATATATATATATATATTTATATATTTATATTTATATGAAGCTTTTATTTGTCACATATTCATTACAGCACAGTGAAATTCTTTTCTTCGCATATCCCAGCTTGTTAGGAAGTTAGGGACTGGAGCAGAGACAGTTAAAGGCCTTGCGGTGCTGGTGACCTTGTGGAGTGTATATATTATACTATAGAGTATATATTATATACTCCACAAGATCTTGATCAATCGGATTGCTTGATTGGATTGAGATCTGGGGAATCTGGAGTCCAGGTCAAAACCTTGAACTCTTTGTCATGATTGGTTTCCTCAAACCATTCCTGAAGAATTTTTGCAGTATGGCAGAGCACATTATCCTGCTGAAAGAGGCCACTGCCATTAGGGAATACCGTTGCCATGAAGGGGTTTACTTGGTCTACAACAATGTTTAGGTCGGCGGTACGTGTCAAAGGAAACCCAAGGTTTCCCAGCAGAACATTGTCCAGAGCATCACACTGCCTTCACCGGCTTGCCTTCTTCCCATAGTGCATAGGTACTAACCACTGCATGCCAGGAACACCCCACAAGACCTGTCGTTTTGGAGATGCTCTCACCCAGTTGTCTAGCCATCACAATTTGGCCCTTGTCAAAGTAGCTCAGAACCTCACTCTTGCCCATTTTTCCTGCTTCAAGCACATCAACTTTGAGAACTGACTGTTCACTTGCTGCCTAATATATCCCACCACTTGACAAGTGCCATTACAAGATAATCAATGTTATTCTCTTCACCTGTCAGTGGTTTTAATGTTATGGCAGCTTAAGTATCAAAAGAAATTTGAAACCATGTTGAAGGTGGCTTTAATGGTTATTTCCATCTGTACACTGATCCTTTCAGCCTAAACAGAACAAAGTCTCAAAGTGACTCCAGGACAGTTACAAATAGGCACAAATCTATAATAGTGATTTAATATTAGAAGCGTCACATCCTGAAACGGAGACCACTGGCCAAGGAAGCATTTATCCAAACGTTCTGTCTTTCTCTAAAAATAACAAACACTTCCACACCAAAAGTATTGGAGTAAGACAATGACTCAGCAGAAGCACTCAAATATTTAAATCTAGCAGAACCAAACTCAGGAGCTGAGCCGAACCTGGCTCTTCACCCGAATCAAACTTAATAAGCCATGTAACTGCCTTGTGAATCTACATTTGGCTGTTTGGTATTAATAGGCCGAGACCAACCTCAATCTTTCAGCCGTCTCTTTCTTTGAAGCACAGTTGGCCTTGATGGTGCGTGAATCCATTTGCTTTTGCATTAGGTGAAGCATAAAATAAGAGAATCTGTGAAGGAAGATCATGGATTAAATTTGGGTTACTGTAGCTGATTTGCAAATGTATTTTTATCTATATTTTTTTTTATAGTTTTCTGTATAACTGTGGACTAGAATGAGTGCAGTATTCCTGAGTAACTCTGGGATATTTCCTCAGGGCTCAGAAGAAAACAGCGTCAGTGTCCTTGACCATTCGCACATCTTCACCAAAAAGCCCTGATAAACCATCCCTCCGCTCCACACTGCTCCAGCCACTGTCACAGAGAGTAAGGCACACACACACACACACACACACACACAAGAACATTCACATGTGGTTTTAAAGTACACAGGTCTGGAAAGCTCATTAAGAATGACAGTAACAGATGTCAGGACATACTGAAGTTTGAAACACTTTTTAGCAAGATGAATACATATAATAATATATCATTTAATTGACAGAAGAAATGACCCTCTCTTTCTCTCTCTCTCTCTCTCTCTCTCTCTCAGGTTCAGAGTCCTGTCTCCTCACAGTATGCTGCTGATGGACTTCCCTCAGCTCCCCCTACTTTCACCAAGGTAAATACAAAAAAACCCAAAAAACAACAACCAAAAAACAGGATATGATTGATCTCTCATCTTGCTTTCTTCCTCCTCCACCTCACCTTCATCTGTCCCTCCATTTCCCTTTCCCTCTATCTGCCCTTCACTGGGCTTTACTCTGAGCATGAATACACCATGGAGAGGTGGATTAAGAGACAAATATGTTCTCGTATACGTACGCACACACATTTGTACCACACACGCACAAACAGCCGAGGAGAGAGTGATTTAATAACAATGAGCTTTGATATTTTATTGTAAAATTCATTCTCTCCCATCATTCAACATACGGCTTCAAGTTTCAACAAGTTTTAACCATCATGGATTTTGTATTGACATTTTCATTATGGAATTACGAAGAACAACATCACGATTCCTTTGATTCCTTAAAGGATTAGCATTGGCTTGTGTTCGAAATACACTACTCTTCTCGTAATCTGAGAATCTGTGACTTTCATGCACTACATGTTCCGTTAATGCAGCTTATATTCATTATATGAGGCCCCTAGTTTCAAAAGAAGCTCCTGGTATTATCCCTACAATGATGTTTGTGTGTGTGTGTGTGTGTGTGTGTGTGTGTGTTACTCTTATTCTGTCCTTTTTTACCACTCTCTTTCCCTCTGTAGTTGTTGCAGGATGTTCAGGCATGTGAGGGGCAGTTGGTGGTTCTGGAGTGCAGAGTGAAAGGAAGCCCACCACTCCGGGTTCAGTGGTTCCGGCAAGGTCACGAGATCCAGGACACTCCGGATTTCCGCATCCTTCAAAAAAGTAGGCGCACATCAACACTGATGGCACACTGTGTGATAGTCAACATCCCTGTTAATGGTGTGGAAGTTCTGAATTTTTTATTACTATATATTTTTAAACAGTCACAAAACAGCTGCTGTCACTAAATGACACAACTATAGTGACAGGATGCGATGAAGAGCATATTGTTTAGTTTTATTGAACAGTATCCTGTGGAACTGCTAGCTCAAAAGAAATGATTAAAAAGTAAACATTGCTTTTTTTCCCCTGCTGTTCTAAGTTATACACACCCAGCAATTCTAGGAAAACTGGACAAAGTATTTGCTAATACACTGAAATTATTGATTATATTACAGAAAGTGCAAACCGATGCAAGAAAAACAAAACAAAATAAACAGTAAAAATCCTGTCAGTGTACTAAATGGGAAACAGAAATAGCTACTAGTGACACGTTTCTCTCTCTCTCTCTCTCTCTCTCTCTCGCTCTCCTCTCTCATTGTCGTCTCCTTTCCAGAACCGAGATCTACAGCAGAGCCTGGTGAGTGGCGCTCCTGCCCTGACACGCAAAACAACACAAACACATGGCACACACATTTATCAGCCCCCTTTCTGACACTCTTTTAATGCAGGTGTTAGCACACCAGCACCCTGCACAGTAACACGTCCTGAGCCTGCACATGATGCAACATGATGTCATCACTGCCGAACTGTTTTGAGTCAGAGCTCAAAGGCAAAATCAGGACATAGGTGGAAACAATTACAAATGAAAACTAATGCAAACACACACTTCCTGCGCAGTCAGAAGGTATATAGGGTGTGATACATCCTCTGTGCGTCACACCTTTTGAGCTTACATGTTTGTTTGTGACTTACATGCGTCTCTGTGTAGTTTACAGATTATGTCTATACAGGATTAAGCTCTACTTTAATGGTGAATCACATGTATTTCTGACAAAAGTATGTGTCTGTGTTGCCACACCTGTCTGATTTGCCTGCCATTCTTACTCTCACCTGGATCTGAAACACATCTGATTCACCCCACCAGCTATTCATCATATCACCGAATTACTTCTGAAAGCCAATCTCAGCAATGTGAATACATATTCAACCTTGGAAGAGCTCAGAATGTCATCATTTTTTTACCTCCATGCATTGATTCTTGATATGCACAGTAGCTGCATTTCATTTCACTGCACTTTTGCACCTGCCATGAATGCACATATGACAAATAAACCTTGAATCTTGAATTCGAGCTACAAAGTGGGAATAAAACATGGACGCCTCCATATTTGTCTTTTGTTAGCAACAAGCTAGGCAGCAAACTGCGATGAGCGATGTATATTATCCTCCTCAACACAACAAACTGTGTAGTCAGTGTTTTAGTGTATATACTTACACTGTATATACTGTACATACCTTTTATTCAGTTTAACTCATTTAAATGCAAGGGGTGCTACTTTGTTCACTGTCGATGATGCAAGCAGCCATGTCGATTCGACGTCACTTACCGAACTTGCCGAAGTTGAGGAGACAATTTCGAGTTTCCGAGTAGGAATTCCGAGTTGAGGGGGTGCTTTCTTTGTTTTACGAGTTACAACCTCTAGTCAAATGCAGCATCATAAATGTTTGAAGCAGTGGTCACTTAACGAATCAGTAATCAGTGTATAATTCATGACTCCTATGTTTGACCCAACAGAGGAGATCTGCACTTTGGTGATAGCAGAAGTTTTCCCTGAAGACGGAGGCCTGTTCTGCTGCAGTGCTACAAACCAGTATGGCTCCATCAGCTGCAGCGCCCAGCTCACCATCATGCCAGGTATGTTTTAATCACAAACCTTACAACCACATTTTACCCATTAATATGCACAGCAGGTTCCTGATAAAGGTGTACTGATTATGAATTAAAAGTAAAAAGGAGCTCTCTGTAAATGAGTCCACGTGTTTTGTTGAAACAAACTAGAAGAAGATCTTACAGCCTATGGTGGTCTATAAAGGTTCATAACCTGAATCTTGAACTAAGGGACAAATTTAACTTTGGCAGTATTTTTGTAACAATCTGAAGGTGCTTTTTTTCCGTTAAACATCAAGGTATTAAGTCTTGGATATCAAGATGGAGGTATTTATACTGCTATATTAGTCAGTACTAATAAATTAGGTGTGATGGTAAACATTTTGCTGCATGTGGCTCGACTGTTATAGCTTGATTATACACTATAATCATATATAATCATATGCAACTTTTCAATAGGCATTGCTTAATATGTTTAAGGTGAAAGAAGCAAAAAAGGGTTTCTCAAGAAAATGGATACATTTCTATTTCTGAAAAGGTTTTGAACGCTTTCCTGAAAAATACACCTTGAAGTGGGAGGAAATTGCATTATGTTACCTCAGGATGTATACATTTCCTTTTTTATGTATTTTTCTGACCCAAATAAACAAGGATTACACGGATTCATAAAGGCTTAGGTGCACTCCAAACAAACAGTCTATATACCTTCCCTTAGGGTAAGTCAGCACTAGCAAGCCCCATAAAAAGCCTGGTTTTATCATAAAATGTTTTTTATTTGATCAGTTTCCCTATATTACTTATTCTCAAATATGTATTAATCATACCTAGAAGAACAAGACGTGTTTTGGATTTGTTTTCAACCCTGTTACAGACACATAATATTTAGCAGTAGTTTAAAAAATGTCAGGTTATGAATCATTTTAGAATATTATCTTTTTGTAATGATTCCACCAGTATGACTGATAATGTTTCAGGTAACTTTAGGAAAAACAACAAATCAGGTTCTCTTTTTAATGAGTGACTCATTGTTTTTCTAAAAGGTGAGGCAAATGTTTCAGCATTCATTTTTCACAAGTATGACATTTTTCTTGAGAAGGAGAGTTGCACAAGTCCTATGAGCCTTGTGATGCTCTAGTTTAGTATGCTCTGTGTGAACATGAGTACCTGTCCAGGGGAAGCTGATCCTAGCATAGCTCACGTATGGCAAAGAAGACGTGTTTATTTCTGATGCTGGATCAGCGTACCTATTTATAGTGCAATCAGAGTAGAGGTCTGACCCAAATAAACAAGGATTACATGGATTCATAAAGGCTTAGGTGCACTCCAAACAAACAGTCTATATACCTTCCCTTAGGGTAAGTCAGCACCAGCAAGCCCCATAAAAAGCCTGGTTTTATCATAAACAGTTTTTTATTTGATCAGTTTTTCTGTATTACTTATTCTCAAATATGTATTAATCATACCTAATTATATAACTCTTTACTAAGTAATAACCAATAACTAAAATACCTAAAATAACTAAAAGCTAATGATGTAAATTCACTATAACATACACTCATTGTTCCCTTTATTAAGTACAATTGGTCATTCACGCAATTATCCAATCAACCAATCATGTGGCAGCATCATCGCCTGGTCTTTCTCCAATCTTAAACTGTCCAGTTTTGGTGAAGCTGTGTCCACTTTAGACTCAGATCCCTGTTCTTGGCTGATAGGACTAGAACCTGATGTAGTCTTCTGCTGCTGTACCACATGGACCTCAAGGTTCAATGTGTTGTATATACAGAGATGCTTTTCTGCTCACCATGGTTGTACAGAGTGAATATTCGAGTTACTATAGACTTCCTTTCAGCTCAAATCAGTCTGGTCATTCTCCTCTGATCTCTCTCATCAACAAGGTGTTTCCGCCCACAGGACTATCACTTACTGAATGTTTTTGTTTTTCACACCACTCTGTGTAATCTCTAGAGACTGTTGTGTGTGAAAAGACCCAGGAGATCAGCAGTTTCTGAAATACTCAAACCAGCTCATCTGGCACCAACAACCATGCCACGGTTAAAGTCACAGAGATCACACTTTTTCCCCATTCTGGTGTTTGATGTGAACATTAACTGAAGCTCTTGACCTGTATCTGCATGACTTTTTGCAATGGGTTGCTGCCACATGATTGGCTGATTAGATAACTGCATGCATGGGCAGGTGTACAGGTGCCCACTGAGTGTATTTAACTATGTGGGTAACTACGGTTATCCAATTCTGTGCTCTGTGGTATCTATGTTTATTACATATTCAGCCATGATACTATTACAGTTGGCTACAGTGATTTATGGTTTCTATGTTTACTGCATATTTAACTACGGTACTTGCACAATAATATCTGATGATAACTCTGATTGATATATGGGTTTTACTGTGTCACTAATATGACAGACATCATGGGATATGATATATGGTTATATAGTGCACAAACAGGATCTTTAATTTCACGAGTAAACTACGGTCGTATAAACAGTGTAACAATTTTGTCTTACGTTTTGCATGTCAAGCAAATTTTAAGAGCAAACCAAAGATATTTGACCCATTTCATTGTCCATCCTCAATTTAGGGTCTGAGGAGTCGCCCAGAAACGGCGTACCCAGAGACGACAGCATCTTCGAAGACAATCAATTGTTCCCACCCCCTCCCCCGCCCACTGAGATCAGCCTCCTGGAGGTCCCACCCAAAACTCCGCCCAGTGCTGAGGCCTTCCAAATAAATGAGCTAGACATTTGGCCTAGTGTCCAGGCTGCTGCAGATGTTGAGCAGCAATCGAACGGAGCTTTTTCCAGCAGCAATACCCCAAGCCCCCAATCAGCAGTGAGTATGAAGGAGATTCCATCCCCTATTGGAGAAGCTGCACTTCCTCCATCGCCATCTCCAGCTAAAGACGGACCCCCTGTTCCCATCAAGCCCAAACCCAGATTGTGAGTAACATATCGTTCACTTGCACGCTATCAGCATGTTAAACTGAGTGGCTGATTGACACAAAAGCATTGCAAAAATGTGTGTGGCATCAGTCCTAAAAGACACCAGGGATCAGGGATAGTCTGTCTGTCCAGTACAATTTGTTTTTTAAATGAGAGTTATAGTACCAGTATAAAGTTCAGGGGCAGTTGTAGGTGCTGAGGGAGAGTGTGTTCTGCTCATGTGTATGTTTATGTGCTGCTGAAATATGACTCGGGTTAAAATGGTCTCCCATGTTGTAGGTTAACTCAGGGTGAAGTGCCTGGCTTAAGGGCATAAATACATTACCTTTTATCTTGTTTTTGTAGTTAAATTTCTACATCAAACCAGTTTGACTACCAGTAATAATGTTAACTGAATTTAATTATGTTTAAATCTAAGTTGAATTGAAATGATTGTTTTTAAATAATTTATGCATGAAAGGGTTAAAAGAGTCCTTCCTCAAACCTAAGGATACTCTACATGGTATCAGTGGTAACAAAACATGAGGATTTTCCTAGACAAACTGCAAAAATATATATAAATTGATCTAATGTGAACACAACTAAATTTAAACCTCGGCAGAGAGGAGCAGAATATACAGTACATATAAATAAAAGAACTAAGATGGCAGATGAATTTATAGCAATAAATTTATAAGTTTAAAATTTATATCCTGAATTTGTATTTTTCTGTAAAGCTGCTTTGTGACAGTGTTCATTGCTAAAAGCACTATACAAGTAAAACTGAACTGAATTGAAGTGAAGATGTGTGGACCCTGAAATCCTGTCAGGTTGAGGGAAAGCCAGCCTCATGAGATGGGTCTTAGGTATGTTTTGATCATCATGATTATCTAATTCATGATTATGATGATTATTAAAGACTATGGAAACTCATGAGACATTACATCATTTGGCATGAATTTTCTAAAGACATTTTTGTTTTGATGAAGTCTCTTGACTTTTATTTTTTTTTTTAAATATGTTCTTTTGGCAAGGAATTGTCGCTTCAGTGTTTGCCAATGCACTCTGAAGGGTTGTATTCTGTATTATTTGTTGCTGAATTCTTATTTTGGTTGCAGAATTTAGAGCCAAAAAAAAAAAAAGATGTTCCTCGTCTCTTCCTAGTGTTTTATACTGGGGGTTTCATTGCCAGTGTTGCTGCACTCTTCTTTTGCAGCTCATGACAGTAACTTTCAATAAACTTCGCTTCCTCCCCCCCATTTTTAAGCATATTTAAACTATACAATGGAAAAGCCAAACCACCAGTTTTTCTTCTCCATTGTATAACTGCATACAAAAGAACAGGTGTCAAAGAAAGAGTTTAGAGCAGACAATGAACCACAGAGTGAGTAAAAGCTGAAACTGATACAGCACTGATGTTGCTTTGTCTGCCTTTTGCTGAACTGTGTTGAGTATCATGACAGTTATGTGTGTGTGTGTGTGTGTATGTGTGTGTATATGTGTGTGGGTTGGTGGGTGGGGCATAAGAACAAGTGAATTGAATGGGGTTTGTGTGTGTTTTGAATAGGGCCAGTCTGTTCTTTACCTTTCTGTTGCATATCCGGGGGATATCATTTCAGGGCCAGGAGAGATGGGCAGGAAATATGAAGGAATGTATATGTGTGTATGTGTGTGTGGTCATGTTCAAACATTGGTTTCTCAAACACACTATGCACACTACGCCTTTAGACTATACACTATTTACATACATATCTAGTACCTGAATTTGTGTAAGGAGGAAACTAACAATTTGCACTGAAACACATTTGGCCTCTGATGGCTCTGAGCTTACAGGCTGAGACCACTGAGTTTTATACATGCCAGCTCATAAATACATTTAGTAACACTGTTATAGCATTGTTCTGAAAATATACAACGTAGTAATAAAATGTAGTGACAAAAAGAAACATTATGGAAAACACCCAAAATGTTGGGAACCAAAATATCCTAGAATAATTGCCAGAAAAATGTTCTGGTAACTTCAAATTAACGTGTATTAATAGCACACTACATTCACACTTTCACTAAAAATGGCTAGTGCACTACGGCAGCATGAGATTCGAATGATAGCTCTGAATTTGCTGATGCAGCATGGCTTTTGTTTGGCCTGCAGATCAGAGTATGAATGACAGTTTCCTGAACATGGGGCTGACATCCCTTCTGCTTCTGTCACTTCACATCCTCTCAGTATCTCACTCAATTCTGTGCTTCCAGATTGAATGATGTAGCCGATGACGACTCAAAAGAAAGGTAGTATGAATAGGCATTTGGATCGTCCTGGATGCACAGTGTGTGTGTATATGTGTGTGTACATGTACGTGCGTGATGGGCATGTGTTAGGTGATGCGAAAGACTCATTGTTTCTCAGTAGGGGAAAGAGCCAGCTTGAATGGCTCACTGGTTGGCAAAGTTGTGTCCTTGCTTGAGCTTCCACAAATGGCAAAATTGCTGTAAAAAGCTGCTTCCTCGACAGATTTTCCACAATAACATTACGGCCAGGCTGCCAGACACAACGGGATGTCCCACCAGGAGCCTAACCCCTCTGCAACCACCCTACCTAGCCTACCCCCTCTCTGCCCTGTAATTCGGCTGTAAAAACAGAAATCCTATAATGACATAATTACCAAGGGGTCATTGCTGCATGCCATGTGGTGGCTTATCAGCCCTGCTCTGTGTGGCCTCACATCACCATCACCCTAGCAACATTCACAGTGGTACTTTGACCCCCGGCCTGTAGACTCAGAGTTTCCATGTTCTGGTTTATTTCTCCCTGGATACTACCTGTAACGTGAGCCTAATCTGATTGCCGTAAAGCTAATGATGTTTTAATGTTTAGTTGCAGTTGCTGCTAATTGTTGTCTTTTAAAGGTTTCCTGAAGTACCCGGTTTCGTTCAAATGTTAAGTTAATTGACTGGGTAATTAAATCATTACCTGAATTGTATAACCTAGCTGGAAGATGAACGGAAAGTATGAGTCTGTCGTTTGGTTGCTGTGCTCTCAATAAACCCTGAAAAAGCTCTCTCCAGAGCATCTCCTGTTTCAGTGGTGAGCCCGAGCCGTTTGTTGTCATGATGATGTTGCTTTGATGCTCTGCACTCAATCCAGCTGGCCCATAAACTGACCGCAGTGGCTGCAATACACAATAAGTTGTTACATTGCCAACATCCTCTGGCCCCATTTGACCCCTGTTTTATGGCTCGAATGGACGTGTGCTGTCCATGTGCTATGGATGTGACAAAAGCCCTATGTAGTAATAATAATAATAACAGTAGGTATCTCTATTGTAAAAACATTTTTTTCAAATAATATATGAAAGTTAGTGCTAATCAACTACTGTGTAAATGAATCCCTCTAACAAGTCATTCATTTTTATTCATGTCAGCTATTAGAGTGGAGCATTATTTTAACACATAATGTTGTAATGTTGTAACAGAAAGGGTCAGATCTGATCTTTTAAACCGGTTGTTAGTTTTGGGAGTTTGATTTATGTTCTATAGTCGATTGTGTTCATGTTTGATTCCTATCTCTGTTGCTCTGTCAGGAAACATTTCCATAATTTGACAAAGAGCCAATAGGTAATAACTACCACCCAACATCCTTCAGCACAGGAAAGCGGCAGGAGGAGAGGACAGGAGGGACAAAGAGATACAGCAAGAGGATAAATGAAAGTGTTCTGTGGGCCTGGATTTATGTTCTTACACAGTTTCTGTTTTTTTTAATGCTTAAAAAAAAAACTTTAGTGCATATGACAGGAAAAACCGGGACTCGTGAGGAAATGTTAAACTGATACGTAGCATAAATACCTCACAATTTTTGAGTTATGAGGTTGAGTTTATCATTATGAAAAGTTTATCATTGTGTTTGCATTTGTGTGTGTGTGTGTGTGTGTGTGTGATTTATGAGCTGAATGAATTGAAAACATTGCGGGGTTTTACTGGAACATGCCCCACCGAGTGTGAAACCTATACCGTACTGCACCGATAACACCTGGAGCTTGTAAAGATGCGTGTGTGTGTGTGTGTGTGTAGCTAGAGAGAAAGGGGGGAGGGGGTGTCCATTTGCAGATGTGTGACTCGAGGCTATATATGCTCTTTCATTTGTTAAACTGTGTGCGTGAGTGTGCATGTGTGTGATGAATGAAGTGTAAGCTGTGGCTGGTGTCTGATATCTGCTTTCTCAGGTTGATGAATGTGTTTGCTGGTGTAGCGAGACATTTCACAGGACCTTCTTGAATTAGAATCTGATTATAACATATCAGTTCTGTGTGTGTGTGTGTAACAGAAGCACTGAGTTTCAAAGCTAGAGTCTCATCATCTACATTTAGCCACTCTGTTAACACTACCAGTGGAAATTCGGCAGGCAGAAACCCACAAAGAAAGCCAAGAAAATAATTATAGCTCCACCACATTTAAATGATGCCACTGTGAATTTGATTATGGCCTCCTTTGATTAGGGGTTTCAGCATTTTTATTCTGTGTAGATTGTTGGTAGGCATGACAGAAATTCATGGACAAAAAAACAGTAATTATATTCTCCATGTACTGTATAATTATGTGTTAATGGATTTTTAGTCTCTTAAAGCTGCAGTTTGTTTGTCAAAAATGTACTTGTAGTAATCACATAAGTTTAAAGATACTTTCTAAAAACTGCAATGCATCTCACTAGATTCAGATAATAGATCAGCTCCACCTACAACAAGAACAAAGCTGCTCAGCCTTGTACGTTTTTCCCAAAAGGCAGCCACTAAGCATACAAAGCTTTAATAGAGGGGTGGGGTGGATTTGTAGACAGAGGAATTATTGTGAGTGTTCTTTAAGGCAGCAGAGGACACTGAAAATGCTGCTCTAAATTTTTATGGTGTGCCCAGTTTTCTAAGTTGCATTAGCCTTTTCAATGTATACATACCATCTATCACTAAAATAGATTTTGGATAAGAATAGAAAAGAGTGGATAAGAAATGATAGCTCAGAAACTGTGCCTGAGTCCTGAATGTACAATGATGAAGTGAAATGAAACGTGCTGAATCCTGTCAAGGCGAAGACAGGCTACAAGCACGCACTAGCTAAGGTCAGGGGTCAGTGTACTCCATGCCCAGGGCTAGAGATGAAATCATGACCAGGCAAGGAGGATCTGGGCCACACACACCTGAAATACTGCAACACATACTGAAACACATGTCATTTTACATCACATTAGTCTCGTTCGTGACTGGTTTATCAATAGAACCTAAATTTAGATTAGGTTAGAGGAGAGATGTCTTCAGTCATTATGGTCATTTGTGGAACATCTACTAGTAGTTAGTTAAGACTGGCCTTATAGTAGCTTAAGCTTGAAGACGTTTCACCACTCAGCTGAGGGCCACACGTCCACAAATCCAGTCAAGCCTTTAATTCTCTTTAAAGAACTAGACATTGCGTGTGGACATACTTGGCAGCAGCAGCAGGACTTGCTGGCTGCATTGCTCTCATTCCGCTCAGATTAAAAGAGCGCAGTCTTCACAAAATCCTTCCCACCACTGTGGGGCTGTTGCTACAGAGACCAAAGACAACTGCAGCAAACTGTGGTTCGCATGCTCTCAAACTGTTTTTTTTCTTCCCCTCTGGCATCTCTAATTTCTTTCTTGATTTCCCACTCTTTCTCCAGCTCAACAGTTTTGCACACGTCCATGAAGATGCACGTACATCATTCTGTCTAGTTTGTCTGGATGCATTCGGCTTTCTAGGTGATGCATTGCTGCTAATTCAGACATTACTGAAACTTTACTATAAGTTTGGTGGCCTTTGCTGGCTTTTGTGGTAATGCTAGGGTTTAATTTGCTTTAATCTACTAAAATCTACAGCTTACACTGTGGTCACTGTGCATCTGGTGTTCAAGTGAGGTCGTATATTGGTCACATTTCTATTATAAGAAGGTTCAGCATCTCAGTAGAGTGTCTCTCTTTGGTCAGACACGTGGCAGAGATGTGGTCGGTTTTAAGACGGTTGCAGGCTATCCATTGAGCTGAAGTTGGAAGACGTTGCTTAAGCGTTTATGATTAAGGGCTTTGTTTCCAAGCATGACCTTTTACAAAGCTTATTTCGATGGTAGAGTAAGGATTGCAATTATATAATTGTACATTGATAGCTCAGACGTTAAGGTTCTGGGCTTGTGAACAGAAGGTTGTGAGTTCACTGCTGGGCCCCTGAGCAAGCTCCTTAAACCCCAACTACTCAGCTATAAGCTTGGATTGCAATGATAGCAGGCTTTTATTATTATTATTATTTCCCCCATTTTTCTTCCCAATTTGGTCACCACCAATTCTCACCCACTAGCCAGCTCTCTCCCGCAGAGCGTGGGGGTGCGAAGGATTGGGAGAGTGGTTTGGCAGAAGGTTAACATGTGCTTCCTCTGAGAGACAGGAAGCCAGCCAACCACATGCTGCTCATGCTGCGTCATAGGGCAGCATAACACACTCAGAGAAAGTACTATCTACCCTCTCCTGCATACATGAGCTCACAGACGCCTATGATTGGCTAGTATCACTGTGATTGACAGGGGAGAGGGAGTAATACTGTCCGTCCCACCCTCATAGCACAGCCAATTTTGTATTCTTGGCTCCATGGGCAGCTGTAGCATTGTCAGGATTCTAACTTGCAACCTTTTTACACAATTTTTACACTATGTTGTGGAAGTAAACATCACGCATTTACGACATAAAACACGTCAGATTAAATCAAGAGCATGCCAAATCTACTGATACTGATCCAGTATTCCAGGCCAAAAGTATTAATTAGACAATTATATCTAACTATTAATCGGACATAATTTGCTCATTTAAAATTATTGCTTGAATGGAAATTTTAGAAATGAATGGAATCAGCCCGATGTTTCATATAATTGCTTTCCAAACTGAAGATCAGACTGCTTTTGGAAAAACCTGACTTTATATAGTGTTCCAGGTGAATCATTTCTGTCTGAGTTGTAGCGTTAGAGAAAAACTAAGGATGAAGCATCACTTCTGGTCAGTGTGCAGAAAATGTGCAAGTATTTACCATTAAGTCAGCGTTGCCATTAATAGCAGGAAAGCTCTACTGCTTATGGTTGATGTAAAGCTCCAGCACTCTGGTCAGGCCCAGACACATACCTCTCATGTGACTCAGCACTGTTCACCTCAGCAGCAGGGTTCACTTTATGAGGTGTAGCTTGTAAAGCGGTTAATGGTGTATTAACAATCACTTTCTTGTAGAGGCGTTGCGTGTGGTTGAATCCTAGGAATCAGTTGAGGAAAGAATACATGTGTTACAGAGGAAAATATGGACTAACAGGGAATGTGCACCACAGTGTTTTACTGAGGCACGTACACAATAAAATAATACGTTTTATACAAGACTAAATTAGTCCTATGCGCTTTATTGCCTAGGTTGGGGTGACGTTTAGATAGTTATGATATACTTGCCTAGTTAGTGTTAAGTCACTAGTATGTGCCCACCTCTACAAATCGTTTTTTTTTATTAAAATGTGCCTTTTTTTTCTTTATTTACTTTGTTTTTTAAACATTTACCATATGAAGAATTTATTCTGCTAGGTTTTGGGTTTTTTTTAATATGCAGGCAGTAACATTTCTAATTGCTTATTAGAGGTTTAGTTAAAACCTGTCTAGCAAGAAATATTCAGTTGTACTTGGGCAAAGATTGAACGTCCTAAAGAAGAATGACTGAACACTTAAGAATTAACAAATGAATTTATTATACAGTTCAATAAAGACAAAATCAGATATCAGGAACACGTGTAAAATGTAATGAACCCATGGCAGCATAGGATGCAGATTGAATAACAACATCTAGTGCGGGAAACCAGATGTAATAATGTAGGAGAAGTGTTTCCCAGAACATATGCTGCAACAGAAAGAACCTTAACTTTGAATACCTACTCTGGAACTTGGGATTCTGTGTTCCTCCGAGTTCAGCAAGTGACGTCAAATCAACATGGCTGCTCACAGAGTCAACAGTAAACAAAGTAACACTTTTTACCTTTAAATGAGTTATACTGTATATACAAATATTTGCTTTAGATCAATCAACAAAGACAACAAATTTGCTTACTGATTACACAGTTCACTGTTTTAAGGAGGAGCATATATGTACTTCAATCATCACAGATAGCTGACTAGCTTGTTGCTAACAAAAGACATAACATGGGCGCCTCCATGTTTTTTTTTTCTCTACTTTGTAACTCGAATACACGGAGGCCAGTGCTTCTGAGGTAAATCGAATGCAGCAGTAGAACTTGCAAGCCTTTTATACAAGAGCAGGCTTTCTTCTTTATGTTACTATTTACCAGGAAGCACTCTTGTGTTTGTTATTTTTTTTATATAAAAACTATTCATGACAGCCAGCTAGCACAGACCAAATCACCCTGGAGGAGATTAAAAAATAAGCATGAGTGATTGACAGTTACCTTTTAGGGCAGATCAGCAAGCAGTGTGTGTGTTTCCAAACAGGATAGGAAAATATACTTATATGCCATAACTATATCGGAATATATTTAATTCATGGATGAGGGAACGTCATTCTTCTGTGAACAGTCACAGGCCAGTGCATCCACACACTATGCAGTAATCGACGACATTTTAGTGTGGGGTTTTCAAATGTTGGTTCTGAGTCATTAGTGCTCAATCATATCTTGCTGTGTTCAGTGCACTCTAATGTAATGTATTTTAATTTTACTCCATAATAGACTAATGTACATATAATATGGGAATACGGGCATCGTGAACTCCATATCACAAAGCCTACTTATAGATAACATTATTTACATAAGTTGGGTCATGGGCAGGGTTGTGAACAAAATTGGCTAAACCTATAAATACATGGGTGTTTCATTAATAGATTGTACATAAGTCAGGTTGTTTGTGACTTATCAGTGCCATGATGGCATTTCTTTCAACATTTAAAAGCAATTTAGCGACAGAACAATTTATTGAACATAACAAAATAATACAATAAAGTGCACTATATGGCCAAAAGTTCATGGACACCTGTGCTTTAGTTTTACTATTATAATAAGCTCCACTCTTCTGGGAAGGCTTTCCACTAGATGTTGGAG
>CM040993.1:2383699-2416197 GCA_022985145.1 Pangasius djambal | reverse complement strand
GTTCTATACAATTGTGTGCTTCTAGCTTTGTGGTTACAGTTTGGGGAAGAAGCACATATGAGTGTGATGGTCAGGTGTCCACATACTTTTGGGCATATAGCGTATATCTTGTATTCAACACTGGGTGAGTTGGCAGCCTGACTGACACATTGACGAGATTGAAAGGGGAAATGAGGTCACAGTTTGCTAGTGACTTTGCATTTTAAGGGTTGGCTGAAAGTGTACAGAGGAAGGAAAGCCTGAGGAGGAGAGAGAGACTGAGGAAGAAGGACTGGCAGTCCTAACTTACAAAAAGAGTGGGCTTTGTGACCTGCAGGAAACAGAGCAGCTCTCCAGAAGACACATCCACCCTATGAAACTGTGTGGCTGTGTAGCAACTCAAGATCATTCTGGCAAACTTGCTCTGAACTGAAGTTAAAGAGAAACGCAAGCTTGAAAATGAAGTGGAGAAAGCTGAAATGTTGATTGTTTGTTAGCAGAGTGAGAGAGCGAAAAAGAAAGTTTAGAGTTCAGAGATATGCCATGTTTAAAATGAAGCAGGGCATGACAGGACACTTGAATCCTGACAGGATGGAAACACAAAGACTTTCCTGATCCTCTGTTTGAGAATCTAAAAGCCTCCAGTCCGCTGAGAGCCACATGGTATGCGGGACTGAGGTTACACACACACACACACACACACACACACACAGCTCAGGGAATTGCATTGTTTCCGGGTGAAGTCAATCAGTGGCTTAGTGAAGGCAGTTGGAAGGTTGGGTGCCACAGTAACGTGTGTGTCATGAGTTCATGCATGTGAGTTTCTTGAAAACAAGTCTTATATCTTTGATGTAATTAATAAGTCCGATTTTTTTTTAATAAACACTGACACTTTAAAGTTGAGAATAGTGGCACTCAATCAAAACACAATAGGATATTATTGTATGATAAAATCATTATAATAACAATTTAGGCTTATCCATGAATAAATTCCTAGTGCTCTTCACACAGGTTAGAAAACCTTCCCTGTTGTGTTTGATCTTAAAAATAAACTGACTGATGGAGGCTGACTGCGATGACGCAACAGTGAAGGTTCACCCGCTGGGCCTCTTTCTCCCAGCCATTAAGGGGTCACACACACACACACACACACACACACACACAAACACACACACACACTAATTACTGGAATCGAATGGAACACGTATAGGTCAGAAGCGTACAGGATATAGAATGACAGATATACTGTAGGTTCTTCACACTGACTCCACAAGGGCATGTACAGATATGTGCATTATTTCATACACAGAGTTTTCAGATTTTAAGCCATTTTCACCTCCAGATTTCAGAAGTGCACTTGCTCAAGTAGTGCCTTACATGAAATATGAAATAAATTCACAGTGAGTAAACCTCAAATCATGACTTGATGAAATAGAAACTGAAAATAGTGAAATTTATTTTTTTTTCTTGATTAAGAAGTTAAATGGATATATTTCTGATATCCAGGAGTTTTAGATTAACTTCATAATGACTGAGTTTTCATTATAATAAAAGGTGGAATAATGTGACAGCTGGATATTCATTTGTTTTGGGAATTTTAGATTACAGTGTATGGAAAAACAGTGAGAAATTACTTTAGATTTGAATAAACAAAAAGTGTAAGGGGGGAAAGATTTGAACTACTAGTGTACTTAAGTTGCAAAAGTCTGCATAATGTTGTTATGAATATTCACTGTGTGTGTGTGTGTGTGTGTGTGTGTGACAGGAGAGAGGAAAAGGCCTAGCAGGTGAACATTCACTGCTGCGTCATCACAGCCAGACTCCATCAGTCACAGAGCCTGTGTGTGTGTGTGTGTGTTTTAGTTTATTACTAAATGAAATTAAATCTTTTTAATTTAATCTTAATCTTTAATCTTTTTAATCTATTAAATCTTTTTTAGTTTATTACTGATTACTGCACTTTGTACTGTTTTGTATGTAGAAATGTTTAACTGCATTATTTTTGAAGACATTGTTTGGCTTTACAGCATTTCTTTGCATGTGCCAAACACTTTTGCACAGTACTGTGTATATAATTTGTGTTTTTCTGGTGGTCCTACACGACCTCCTACTTTTGTCCAGTCTGTCTTTTATACCAGGGCCGTAACCACCATAGACACTGAGAGGGACGCGTCCGCCCTAATAATCAGATATGGCCAAATTGTCCCCCACCCCGGTATTTGATATTTTTGATGCTACACTCCATTATTCACCGCTATGTATGTTGTTAGGATGACAAAATGTTAAAAAAGTTGTTAGGGTTTTGGTCTGCCTCGGAGGTCTAGCAGTGCTCGTCAATGTCAAAATGTCTAAGATGGCTAATCAAGTGAAAGAAGGCGGGGCTTTACTGTTCACAGAACCGCACGTGATGCTTCATTAAAAGAGTGCGAGGTAAGATGTAAGCTAAGTAGCTAAAGTTTAATATTTGACAAATGTTTTATGACAGAAATATTAAACGACTGACAGTAATATCCAGGGATGCACACATTTACGTGATTCGTGTAAAGTAATGCATTATTGTCAATGTGATGAGACAAGAAACATTAACAGAGCTGTTTTCATCATACTAGGTTTAAGATTAAGAATGAATGTGTGCATATTGTGAATATATACCACTGACCTTACTGTAGTTATTTTGGTCCTAAATGTAAAGGTCTTGCATTGTGTGTGTACATATATAAATGTATAAATAAAAATTTAGGCCTTTATTACATTGAGAACCAAAAAGGACCATTACATTTGTGATGCCTCCGCCCGCCCCCACCAAATACAGCACGTGAGTTGGGCTTGTGGAACAGGCGAGCTTTTATTATGAAGCGGGGACTTTTACACTGACACGCTGCTGAGCGAGAGTGCAGGCAGCTCCGCTGTGAGTCAGTCACGCGCACAGCGGCCAGAGGGAGCGCGAGACCGACTCAGCGTCACTCAGGCGCGCGCACATATAAAGCACCACTACCTGTAGCGTCTCCGGCTGATGCGCGCACACACACACACACTCTCTCTCTCACACACACACACACTCACATACACACAACTCCGCTTTTACTGCTGAGGAGCTCCAGGAGTGAAGCGCGCGCGGGGGGAAAAAGTGAAGGTACACACTTTACCTTTCTTTTGCAGCTTATCAGAGAGAAAGTATCTTTAAAAAGTAATAAACAGCGTCAGTTGCATCCTTTAGTAAATGTCATTTAGTCCTCAGGAGGTTTAAATGCTGACTTTTTAACTGTTAAACTGGCGCATGTTGTTGGCTTTGGAGTAATGTGATGGATCAGCCACACTGGAGTGAGTTTTAATAGGACAGAAGAAAGAGGGATGTGATGTGAGATGACATGAGATGAGCAGAAGGAGGTAGATGCATGTACCTGCTATCTACACTGCAGGTAGATTCACCTCACACACCTGCAGTAATGTATATCCCTGCTTCAGGGGCTCTTTATGGGGGAAAATGTCTGCAGTGAGGACAAGAGAGGGTTAGTAGAAGTCTGAGGAATAGTGCTGGTCAGGACGCAGTTTCCTAAAATCCTCCTAAAGTTTAAGAGAACTGGTAGAGAGAGTGATTAATGTTAGATTATGCTTTTTTGGGGGGGGGGGGGAACTCAGCCCAGTACAGTAATAAGCTCTTCCTGAAGGATAAATCTAAAAAGTTAGCTCCGTCCTGCAGTGCACAGCCTTTGGTTACAGTAATGATGATGAATTGGCTAGTTTATAAAAGGCCATTGTATTAACTGCTTTCATGCCAGTGGGGTGCTGACCGAGGGTTTGGCTCTCGTAACTTTTCCTCGCTGGATGAATTTAACCCTATTCAGATCTGCTTCTTTCCTTTCTTTTCTCTCTGTCTCTGTTGAGAGTGCGTGTGTGCACGGACGCAGAGGAATGCGAGCCCAAGACATTCCTCCCTGTAACGGCCGAGGAGACATCGCCATCAAATGGGATTACCAGGAGAAAGAGCGAGAGCGAGAGCGAGGGAGAGATTGTAGTCTCAGTGAGCCATGCTCCATGCTGCCTCTAAAAGGAGGGTGAAAAGAAAACAGTCTGGATCTATTTTATGTGGTGTGTAAGCAATTACAATGTGACACAGAGAGAGAGAGAGAGAGAGATGGGGGGGATGGTTAGTAGGACAAGGAGAATGAGAAAAGTCGTATAATGCAACGAAAGAGAGAGGTGAACCGTGTGCAAGCGGAGACGTTTGTACGAGTGAGCGAGCGAGCAGAAAGAAGAGAGCGAGTGCATGGGGTTAGAGGGCGGGGTGCTGGAACGTTAAACAGCAGCGATCGTCGAGGCCGTACAAACTTGTATGAGGGGAAGGAGGAGAGAGAAAAGGATGAGAAGGAAGAGAGAAAGGCCTCGAGAGAGACCGTGGAAAGTTTATGGAGCTTTTCCTGCATCTCTGGAAGGAGAGCAGAGCACAGTGCCAGCACGTACAGGGAGCCAGCACATGGGGTTTTGGGTGGGAGCCTGAGACGGAGATCAGATTTGGGTCAGGCAGGAACAAGCTCAGCTAATGCCTTTAGTGGCGGGAAGTGAGTGTTTAGCTTTTGTGAAGTACAGGAGGTGAATAACGTATTCGTCAGAGGTGTCAGGTCAGGTTATAGTGCAGGGTTAGGTAGTTTGAAGGTTGAGACATTTCAGTGATTGAGTAGGAAAATGACAGATCAGGGTTTTATTGGATCGTGTGTGCCAGACTGCTTCTGACTGACAGGACTGTTATTACAGTCAGACATGTAAGAAATCTTGTTTCACTCTGTGGTGAGACCATAGAGACGTGTGTGTGTGTGTGTGTGTGAGAGAGTGAGTGAGAAATATGTGAAAAGCCAAAGTGACTCAAGAGGCTTGCCAAAACATTCTAGCCTTTCATTTTTATTGCAATTGGAGAATGTAGGGATGGGGGGCTGTGAGACTGGTTTTACAAGAACCTGGGGGGGGAGCAGTCCAGGAGCTAAAAATGATTTTCAGTCAGACATTTTCAGTGTGATCAAACCTCTAGACTAAACGTTTCACAGCATTTCCTTTGCATCGTTCAAATCTTTAAAAAAAAAAAAAAAACAGACTTGTTTAGCAATGTTGGTCGAGCATTTCCGAGCATCGTTAAAACCCTGTATTCCTGTAAACCTTTATTCTTTTTTTGTAAAGTTATATCAGGAATCAGAAAGCCAAAAGTTAAGTGGAAGTGTACTTCATTTACGTTACGTTATTACGAATCACAGACTGATGATCGGTGACAATAAGGATATATGATGAGTCATGAAGTCTGGAAACAGACATTTCAGTAAAATGATAATATTTGTGCATAGGTTCTAGTCACGTCACTGTAACTTCTTAAACCCATCTGACTCAGGACTGGTGGAAAGAAGAAAAATCTGAACAGATTGAGACAGAGGGTTAGTCATAGCTTAGTCTGCCTCAGAGCAGCTTCAGAGTTCGGGAGCGGTGATGTCATGAAGATGTAACTATGACGGAAAGGCGAGCAGAGCACGAGTGCAGGTGTGCCATTTTTCTTCACAACTGTGACACACACTGCTTAGTCTGAGAATGTCTACACAGTCGGAGAACGAGACATGTTTCGGCTCGAACACGTCTTCATATCTGTTGTTTGCTGGAACAAAGCGCTCCCAGGTTTGTTTTAGCTGCGTTGTGTTAATTGCCCATAAATCCTGGGAATAAAATGGGGAATAAATCCATCATGCTTTTCATTACCATGTTTATTAGTGACATTTACTTAGTTTTTTTTTTTTTTTTAATTTAATTCTGTCTTTCTTTGAAATGCACCTGTTTGAAGCACGAACGTCAAACTTAATCATCATTACCAACAGATGGACTTGCGCGCACACAAACACAGACACACACATGCACATACTTTTGCACGCTGTTTCTGTTTAGAAAGGGAATCCAGTGATCATCAGCTGTTTACACTCAACAACTTCCTGTCTTTCAGCAGCTCTTTCCTGCTCTTCCACTGTCCGCACACACACACACACACACACAGTAATTGTGCAGTCATTTGCCTGTTTCTCTGATCAACACATGCGGTATACCACAGAAGTCGTAATGATGCCATTTTCGCCCTCCGTGCAGAAGTAAGAAGTGCTGACGTCGTGAGCATTAATGTTGATTCGACGTCACTTGCTGACCTCAGGGTTGAGGAGACCATCCAGAGTTCCTGAGTAGGAATGCTGAGTTGAGGGGGCATTTTCTTTGTTTTTGTCCTAGTCGGAGGTCGGAGTTACGAGCTTAATCGAACGCAGCAGTCCACGGTAGTTTGGCGACTAAAACAGTACTTGAATACAGTCATTAAAATCTGAGAATGATTTGTCTCGGTAAAGTCTTTGGGAAGGATGCAGGGTTGTCTATTAGGGATAAAGATCTATAAGGGAAATGAAGCAGGGAGGCAAATCCTGCCCTTTCGTAAGTTCACTCAGACTGGTATTGATATTAAGACAGTGTGATACAGTGTGTGAGGTGGGACATTAACTGACACCACCAGGCAGGCTTGGCTCACTGATTTCCTATATGCATGACTGCATCTTGTATCATGTGACTGATGAACTAATTAACCAGTCCTGGTTCTGTCATTTATTTAAAGGTCACGTTGCTAATAAGTATCAGTCACAACAGATATGTATTTGCACAACTTAGGATGTAGTGGTATATCCAATTTATAATGCTATAATGCAAAAAAAAAAAAAAAAAAAAGGCTTACGAATACAGTCTCAGTTTTTCCTGCACAATTTTTCTCACTAAACTGATCTTGGCCAATAGGGAAGTGTAGCTAATACAGCAGTTTCCTGAACTGTCTGCTCAGCGTTGCTGCTTGGACGAGCAAAGAGAAGAAAAGATTCAGCAGAGCGGCGAGAGAGCGCAGAGGGAGGAGGAATGGGCAGAAAGAGAAGGATAGGACCAAAAAAAGAAGAAATAAGTAGGGGATGGTGAATGGCATGTGTTTGTGTGTACAATGATGGAGTAGTTTGTTGGACAGAGGTGCAAATTGACAACACTGCTCCATCGGCATGGCAACAAGGAGGCCTGCTCCGTCTCCTTCTCTGGCCTCACCAAGCCACAAACCATCAGAGCATGAGAGAGAGAGAGAGAGAGAGAGAGAGAGAGAGAGCAAGGTGGAAGAATGTAATTAAAACGTCTGAATTAGGATTGCGTCTTAAACAATTCCTGTAATCATCTGAAAGGATTATCTGGCTCATGACGATTGCCACATGATGGTAGCTGGACTAATAAAAAATTCTCCACCTTTTAAGGCAAATAAATAGATTCTGGGTTTTTATGATCTGAAAAAAAAAAAAAACAGAGAATGGTATTTTTAGAAAGTGGGTTTTTTTATTATGAGGCTTATTAATAGTCCAGGAACACAGGAGAAGGGTATTTTTAGAAGAGCCTTGTAATTTCAGACACGCAAAACGTCTTTCAGAGAGAAAGGGGAGGAGAAGAGATGAAGGAGTGATGAGCTTCTTTTCTGACCTAAAAGGGAGGATGAGAGAAAAGGTAGAGAAAGAGAATATACATCACTGAACCCAGTTTAAGGAGTTGATGCAAATCACTTGCTGAATTGGACCAGATCTTACTGCGCTTTCACGAAGCAAGAAAGAGAGCAAGCAGATTTGTCTGTGTACAGTGGGTTCAGAAAGTATTCAGACCCCAATTCTACATTTTACTGTGTTATAGATTTAAGCTAAAATGGATTAAATAACTTCTTTCGCCATTAATCTACACTCAGTAAACTAGAATGACAAAGTGAAAGCAAATTGGCAAAGTTTTGTAAATTTATATAAAATCAAACCCTGAAATTTCTCAGTACTTCATAGAAGCACCTTTGGCAGCGATTACAGCTTCAAGTCTTCTTGGTTAAGTCTCTACAAGCTTTGCACACAGATTTGGGCTGTTTCTCGCATTCTTCCTGGCACATCTTTTCAAGCTCAATCAGATTGAACGGGGAGCAGCTGTGAACTGCCATCTTTACGTCTCTCAGTGATGTTCTGTGGACTCAAAGTCTTGGCTTTGGCTAGGCTACTCAAGCACACAAGCAAGGCTACTCAGAGACTTGTTCCGAAGCCACTCCAGCGCTGTCTTGGTTGTACGTTTTGCTTCGGGTGTTGTGCTGAAAGGTGAACCTTCACCCCAGCCTGTGGTCACGTTCATTCTGGAGCAAGTTTTCTTCAAGGACCTCTCTGTATTTGGCTGCATTCATATTTTCATCAATTCTAAGTAGTGTCCCCATCACTGCTGCTAAGAAGCAACTCTATAGCATGATGCTGCCACCACCATGCTTCACTGGGATTGTATTAGCCAGTTGATGAGCAGTACCTGATTTTCGCCAGGCGTAGTGCTTGGAGTTCAGCTCAAGAAGTAAAAGTTTTGTCCATCAGACCAGAGAATTTTTTTCCTCATGCTTTCAGAGTCCTATAAGTGCCTGCCATATGATTTTTACTCAGGAGTGGCTTCCACCTAGCCACTCTACTATTGTCCTTCTGGCAGGTTCTTCCATCTTTGCTGAGGTCTTCTGAAGCTCTGTGGCCACCGGATTCTTGGTCACCTCCCTGAGCTCTCTGGTCCGTCTGGTCCTCACCAAGCCACAAACAATCACAGCACAGGAGTGAGAGAGAGTGAGAGAGAGAGAGAGAGAGAGAGAGAGAGAGAAATCGCAAGGTGGACTCCAGGCACGTTCTAGAGACATCGCAAGATAATTAAATCAAACAAAAAGGGTGCACCTGAGCTCAAGTTCATGTTAAATTACCTTTATAACACAATAAGATGTGCTAAAACCAAAGGGGTCCGAATACTTTACGAACCTATTGTATGTACAGTGTCTTCCAGAAATATTGGCACCCTTCATGAAAGTGAACAAGAATTACCATGTAAAAGGAATAATACATGCACCCAGTGATTTGAGCTTAGGCATATAGGGACAATCTTGGTCTGTTTGAAAGCTTTTAAGCTCCTTCATGTTCTTAGGTTTGTGCATGTGGTTGTGCCTCTTCAATTCAGACCACATGTTTTCAGTAGGGTTCAAATCCTGATACTGAGACATTTAATTTAGCAAAACATTGAGTCTGTGTTCCTTTAACCATTTCTGCAACGTGTGGAAGTATGTTTGGCTTATCTTCTTGTTGAAAGCTCTATCTATGGCCAAGTCTGAAACTCCTGGCAGAGGCAACCAGGTTTGGTGCTGAAATATGGCAGCCACTGGAGTGAAATTATTTTGACACATTTTTTGAGAGGAAATACTGTTATTTTAAAAAGTAATCCTGTTGTTTGACTGGGCATTTATTTTATACAGTCTTTTTTTGCTCATTTGTCTGAATGGTGCACTGGAGAGCACTGTGTGTGTGTGTGTGTGTGTGTGTAAGAGAGAGCGAGAGAGATGATGTGTGCAAGTGCGCTCAGAACAGAACCAAAAAAGGAATGAAAGCAAAGCGCCTCAGAGGGCCGAGTCCGAGTGTGTTTCAGCCACTGCCAAACTATTCCTGTAAAAGTGCACTTTCGATGGTTGCACACTCCGGACACGGCAGGAGAGGGGAGGGAAATGAACGAGGGGCTGAAGGGAAAGACACAAAGAGAAGGAAGACACCATTGTGTGTTGTTTCAGGGGGAATTTATGTGGAAGGCATGGATCTTGTGGTAGTGACCCTAGGGCTGATCTGGGTTCAGAGCTTTTATTCACTGTCTATAAACACTGAGATTGTACAAGCACAGCCATACACACTGTTTTTTTTTTTTCTTCAGTTTTATTCTGCATTATTTAAAAGTCAGTTTCGTTCTATATGAACAAAGCCCATTCAGCACAACACAGCCTCTCTCCTACTTTTTCTCTCTCCCCCTGTCCTTCTTTCTCTTTCTCTCTGTCTGTTTTCAAGGTCTTATCAGGTCTGTCAGACTCATTTCAGCTGTAGGAGGAGAGCGAGAGAGGGAGAGTGAGAGAGGGAGGGCTTCCCCCTCAATTTTAAAAAAGTAAAAAAAGAATAGGGAGCAGAAACCAGAGTGACTAGCTGCTCCACATCTGGAAACAGTTAGGCTAAAATGTGCTTGGAGCCTACTGACAGAGCAAGGGAGCAGCCTTCATACCACACATAAACCAGTATGAAAGAGAGAGGAAGCTTGCTTGCTTGCCGTACTGCTTTCGGTCATTGTGAAGTGTTTGCTTTGGTTTTTAAGGAACAATGTCACACAGGTTCTTCTGAGAGGTACACCTGAGTAGGTTTACAATGACATGGACGAACTGCTTGTTCCAAAAGCTTTTTGATTCAGTATGATTCAGGAAGTTGGACAGGGTGTTCCTTCTGGTTTTGTGGACCTTCTTCTTTCCACTAAACAAACATTTGTTCACTGCTTATGAACTGCCATGATAAGCCACGAGGCATCACCGAGATGTATTCACTTCAGCTGAATAACCAGTAAACAGCAGGCTATACATAAAGTCTACTTTTTCCTTACACATCCCATACAACGGGCATGCTAACTTGTGTTGGCTTAACTCGTATAGACAGAATTTCAGGCAGTACGGCCTTTATGACAGACCTAAAGGTTTTCTGATATATGCTGAATTGGATCTACTGAATTAGAGGTGAAGCTCTGGGTGAAAGTTTGAGCTCTCTTTATAAATAACTTTGCAAATAACATCTTAAAATATGTTCATATGTTAAATTATGTGCCACACATACACACCTAGGGGTGAGTGATATGATGATCTAAGATTGTGAACAATAAAAATGTTTTAAAAACCAACATGAAAAAAAAAATTGTGATAAAATTGTGGATCGTGATCCAGCTGTAATATGATATTTTTGTCAGCTTGTGCACCATTACACACACCTGACCATTCACTTTAGAGAAAAGCAGGTACAAACCCAGCCCTGACATGTGACAGTGGTTACATGTTTGATCTGATAATCTTCCCCTGCCATGGGCTATGGCTTCCTCCTAAGGAAATGGAGACAAAACACAACACAAATGCACTAGTTGCACACCAACACACAAATGTGTACCACACACGCTTGCAACATTCCTAATCCTTCCAATGGGGATGTGCAAAAGTACATAATTTAAAAATCAGCTCGTCTGTTCATTGGACCAGTCAGCTAATCGGTCTCATGGAAGGCCTGTTCAGGGCTGTATAATGAGGTTGGTTTCGGGTCCAATGTCCACCGGACACCTGTCCTTAACGCCTTACAGTCACACCCGCAGTGTTTCTTATGCTGTGTGTGGCAGTGTACAAAGTCCTTCCGCACTTTTCCTGAAACCAGAAGCCTGAGCTCAGCCTACTGGCAGGTGTATTGTGTGTAGTGAAACACAGGATATAATACCGAAATATCAATATAACAGCAGTATTATTATTATTATTATTATTATTTATTTGTTTATTTTTAATTATAATCCACAGGTGACAAATCTGTCCAGCTTGCTCTTTTCACTCTGGTCATGAGAGCTTGTAAAAGTAAAACTACTAAAAAAGTACTACTCAACATTTTCACATTAGCTAGAACCCACGCCAGACCCCCGTTTGAACCTCCCGTGTTCTGCATGTGCCACTGTACTGTGTGTGTGTGTGTGTGTGTGTGTGTGGACTCGCACTGATAGGCAGTATTAGGGAATAGTTATCTACAAGCAACAATGCTACTAGATTAAATACCTAATTTAGTATGGCGTTTAACCTCCGGTATGATTGAGTGTAATAACTAGCATCGGTTGATATAAAATAACAAGCGATGATGACAAGCTAATGCAGCAGTTCATATTATTAAGTTTAATAATACGAATTCATGATTAATTCACGATGGATGATTACTGTATGCCCATTAACCTTAACTAACTAAATATTTCCAGAAACAAACTGAACTGGGAGTATAGTGGATTGAGGCCTCTGTATCTGTTTATTATTATTATTATTTTGTTTTTACAGTTAAGTAATGCTAACTACTTCTTATTAATACCGTTTTACAAATCGAAAAGCAAAATCTGTGTTACAGCATATCATACACAGGCATGTACATGATTTTGGGCAAGAAGTTAGCTGTAAAAGTGAAAACCTCACAGTTGCTTTTCCTCCGTTTGAGAAAGTAGCTCAAGCGTAGCTCATTTTTTCCTAGTTTTATCAAAAGGTTCGTTCGGCTGTAGCTACGTTAAATCACGAGTAGCTTGTAGCTTGATGAGTTACACTTGCAGAGAAACTTCCACTTGCAGAGAAACAATGCTCACAAGCTTAAAACCGATGCCGTGTTTGAATCCTTAAAAAGGATTCAGAAACTCGTCTTTAATGTGATTCAGTGACTGACTCCAGATCCAAAAATGTATCACCCAGTGTAGAGACCTAACATGCTGAAAAGAGAAAGGTTGTTGGAGCACAAAGATAAGAAAGATGGGAGACTTAGGACATGTATGCTCTTTAGAATTCTAATTAAAACTCTTCCTTAACAAAATATATTTTTGGTGTTTGGAAAACAGCTATAAGGGGTTGCATGACTATTCAGTTTTGCTAGTCGATCAGTAGGCCTAATTAAAAAAAACCTAGTGTACAAGTCGACTTTTTCCAATAGTTAAAGCAAAAACTGGTTAGTACACTTCATACAAGAGAAAATGTACAATTAAAACAAAAGACAATCTAAAACATACTTTCCCAGCATAGCTTTACACAATGTGCAATGGTGTGTAGAATTAGTTTTTTTTTAACCAGCCGCCTGCATTTATTTACCACCTGTCTTTTCCCCACCATCCTGCCTAGTGAACATCCCCACAGCAGCGACTAGTGAGTGTACTGAAAACTAGTATTATAGTATAATTTATATATAATCTAAAAATCAGTATAATAAATGTCATCATCTAATAGTCCGTACATTTCAAATGTTCCTGTCAGCTCTTTTCTTTCTAGAGTTCTTCCTATTCTACTTTCAGAGCCTAGGCTATTGGTGTTAAGCAGTGGATCGGTATTATTACTTTATAACTGAAGAGCTTTAGTTTACGGCTCTTTAAAAGCTCACAAAGATACTGAAGTGATCCAGGCACGAAAATACTGATGCGACACCCCTGTTGTAATCTGGTTATAATATCGTTGACCGAAATATTAGAAACCAAAAAAAAATAAAAATAAAAAATAAAATCTAAGATACTTAATCGGTGAGTTGATCATCCTGACCATTCGTTTTCCAGCCTTGTTAACGTTGGTTTGAGTACACACACACACACACACACACACACACACACTTAATGTTTATAGAGCTTACAGAGCCATGGTTCTCATAGTGGGGTCCATAAAGCATAGCTAGGGGGTCCATGATTTTCTTATTTTAAGTTATTATGTCTATAAAATAATGTCAAGTAGAATCTAATGATAATTTTAATAAAAATGGCGTCTATGGGTGGAAAGCTGAAACAAACTCCGGCTCTAATAAATAGGCAAAATATTACTGTACACATTTAATGTGCCTTTTGAACAGTTTGTTCGTGAAATAAATCTGTACTGAGTGTTTTTTTTGTTTTTTGTTTTTTCCCCCAGGGTTCCCTGACTGTAAAACGTTAAAAGTTAAAGCATACGCTCTATTCTACAAAGTCTTTGCATTTTATGACCCACAGCTTGACAGGCCATCAGTTCTGAGAGGGAGAGCCATTTTGTGTTTACGCCCTAGAGCTCCGTGCACAGCCTCAAAATGCTGATGTTATTCCCAGAACAGACTGTGTGGCCCTGCATCACACGAAAAACATCTTCAGAATGTCAGAGCAACATTTATGGTCTTACTCTCTGGGTTTATTTTTTTTGTTGCCTCATACAACAGTCAACATTTCCGGAATGCAAATGCTAAAGCGACGTTTTGTGTGTGGTAGCGTAGGAAACTAATTATAGAGCAGCTACATCAGATGCTTGATCACAGTGGTACTTCCAGAACATTGTTGTGAGGTTAATTTAATGCTGTGGCAACAGTTAGAGCCATGTTTTTGAAGTGGGGGGGGGATGTGGAAGGCTACGGGCACATGTAAAGGATGTGCAGATTACAGCCTGGAGAGGTCTCGTCTCTGACAGCAGGAAAACACTCAGCATGAGTCGTCACATTCAGCTGAATCAGAAATGTAGTTTGTGGATGAGTTTGAGAAGTGGAACCATGCAGGACCCATTTTAGCCAAATGTCTCATCATGCCAGCTAATCAAATGTTGAGTACTTGATTTATTTATTTATTTTTTTAACAATACTGATTAACATCAGCAGCAGCTTGTGAGCATAGATTTTGGTGCGGCTGGTTGACATGAATAATGACATAGCCTCAAACAAAATGAAGACGAGAGGTTATCACGTTTGACTTGTGCTACAGGCTACTGTCTAGTGAATTTTTAGAGGAACTCTGTAATAGTTGAGAGTTGACAACATAGCGTACAGTCGAGCAGCTCGTTCTGAGCAGTTTGTTTTTAGACATTAACTTTGTTCAACTGTATTTAATACAGCAGGTGTGTTTCCTGAAGAGCTAATATCCGTAACCAGGGTTGCCAGGTTTCAAAGAAACATTTTCTGAAACTAGCTCAAAAAAACCTGGGCATTTGGAAAAGGGAGACACATTTTTCATCTTTTTCTCAGACGTTGCATGAACATTATCCACTCCACAATTTCCCTTTTTCTTTGCAATAGAAATTGTTCTATACATCATAGATACGTTGTCTTACAATTTGCCTTTGTTTACAGAGATTTATTAGATTTACTTCTGATTATTTGCTATAAACCAAGGCCACAGAGTATATTTAAATTGGCCCAATTTGGCCAAAAAATTGTAACCCTGGCAACCCACAGCGAACGGGCATTAACTGTCTTAACTGACATTGTTCATGGAGTGAACATGAAGAATTATGATTTCTGCCCCAATGGGTGTATAGAGTTAGAGTTCGGTGCAGTTCCCATTTTTGACCACTAGGTCAAATCTCTATAGCGCTATATGGGGCAGTGAGCACGCTGCCCCACGATTTCACAACTACAGCGGTGAGCAAATCAATGGAACATTGGCTTATATCTGCCAAATCGCAACATTATTTAAATTATTGATCACTCAAAAGAGGTAATTAGTGTTTCAGTGTCCTTTTAAAATGTATGAAGTTGAGAATAAGGACATTATGAAGATTAACATTTGTTGAATGGATTATATATGTGGAGGCTCTGCTCTACCTCCCGCTTTGGACGAGCAGCGACTGATGTACAGTTTCCTTTCTATTCCATCCTGCAGGAACGCAGAACAACTGAAGCAGCTCCACGATCAGGTCCTACTAGAGCAGCAGGAAGCGGCTAAGTGGCAGCAATTCCAGCAGCAACAGCCTGAACAAAAAGCCCCGCCCCGTCCTCAGCAGCAGCCACCTCAGAGCGTCCCACCTCCCTCTCCGCCTCTTCCCCCTCCTCCCTCCTTCCAGGAGCTGGAGTGCAGCGCCATGCAGACGAGCACGTTCAACTATGCTCGGCCCAAGCAATTCATCGCCGCCCAATCTCCCAGCAGCCCCAGCGGTGGGTCGGTGAGCTACTCCACCCAGTCCTCCACCTCCTCAGGCTCCAGCCTGGCTTCGCCACTCTCGCCCTCCGCTACCCACAAGCCATTCGGCCGTGTCACTCTGCCACCTTTCCAGCCGTTGCCTAAAGGAGGTGGCGTGGAGTCACCAGGCTCTCCTTCGTTCCCTCCTCCTCCTCCACCCTTCCTCAGCTCTAGCACGGTCACCTCTCCATGTGGCCCACCGCAGGACTTTCCCCCACCGCCGCCTCCACCCCCACCTCCTGCCACCACAAGTCCCACCCGTTCTGACAGCTCGTCCCCTTTCACACCCAAGCCCCAGTCACCTGCTGGGTTTTTGGTGTCTGTGTTGCCGGCCACACCCCCTGCACCACCTGTCAATGCGCTGGGGCTGCCCAAGGGAAACGGCACAGTGTAAGTACCTATATTTTAAGTAAGTACCTTATTTTAAAGCCGATGGTATTTGATCACAAGTTCGCCTTCCTCTATTATTTAAACATTGAGTCACAAGTTCCACATTGACTTTTCCTTGCACAGTGTGATGTGAGAATATGCTAAATTAAATCAAATTTTCATTGCGTAGCAGCAATAAGTAATAGTGTATAATTATAGACTAATAACATTTAATGTGGAAAAAAGCTGTTTTTTGTTGATTTAAAATGACAAATGGTTAAAAAGTGATAAAAATGATATTTTTTAAATTCAGATTTTAGTTTTAAGCAAAATAATTGTGGTTAACATTATTTGCAGCCTTTTTTTTTTTTTTTTTCTTTTTTTTCTTTTTCATTCTTTCAAATGGTCTAATGAAGTCTAACTAAGGGCAGTAGCGCACACACACATCACCCTAAATAAAGCCACAGATTGACTTTCCACTGCGTGCACGCCTTTTAATGTTCATCAAATGATCTGCAGCAGAGCACTGTGTAGGGAGCGTGTTGTAATTTGGAACGTAGCCGTGGACTCCTGCAGCTGCACTGTGGCTCCTGGATGGAAGATCATGTTTACATTCTTATAAAGCATGTTTATAGAGACGGAAAGACCTTTTTAAAGACAGGAGGGAATGTTTATGTGCATGCTGTGTGTGAGTATGTGTGTTCTGAGCTAAAACAAAAGGTTTTAACAAAATGTGTGTTTATGCCTTAATTATAAATCAAAATGAGTCTCAAAATGAGACTGTGGTGGATGCCAAGGACTTGTTTGTGAGAGAATGGGTCATAATGGGTTTTGTCCTGCGACACACATACACGTACACACAAACACAAATGCACACTGTTCACTCATTCACTCACTCACTTTCAGTATCTAGTCAGGGTCGTTGTGGAACCGGAGCCTATCCCGGGATCACTGGGTATGAGGCAGGAATACACCCTGGATGAGATGCCAGTCCATCGCAGGGCACCACGGACACACACATTTACACACTCGCACACACTTGGGGCGATTTATCTTCGTTAATCTGCCTACTGGCATGTTTTCTGGGAGCTGGGGAGAACCCCGAGGAAACTCGCATGGACACAGAGAGCACATGCAGAGAAACTCTGTACAGTCAGTAAACTGAGCTCAGGATTAAACCAGGGACCTCTGAGCTGTGAGGCAGCAACACTACCAACTGCACCACCATACCACCTTGTGCACACTGTTATACCGTACAATTACTAGCCCCCGCCAACTGGCCAGTGAAACCTGGTAACCTTTCTCTTATCTAATCAGAGAAATAAGAGCTCTGAATGCTTAGATTAATGTGGACTTCTTTAGTGGTGAGCCGTCTTGGCTTTATCCACGCTGCTGAAATGCATACTAAAACCATAAATTTCACTTCAAAAAGAAGTCTTTCCTTCTTCAGTGTTATTACAATTGCCTTTTATCATCAATCTCCATCTCTCACTCGTTTCTTTTCTCCCACACTCACTTTGTCTGATCTCTGGCATTCAGGACTCAGAATGAGGACGATTAAAGAGCACTGTGGAATTTCCGAGCTCTGATTCATTTAGAAGACTTGTGCACACATGTTCACAATGAAAGATTTATATTTTTGTAAATATGAGTCTTTAAACTTCTACATGGACACGCACTTCTGTCTACAAGTATATTTCAGCAATGGGAAAAAAAAATACCTGCAGTAAAACTGGAGAATTTTAAAGTGTACATCTTTGTACATCTGTCTTTTTTTTGTGTGGTTCTATGTGGGACCAAATAAAGTTGTGTGTGTTTGTATGTGTGAGAGAGAGAGAGAGAGATCTTAGCATGGTTTCAGATAGGCATGTCAATATTTAGTCAGCGCTCAGCTGACGTGATTTCCCACCTGGCCAGCAGACAGGGGGCAGGGCAGCCAGTAGACGGGGGCGGGGCAACCAGCGCCTGTCAGTCACGACTTTGTCTACTGACTTTGAGCTACGATTCCTGTGAGAGCTGGAAGAGATTTTTTAAGCATAACAGATGTTCGCAAGGATCGACTCACTCCAGACAGGATACGTTCCACATTTTTACAACTGCTTATGAATTCTCACATGTCCGTGACACTAAAGCGGTCTGATGGGTTTGGAAGGGCTTTTCTGCACGATGGATGTTTTTCCACAATGGCCAATTGTAGTAAATGGCGACACTGAGAATCACATAAGATTTCTCTACTACAGTTATGCCATGCAGTCAGTCACAATCCATGAGGAGCTTTCAGAATGTAACTGTCATATTATATATTATATAACATTTTAAAATACACTAGGTAAGCCATTAATCATTTTTGCCCCACGTGAGTGTCTTGGTTTTGCATTACATTGCTATTAAACAGGTACACAAATCTCCATTTTTTTCTAATAGCTCTTCTTCCGTATTTTCTTTCTCTGTCCTTTTGCTGTCATTGCTGTCAAACAGCGGGTTCCTGCGTAAGAACACCCGCACACCACGGATCGCAAGCGACTCCGAGATCCAGGACTCGAAAGATGCCGTCATTCAGGACCTGGAGAGGAAGCTGCGCTTTAAAGAGGAACGTGTCAGCAACGGCCAGCAGGTGTGTGTCTGTGGGTGTGGCTCGCTGTAGAATAAAGAGGGATTAACATGTTTCTGACTGCAGTAAACACCCGTAACTCTTCCAAATAAAAGAAATATTATCGTTTATTATTGACTGCATCTGTACCGTACGTGTGCTCATCACAAACGGTAGTTTTAACATGTTTCCCTGAAAATGTGTTCACTTGAAATTCACTTTGTCTAATGCGAACTCACCATCCAGTTTTACACTCCGATTTAACGTAGTGAATAAATGTATAAGGGACGATGGTATTGCAAGAGTCGAGCACCTGATTCATGGCCTGGAGAAAAAAGACGAGTTGAGAAGACCACCCTGATTTTCTGAGTAGGAATTCTGAGTTAAGGGGGCACTTTGGTTTTCTGGTTGGAGGGCAGGAATTACAACCTTTCAGTCAAATGCAGCATTAGTTATAGCAGTATCTGGGAGTCTGTGTACTGCAAGCCGTACTTTTTTCAGTACAAGTAAATCTCAGTTCTTATTTATAGTCCTTGCTCATATACTACTGAGGCGATGGGAAGAGATTAGATCCATCTCTTAGATGGATCTCTTAGATGGAAAATGTTGGAATATTTCTGATTGAATTAGGAAACCAGCACCTCAGGATGGGGAATGTTACATACTTAAAAAATACATCTGATGTGTTTCAGTGTTTCAGCATTTTCTAAAACCCCTCACCGACTTCCTCTTTACCCATGGATAAGATTAACAGAAGTTCCTCTGGACTGTAAATGCAGGGGCCATACCAACATCGGTCCACTTCCTGTGTGTGTTTGTAGAAGAAACCCACCCAAATTAAACACCTCCAGCACTGACTCAGCATGGTCACTAATAGTCCATGTAATTCTGCAGGAAACTGATCGAAATGACAAGTGGTGTGAGACAGTGCCCATGTTTGTGTCTCTGACACACTAACCTAGTCTCTAACCCATTAATCCTGCTTGCTTTCAGAGGTTAACCTATGAAGAGAAGATGGCTCGCAGACTTCTGGGGGCTGACAACGCAGCCACAGTGTTTAGCACACAGCAAACAGAGGAGGAGCCCGCTACACAGGTACACACACTCAGTAATATAGTATATGTTTGCTGCACTGTGTCACCTTCGATGTTACAACTGACATACACCGAGTCAGAGGTGGGACCACGAGCGTCTGATCACATTTGCTTATTTTTTAACTGAAGGAACAATGCGTTCCCTTTAATATTATTCTTCCATTAAAGGTGCAGTCTGTAATTTTGTGCAGTTATAAAGTTTGTGTCCACAACAATAATAATAATAATAATAATAATAAAATTTCTGGCCTATATACATTGTGAATCACAGTATTGGCATACATCAGTTCTCAACAGAGTTCTTCCTATAAGGGTTCTGTTTATATTTTTCTGGCCCAGAATGTAACTCCAGCTGGCACTAAGCTTTTTTTTCCCCCTAAAAGGCAGCTCACAAATCACGATGTTGGTTGGGGAAGCATGTCAACGTTTACAACATTGCAAGGGTTCTAAAAATTACAAACTGTCCTTTAGCATGTGTTCAACTTCAAGGTTATTGGAGGGGGGGAAAAAGTTGTCAAATGGAGGCAAGTTCTCTGTTCACGTGATGCTGAAATCAGGACTCTGCTCTGATCAGGTAAAGCCACAAGACTAGTAATATGTATTAATATGTGACCAGTGAGGAAATCTGCCTATTGCTCCTTTAATCTGAACTCAGCTTGCACACGGCTACTTTGTCAGGTAAAGTATGTGGCATTTTTTTGTAAAAGATGAGGGTGACTATGAGGTAAGTTCACGCCTGCAAATACACACCAGCATGCATAATGTATGATACACCCATAGGTATGATGTACAGTGTGAGCACAGGATGTGATGTCCTCAGATAGCGACTGCCTGTTCTCTGATCTTTCTACAGGAAAGCAGTTCAGCCGATTCAGAATTTGTCCCTCAAAAGGTTATCCAAACGTGCTCCGCTTTTCTTTCTGTCTTTACCTCTCTCACTTTCCACTGGTCACTCCTGTGCTTTGGTTTGAAAGTATGCCGGCTACGTTCACTACGCTTTTTTTTTTGTCTCACCAATCAAAGCCCATGGTCTGAGCTGTCCATAATTCAACTTTCTTTAATATTGGATTCAAGGAGATCATAATGACTATAATCGGGGTGTAAGAATCAGAGAATGTGTCTGGGCCAAGATGGGCTTTGATACGCTATAAAAGATAAACACGGTTTTCTCGTGCAGAACAATGTTGATTCTATGGATATCATTTCAATCTAATGTTCACTGAATGCTCAATACGTGTGCAAATACGTTCATGTCTGTGCAGTATGAGTGTGTGTGTGTGTGTGTCTCCTCTACTGCAGCTGTGCCCTAAGACTGTAATTATCATTGTGATGTGTCAATTTCACACACACCATGACCATTAATTTTTTTTTGCACTATAACAAGCAAAAACAAAATGTGAAATAAAAGAAAAATTAAACAGGCTGACAGTGCTGATAGTGATGATGGAGAGAAAGTCGGCCTGCCACAGTATGAGGGACAGCGAGCGATGCGCCTCGCCGTTGTGTCTCTTTTAGTTGTTATGATTGTTCTTCTTTATTATTATTATTGTTTTTATATTTTTCTTACCTTTATTAGTAATTTTTATTCTGTAATTTTAATCATTTTATCTTTCTTTTTTTCAGTTATTCTGTGTATAGTGCCTTTATATTGTCCTTAATTTATGTACATCGTTTGCATTATTTTTTTTGTTTATTTCAATCCATTTTTATTTTATTTTATTTATTTCTCCTGTTTTTACACTACTTTTCCTTTACACGTGCTTTGGCAATACAAATGTACAATTATTTGTCATGCCAATAAAGCAAATGAAAACTGAAAACTGAGGAAAGAGAAAGTAAAGAGGAAGGGTGTACCAAAACATTACTGTGTATTAGTCAATACACAGTCATGTTGTAACCTATAAATTAGTAAATGATTAGGTTTGTGTGTGTGTGTGTGTGTGTGCATGCTACGTTCCACATTTCTTCACGTATTTTGCTATGGTCACACGTTTCCACTTTGTAACCTCACAGTTATTTCCCCCATATTTTGTGGTGCTAGTTAAACTCCAGTACCTAGCATGTCTTGCTCTTCTAACTCTTAGCTCCTATGGTTTTTCACTCACAGGAGTACAAGGTGTCGAGCTTCGAGCAGCGGCTGATCAGCGAGATCGAGTTTCGGCTGGAGCGCTCCCCAGTGGAGGAGAGTGACGATGACGTCCAGCACGACGACAACCAGCTGGGAGACTGTGTGGCACCTTACTTCGACCACAAACTCAAACACTTCAAAGTGTTCGAGGGCATGTCTGTCACCTTCAGCTGCAAGGTCATTGGAGACCCTAAGCCAAAGGTCAGAGGTCACCGCAGTTGTTCTGAGATCCCAGATTATCGGTGTTGCGAATATTTCCAGGAAACACAAAAACTCTGTGAGGTGTCTCAGAATAAGAATATATTATTTTTGGATTTACAGTACATCTGTTATGAGAAGGGTTTGAGCGAGAGAGAGAGAGAGAGATAAAAAGAGGAAAATGAAATAAGACAGGGACAGGGATTAGTGGTGGAGGTTTAGTATTATTATTATTATTATTAAAGATGATGTTTGTCTGCTGCTGACAAGTCATTGCCAGGATTCCTGCCATATATGGCTGTGGTGCTTTCTTTCACACTGAGTCTCTCTCTCTCTCACACTCACTCACACACACACTCACACACACACACACACACACACACACAGTGCATAGGAACACACTTTACTTCCCATCATTCATTCTGTTTCTAGCTACTGACAGCACGCGAGTGAAAGCAAACAAGCAACGATCTTTATACTTGGATATTTATGAAAAATAGAATGATGAATAATGTTGTTTACATGTTCAGTGGGTTTGTGTCTGTGTAGGTGTACTGGTTTAAAGATGGAAAACAGATCTCAAAACGGAGCGAGCACTACCGCATCAGTCGAGATCCGGATGGTACCTGCTCTCTGCACACAGCCGCTGCCTCTCTGGATGACGATGGCAACTACACTATCATGGCTGGCAATCCTGGGGTACATCTGCATGCCTGATCGCTTCATTATGGCCTTAGGATCGAGATTAGATCCAATTCTAAGGCTGTTAAGGCAAAACTAGAAATATGCTTGTGAAATGAGTTTGTGAGGGAATAACGACTCCCTTATGAATGTACGTAATTGCTAAACACCTACACAGTACTATGCACCATTAACGCACCATCCATACCCACATTTATTAAGTTGCATCTCACACTCCTTATGCATTAATGCTAGAAACATGTTAACCCATTAAATTCTCAGGATGTATTAGCGAGCCCAGACTTTACTTCGAGTCCTCTAGTAGTTCTACACACTACTTTTGTATTAAAGAATACATAAAGTTGTGAATAATCTGCTCCCTGTCTTGCTTTCTCTCAGGGCAGGGTGAGCTGCACCGGCAGGATGATGGTGCAGGCAGTTAACCAGAGGGGGCGGAGCCAGCGCGCTACACCCGGCCACATCCGCAGGTAAACAAGCGCCACCCTTTCTTGAAGCATAGCCCTACCCGTCATCTGATCTGTAATAGCTTTCTTGTGCTGTAATTTTTGAAGGTTGAGCTCATGATAGTCATTTCTGTTTGATATCTAACCCCTCCTGGCTTCATCTTGGCTTTATAAGATTATACTGAGAGAGTTTAAGGACACCTGCATGTTTTGACACTTTTCAAAAAGCTGGCAACTGATACAGTACAGTGTGAGTATGGATATGTTGTTAGGTGTGTTTCCTGTAAAGGTTTGAAGGAACAAAGAAAGTTTATGAAGCACCTAAAAGCAGATGCATGACTTCCAGGATTATCACGTAAACATTCCAGAAAGAAAAACCCCGGCCCCGCTTCTAATGGACTAGTAGTTGACGCAGCTCCTCTATCAAGACACATCACTCACTGCCTCTGCTTCCCTTTAGTTCTCTGTCCACTTGGGGATCTCTCGTTCTTACTCTGCCCTTCTTTTCCTCTGACAGACCCCGCTCCAGATCCAGGGATGGTGGGGAGGAGAACGAGAATATTCAGGAGCGTCACTTCCGCCCGCATTTCCTGCAGGCCCCAGGTGATCTGATCGTGCAGGAGGGGAGACTCTGTCGCATGGACTGTAAGGTGAGGCCATGATCTCAGACAAACTTTATCCTTAAACCAGAACAACCCCACACTAACGTCAAAAGAGACTCTCTCTCTAGCCATATTCTGATATATTCTGCAAGTCCAATGCAATGCAATGCCTCTGTTATAAACAACTTTTCAGTCCAGTAGCTCAAACACGAACAGAAAAATTCACTTTCACTGTAAAGCCTAAATAACGTGGACTTTCTTAGAAGGCAGTCACATGAGAGGCAGTCCCCCAAAAGTGGATACTTAAGTAGAATCATTGTAGAAGCCAGGTCAATTGATTGTCTTTCTGTTTCTGTAATATAGAAAAAAGTGCTAGTGTGTGTGTCTCCAGTATCTCTGAAATGTTTCCTCCCTGTGCATTCCACATTGGACAGAAAAAAAAAAAAAGAAAAAAGAAAAAAACAATTTTGAGGCTAGATGATTCAGCGCCTCTCGAATGACAAATGGCTTCAGTGAAAGAGGAGAATGCAGGAAATATTCTCTCGCACATTTACTCTCGCACATTATTAACTGTTTAATCCAGAATATTTGTTTCGCGTCACTACAATACATCCTGAGTCTTCACATTTGGGTCATCCACCTTCAGTGTGTCTCTGCTCCTCTTTAGCTCTCTGTCTGTTTTTGTCATCCGTGTTCCTCATTCTCTCTTTCTATTACTTTGTGCCATGTTGCACAACTATGTCACATTATCATAATGAAGCCACACTGTTCCACATGCAATAAAAAAAGAGCCTAGAATCAGAAGTATCATACTCGCACTCATGCAGAGAGGCTGCTGGTATTTATTTCTTACCGATCTGTTTCCTACCACTCTGCAGCTCTGAATTTTCCAAGCCAAAAACGTCCCTCAGTGCAGAGTACAAAGATGGCTAAATCCTGACATGGAATCAAAGCATTTGTTTTTCCTCTCCAGGGCTCTCTATAGACACACACACACACACACACACACACACACACACACGAGATCTGCAGAAACAGATAAATAGAATTTAAGGGATCACTCCATTCAAAGTCACTCTTTTAACTTATATATATATATATATATATATATATATATATATATATATATATATATATATATATATATATATATATATATGACTTATAGAACATTTTATAACTTATTTTATAACATTTTTGAAACCCTGACATTTACAAAATTTACACAGCTTACGAGTAATCTTTAAAAAAACAACAACAACAATCTAAGACTTAGCTAGGTGATCAGGTGTGGGGTAATATTAGCTGTGTGGTTTTATCACACCAAGTCATGTATATAATTTGGAACGCTCCTTTAAATTCTTTGTTCTCTCGCTCACACAAACACACACACACACACACACACACACAGATTGGCACACCTGAGGGTGGGGTAGGTATTGGGTTTCTCTAAAGAGAAAGTGAGGACTGTTTTATAAAAAAAAAAGAAAAAAAAAAAAGATCTTAAGTTTTTGACATAATCCCATTTCCCATGGGAAACCGCTCAGCACCAGCCGTCACTCACAGCAGAAGATACAAGTACATATCAACTTTCAGGTAACAGAAAAATACTTCGGTTTAGCAGTATGGGGGGGAGGCATATGTAAAATATTACTAGTATGCATTCAAGCATTATCTAATCCTTCTTAGGTAAGTGGGTTACCTACGCCCGATCTGATCTGGCAGCTGAATGGCCACACCATCCGTCCAGATTCCTACCATAAAATGCTGGTGAGAGAGAATGGAGTCCATTCGTTGGTAATCGAGCCTGTCACTAGCAGAGACGCGGGAGTTTATACGTGCATTGCCAGCAACAGGGCCGGACAGAACTCCTTCAGCCTGGAGCTGATTGTTGCTGGTATTTTATTTTTTTTTCCACTTCACATTTTTTTTCTTCAAGCTTCATTGATAATGAACAAGAGCAGATGTGACCACTTTAAACACTACAAACCATTTGTCATCTGTTCAGTGCTTCACGGAACAAATACAGTTCTTCATGTTCTCTGTTATAGCTAAAGAGATGCACAAAGCTCCTTCCTTCATCGAGAAGCTCCAGAACACGAGCGTTGCCGAGGGCTACCCTGTGCGCTTGGAATGCCGTGTGTCCGGAGTCCCGTTCCCTCAGATTTTCTGGAAGAAGGAGAACGAGTCCATCACTCACAACACGGACAGAATAAGGTATTTTCCCATCATCACACAGCCTTTGGTGACTGAACTGAAACGGTTTCACCAATCAGAGTGCGTGAATTGAACAGAAACCACAGAATTAACACTGTTAACAAATAATATACTCTATATACATATACTATACATCCCTGAAGAGCATACAGTGAGGGGAAGTAAGTATCCGGACACTTCAAATTTACACACATTAATTTTTTGGCTTTGTACTTATAAATATGAACAAAAAGTATGTATTCATAAGCATAAACAGATACAAAAGCATACAGAATTCAGACACCAAAAAATTACCAACACTTGTACTTTGTTAGCAGTTACAGCATCGAGATGTTTACGATAAGAAGTAATTCATTTTTTTGCAGCATTGTGGTTCATTCCTCTTGGCAAACCGTCTTCAATTCCCCAAGGTTACAAGCGTCCATTTAATGGATTCGCAAATTTCAGAATCCCCCATAAATTTTCAGTGAGATTGTCGGTATGTTTCGGGTTGTTATGTTGTTGAAATTCCCAGAATCCCCAGATTCAGTTTCTTGGCCGATGAGATTAAATTCTCCTCTAATTTTTCCTTTGATGACATGGAATGCCCAGTACAGTTTACAGAAAAGCAGCCCTGTATCATGATGCTCCCATCACCGTGCTTTATTGTGGGTGTGGTTTTCTTGGGATCAGATGCACAACCCTTCTTTCTCCAAAGATGCTGTGCTCAATTATTGCAGAAGTGTTCTTTTTTTGTTTCATCTGACCAGAGTATATTGTTATGAAAGTGTTCTGATTTGTCTACATGCCTTTAGACACACGTTTCTGTGCTTCTGTTTTTAGCAGAGGAGTTTTGTATGAGGCGTAGGAACGGAGATGACTGCAGTGCAGTTCAGTGCTTATTGTTCTCTCTGTTACTGTTGTTTCTGCTGCTTTCAGGTCGTCCTGCAGCTCCTTTCGAGTGACTGCCAACTTCTCTCTTACCTTCTTTACTATTAGTATGGGAGCGTGTTGTGAAGTCTTGTGTGGTGCCCCTAGATTAGTTGTACTGACGTGGATGTTTAAGGTCTTTGCTATGGCTATGTAGCTTTTCCCATTTTACTTCCTTGAGAACTTTAGGAAGCGCCGCCTTCTTCTTCTTCATGATTGCTTCTTCTTGTGTGAAATCTTCCCAGCCAATGGCACCAGGTGCAATTTGCGCAAGAACATGATTTATACTTATGTAACCTTTACATACATTTTTAAATATAGTTTCTGATTCCTTTTCCCCCATATCCGCTTTGTTTATGCTTATGAATACATAATTAAGTCTAAAGACATTATGTGTATAAATTTGAAGTGGATATACTCACTGGGAGTATATTACATAACAAAAACAACTGTGTCTGAATACTTATCTTCCCTCACTGTATATAGTCATGTACTTGTTAACTTAAAGCAGCATTCCAGACAGACATAATGAGATATGGACATAAGGGAAAAGCATGTATATTTTCCATAGGTTTTTTTTAATAGTTATATTCATATTTCACATGATGTCAGGAAAGCCGCTTTAGGATTGCTCCCTAAGGCACTTAAGTCTATAGGACCAAACCAAATAAGATCGTAGGTATCATTTACCAAGCTATAAGAGACATCTTGCTTCATGAAGTCTCCCTATGGAATTCGTCTCTATCTGAAGGTATGTTTCATTCGCAAAGCAGGCCAAGCTGTAGCACACCGGCAGCTCCATAAATGGCAACTCTAAGCAGCCAGAGCTGACAAGCTGTCTAAAATGTTACAACGTGTATACACAAACAGCGACAGGCAAAGCCTTGTAAAGGGGAGCGTACACACAGGACAGTACAAGGCCCTCCACAAACAGCGTCTCCACCACCTCAGAGAGATGGCTGAGATTTACAGCTTCTGTGCCGAGCTAGACTTTCTTTAAAACAGCAGAAAATAATTAGTCTTAACCAAAGGGAGTTTTGGTTTTTTTTAATTGGCTGACCACATCAAGAAAGTAGTAAAAGTGCTGTTTTTGGTGTGAAGGGTACAAGTGTGTGTGTGTGTGTGTGTGTGTGTACGTACAGTACACTGTGATTGTCTGAATTGTTGCAGTAGCTGCTTTTTGCTGTTCAAAGGAGATTTACATTTTGAGGTATATATTTAAAAAAAAAAATACATTGTCATTTAAATCCTTGACCCACACTGCTGTGTTGTGTGCTCCACTTCCCAGCATGCACCAGGACAACTTTGGCTATCTGTGCATGATTATTCAGCCAGCTTTGAAGGAGGATGCAGGCTGGTACACAGTATCAGCCAAGAACGAAGCGGGCATTGTCTCTACCACAGCACGACTCGATGTTCACTGTGAGTATTATACACACACATGCAGATCAGACACAGATGTGTTACAACACCTTAAGCTTAATGCTCAAATGATACGGTCATGAACGTACACCTGGTGTGACACATTTCACTCGGACGCAGGAATTTAGACAGAGAGCCAAACTCGGGTGATGTATGTGGAAGTGATGTGCATATGTGCATAGACGCAGCCAATGCAAGCAAACTCCCTTTCCTGCGCTTGTATTTTTATAGTCTTTACTCCAGCCACTGCTTTTTTTTTTTTGCCATCAACCACATTTGAAACAATTGTAAGCTTGACTTCAACAGCTCTGTTACCTGTGACATGAGTTCGTTAAGTCAACAAAGCATCATACTACTGTTACGCGAGCGTCTTGTCGAGAGGATAGCCTCGGCTCTTAGAACAGTAACCGTATAGTAACCACTGAAGCATGCTGGAAAGGCTTAGTTATAAATAAAGTGGAATAATCCAAGCTAATAAAATTATATTGTGTGTGTAATAAGTGCTAAATTTTTCCCTCACATTTTTTTCCGGGGTGTAGTAAGCGTAATGCGTCATGCTGTGTTTGGGTCATCTCCATTTAAACATCTTATTAGCTTTTTCGTGTGGAATTTATCTTTCTATGCCAGGAAGGCAGACTCCTCTACCATTTGTAGCATATCTAAAGGAATTTCATTCTCTGTCTTGTAGACCAATATCAGCAGACACACACCCCAAAGCCCAAGAAGGTGCGCCCTTCGACCAGCCGCTACGCCGCACTGACCGAGCGCGGTCTGGATGTGAAGGCAGCTTTCTTCCCAGACTCCAGCCCCCTGCCCCCTGGCACTCTGGTGGAGAGTGATGACCTGTAGATGCTTGCTCAGTCCTGACACTATAAATCCTTGACCCCCAGGGCCACTGTCCCAGAACCAGACACCATCATGGCCATACCAGAGGAACCTTAACCTGTTGACTGTTCTCAGCTGTTTGAAGCTCAGCCGAAGAAAAAGAAATCAGAAAAATGAAAAAAAAATAAAATAAATTAAAAAAAATCATTTTTTTTCACGGAGAGATTCCAGTTCATTGCAAATTTGGAGGATTTGATTTTTTGGTCCATGTGAGAAGATGGGAATTGAGGAAGTGTGATAGGCACTGACGTGAGGTCATATCCAGTTTCTTTCAGACTGCACATACACACCCACAAATTCATGTCAAGCTGATTTGAGGAAGGAGGTACTATAGCAATGATTACCTTTTCTGCCATAACTACATAGTGCCTGAGAGATGATTAACCAATTCAAAACGCTTAATGCAAAAATCGGTTCATTTTAAATAAAGACGTAGCATCTAGTTGTGCATGTGTTACTATGGTGCCAGTGTGTAGTACTTAATACTCAGTGCCTTAGTCTCTATTTGAGTTGCTGGAGATCTGTAGCAGAAAGACTTATGGGTAATGGGGCGGTGTTTCTAGAGAACTCTGAGCACATTCGGAGTTGGATAGGTCTAAGCGTTAGGTTTCTATTAGTGGCGTTCCCTATTTGTAGTGAACTTCTTTTTATGTGAACCACAGCAGTCTGGGTGTAGATAGACTGACACCACTACAACAGATATCCACCATGTCTGGACGCCATAGATATTGCACAAGGCCGGGCCTTATTATTGTTGTTTTCGTCTTTCTGTATCTTGTGTTTGGGCATAGGAAAGTTGTTACAGGTTCTGAACTGGGTTATGAGAGCGAATGATTTTCAGAATGACACCCTTGCTCTGTGTTTTCGTAGAACAGAGTGACAGGCAGGTGGAGGCATCCTAGGCGAGAGGGCAGTTTGGTGCGGGAATACTAGCCGAGGAGAACATGATGTGCATTGGCTGTGGAGAGATTACACCGTCACTTTAAATGGAGAGTGAATGTGCAGTCAGAAAAAAAAAAAAGATTGTTCGAAAGAATTTACATTATAGTAATTAGCGACACCAATGATACTGATGCAGTGGATATGATAATGCTAAAGTTTTTTCCGTTCATACAAACACACATGCACACGTTTTAGCAACGGCAGAAGTGTATTCACCACTTAAACACGGCTGTGTACTTTTTCATACGAGGAAGAGGGAAAACAGTGAAGTGGAGTATTTATAGCCAGATGCAGACATTAAATTATATTAGTGATTTTCTCATGGCTTTATGCCCAGTCTTTATTTAACTATATATTTACCACCATTCAAATTATTTACACTTATATATATATACACACACATATTCAACTCTGGTACTTGTATTACATTACAATATCTTAGTCAACTAGAGTCAAGGGTAGCTGGATTGCACAAATGTAAAGCTTGCAGAAATATAGCTAGACATATGACTTCTTCATATGTACTCACTCAAACTCCTTTCAATATCTTTTGTCTTTTTTTTTTTTTTTTCTTTTGCTGTTAGTTCTGTCTCAACACAATACGTACTTAAGGACTGATGAAAGATTTTGTTCGTTTAGTTCCAAGCTGACATGCCTGTATATGAAATGTTCTTCTGACTGTTTTGGTTTATGAACAATATAAATAAAAATCTCTGGAAATACTAAGCCTGTGGTGAATGTGCCTTTTTTTTTGTTAAGTAAGGAATAAAACACTCAGGGCTGTGCTGTTATAGGAAAATAATCAGCTCCAGGGTAGTAACTAGAATTCTACTTTGCGTCAGGCCACATTAGCACACCACCCCATTGTTGATTATTTTCCTGTAATAGCACACCCTGTAATGTTTTATTCCTCTTATTCCACAGCACTTTGCCAACAAGTGCAATTTTCTTATGTATTAATGAATGACGGGTCATAATTTTGAACTGTGAGACAAATTAGTTCCTGTTATCGTTTACATAGAATGGTGAGGAAAACAAAAAACATCCTGTGAGCGAAGTGGCTGCAGGCTGAAACACCTTGTAGATGAGAGAGATCAGAGGAGAATGACCAGACTGGTCTGAACTGACAGGAAGTCTATAGTAACTCAAATAATCACTCTTTACAACCGTAGTGAGCAGAAAAGCATCTCACAATATACAACACATCAAACCTTGAGGTGGATGAGGTACAACAGCAGAAGACCACATCAGGTTCCACTCCTGTCAGCCAAGAACAGGGATCTGAGGCTATCATGGGCACAGACTCACCCAGACTGGACATGCTGAAGACTGGAAAAAAGACCAAGTCATTTTTTTTCATCTTCGACTGTCCAGTTTTGATGAGCCTGTCAAAATCTACTACATGTTTATTTTTCCATATTAACAGGATGTTCTGATTTTGGTTTCAGGTGACCCATGTAAAGATTATGCAGGGAGGATGAAGATCTAAAGAACTTCTGTTGTTATATTCCACACTGATGCTTATCATGAACACAAACTTTTGCAGCACTTTAGTTAGGCCATTTTAAAGTGTGTCCAGATGAATCATTACACTCTCCATGAGGATTTGGCTAGTTTTGTTTTGTTTTATTTAAGTAAAAAATTAGCACAGACTGATTTTCAGGGCCATTCTTATAAGACCTGGTATGTGTACGTTTGCGTGTATGGTATCACAATGACTGGAGGCAGAGTAAAGATGACATCATTCCTCAACTCAGATCCTCCACACGCTGACCTCTGACCTCATCCTTCAGCACAATGAGTTTACAGCCACAAAACGACCCCCCCCCCAACCCCCAACCCCCAAAATCACTCAATGAGCTAAAAATAAACCACAGCCCCACTCTTAATCCAACTCAGCTGTGTGCCTGTGATGAGGAGGTGAACAGAATTTCTCCCATGGGAAGGGAGGATAAAACATAAGAGTTCCTATTACACCGCAAGAAACTATGTTCTAGTGTTAGAGGTATAAAAAACAGATCTGTGTTTTATCTCTGTGGCTTCACAATGCTCTGAAAGACTTTAAATTAATGTAAGTGAAGAAATTAGATTAATCATACAGCTTTAAGTATATTACAGCACACGAATTATTAAATTATATAACTGTGTATATAGGTTTCTCAGATGGGTTCAAAGCTACACTAAATTATATGACCAAAAGTATGTACACACCTGACCATCACACCCATGGTGAGCCAGAAAGTCAGAAGCACACAATTGTATAGATTGTTTTTGGATGCTGTAACATTTCCCTTCACTGGAACTAAGAGGCCCAAACCTGTTCCAGCATGACGATGCCCCTGTGCACAAAGCGAGCTCCATGAAGACATGGTGTGTGAAGGTTGGAGTGGAAGAACTCGAGTGTCCTGCACAGAGCCCTGACCTCAACCCCACTGAACACCTTTGGGATGAACTGGAACACCGACTGAACCCCAGACCTCCTCA
>CM040993.1:2358721-2374635 GCA_022985145.1 Pangasius djambal | reverse complement strand
TTGCTCTGCGGCATTGTTGAGATCTCCTCACAATAGGGCAAACTTTTTTTTTTTTTTGTTGCCCTGCTCATGAGCTTCATTCTCACTTCGGTCATCATTATGTTTTGTTATGTATGCGGCAGTCAATTCTAGATGGTTTTGTTTAGCTGATCTCTTATAATGGATGATTCCTGGCTTGTTTTAATCTTTGTGTATGGTACTTACTTACCGTTCCTGTGCAGGTATAATGGGCTTGCAGTGGGCCAAGCACCTCCGCAGTGCCGTTAACGTGACGATAAACGACATCAACGAAGCCTGTGTCAGTATGATTAAGGAGAACTGCCACCTCAACCACATCCAGCTGGAGGGGGAGCACACAGAAGACAGTGACGACGCCATCACCACTGTGGAAGTGACCCAGATGGATGCCAATGTCCTCATGCACCTGAGAGCTTTTGATTACATGTGAGTAAAATCCGAGGGTCATGATGTAGGTTTCCTGAAAAACATTATAGTGCCGAGATATCCGCACATCTCGCCTATAGTTGGAGTGTATGTAGCGAAACATTTTAACAACATGAAAAATTCTTGATTTGCAGTTACAGAAACAATATCAGTATCATTAATAATCAATAAGTCATAATACAAAATAGCAAATCACAATTGCACATGTGGAAACCTTGTTCATTTTGGCCTGATTCATTTCTTTCAGCATCTGGTTTATATGAAATAAGGATTTGTTTATTTGTTTAGGATCAAAACTTGGCTCATCTATATTAATAAATAAAGCTTCAAATCAAATTGACGTCAGCGAAATCTGACATATGTAAGTGCTAAATTTAATAAAAACTTAGCTGCAAATCTAAAGCACATTACGCAGGTGAGGTTGAAAAATGTTCTACCTGATTTAGACCTTAAACAGCTTTATAAAAACCAAACAACAACAACAAAAAAAAAAAACACCACACGTCCAGCACACTTTAAATTCAAGTTTAGAGGTTTCTGGAAAATATTTTAGCAAAACGCTGGAGATTTGTTCATACTTCATTCAGCTCGCTCAAACCTGTGCTTGTTTTTACACAGCACTGAAGAACTGTGCACAAATCCCAGCCATCAGAAGCATGTAAATGTGTCGATTTTTCCAGAAGTGCGTACGTCATTAACCCGAGATGAAGATCATACATTGTGTGTTTCTCTGTAGTAAAAGTTGTGCTATAAATCAAGCAATAATCCAAGCCACTGAATGAGTATTGAACTGCTCAGGAGGGTCAGTGGCTTGAATGTTGAAGACACTCAGTAAATATTTAATAAGCACAACTCACACACACACACCTGCTATTCAGATTCATTTCATGATGCTGTTTTATGCTGTCAGACACCTGGACCCTTTCGGCACATCCGTGAACTACCTGGATGCTGCCTTCCGGAACGTACGCAACTTGGGCATCGTTTCTGTGACCTCAACCGACACCGGCTCGCTCTACTCCAAATCTCTGAATGTGACGCTCCGCCATTACGGCTGCCAGATCGTCAGGACAGAATACTACAGAGAGCTGGCAGCACGCATGGTGGTGGCCTCTATAGCCAGGTAGGGCTAAAAATATTTCACTCATCTGAAGGGGTTTCATCACTTATACTGTAGGTGTTGGGGAAATTCCCTGTTTTTCTCTGATCCCTGATGTTTTTCCCTTTCAGTGAATTAGTGGGAAAACACAGATAAAGCCGTTAAGCAGATATCAAGATAATTAGACACCAGGGATGGTTGTAATGGTTGTATTTTAGTCTTCTTTTTTTTTAAGAATTAAGTTACAGTTGCTCTGTAAATCACTTTTCTAAACTCTGCCTTAAAAATGCTTTCTAAACGTATTAGTGCTATCACTACTAGACACTCCTCCTAATTCGAGAAGCTCCTCAGATGAATAACAAAACATCTGGTTTAGAATACAGATTCATTCACCTTGACTTACTTGTGTGAAATAATCTGAATGAATGAAAGCCTTCAGAGTAAAGCTTAACATTCAGTGACCTGGATGATCCGTAAGAATCGTATGTTAAGAGGGGTGTGTGTGTGTGCGTGTGTGTGTGTTTTCAGGGCAGCAGCACGCTGTAATAAAGGGATCGAGGTTTTATTGGCCGTGGCTTTGGAACATTTTGTGCTGGTGGTGGTGCGGGTGCTCCGAGGCCCCACGCAGGCTGACGAGACGGCCAAGAAACTGCGGCAGCTGTTGCATTGCCAGTGGTGTGAGGAGAGAGTGTTCCTCAAGCCGGGCAGTATGGTGGAGGGTAAGTACCATATAAAAGAAGTTTAATATAGACACACATTGTGTTGACTAAATACAATTTCAACATCTGCACTGTAGAGCTGCACAGTATATCATTTGTTAATTGGTGAAATATTGGCCTTGAGTCATTTTTGGTCAAATTCATGCAGGTGATTTAGTGTATCAACTGCAGCATGCTCTTTTTAAATAGATCTAGCTGTACCGCGCTAAATGTGTATGGCTTTGTTTTTCCCTCTAGAGAATCAGTACAGGCAGCTACCGTGTCAGTGCCATGGCAGCATGCCGGGGAAGACTGCAGTCGAGCTGGGACCTCTCTGGTTAGATGCGCTTATTAATGTTCATTCATTTATTAACCTCATGCTCTGGTCACAACATGATCTTACTGACATTTTGCCATCTACTTTACTTTTATACCAAAAGTAGAAATATCTGGAAAAGTGTATTCTTAGCAGTGTTTATAGAAATGGACCCCAAAATTCCAGTCTTTTGCTTGGGAACCCTCTGAGGTCATGTGATAACCTGAACATAACCTCTGAAAAAGAAAGAAAAATAAATGTAATTTTCATATTCATTAAAGCTCTACAGATCTGTTGGAATTGTTTTACTTTTAGTTTTATGAATTTATTCATTCACTCACTTGTCCATTACTGAGCACGTAAGATTCTGTGTGTGTGTGTGTGTGTGTGTGTGTGTGTGTGTGTGTGTGTGTTTCCCAGGTCAGGGTCTCTGTTCAACACTGGCTTCCTGAGGCGTATGCTGGTGGCAGCGGTGCAGCACAGCATGGAGGACATTCAGCCTCTGGTGAAGACTCTGATCTGTGAGGCAGACTGCACCACACTCAAGTCCTTCTCTGTCACAGGACAACTGATTCTAGCCAACCAAGGTATGTGAGCGAGCACACGCAACCTCTGCCTTGGACCTTAACTTGGCAATGCTGGAGTTCCCATACAGCATGCAGGATTATGTGGAAACAGTTATACTATACTAGGAGTCCGGTAGACTTTTTGTCTTTAAAGCTAAATTTCATCATGGCCAGTGCTGTGCAGAAGAGCGCTTTCACTGCTCTGGGTTGCAGATCACAATCCAATCCCACCCAGCTAGTTTAGAGTCGGATCAGCGGCGCTGATCATGCCAGCTCAAAGCGGCCAGTCCACATGTGCTTTCAGGATGTTACTGAAATAATTATTGTCATAAACATAGTATCCTAAAAAGGCACTGAGGTGTTGATTTTGATTAAAGGGTTATAAACATATTCTTTGCTCTTGTCCATGAGAATTTAACTGCACTAATAGACTAGCTTAAAATAGAGATGTCCTGAATCAGTATTTGCTTTGATTATGGAAACATAGTCACTAATAGTATATATTAGTACTTACTTGACCATGTTGGTCTTGAATACCTACTACTATTATGTATATTAATATCTAATATTCAGTGAAAGTAAACAACTGTTTTGCTCGGTTCCTGATGAACATTATTGTCAGATTTGCTGAAGGATGCTCATTTTATCTTTTGGCAGTAGAGTGTGGTGTCGTCATCAAAACTTTACAGAAGGTGGCGGAGGCAGACACTGTTGACCAATCAGGTAACAGTTTCACTTGTTATTCAGACCTTTTCGTCATGTTTTTCTGTAGCTGTCTCATTGTGCTTCAGAGATAAAACTCATGGAGCGGCTAAACCTCAGGCAAACTGCTACGGAAAAAAAAAATCATTTGATAATTCAGTGAGAGAGCAGTTATAATTTTGATCTAAACTAGATGTACAGTCATTTAATATTGAATGCATTTTCTTTTTATATATTAAATATGCCTCAGCTTGCACAGCTAGGAACCTGGCTTCTTGCTAGGCAATATTTAGTAATGTTATAAATGTAAGCCCTGACATTTCTCTTACTCATTTAGTGCTGCATGGAACAGAACAGACGTTTTTGCACCTTTTTTTCCCACTCAGGTAAGCGGAGGATTGGAGAGGAGTCTGGGAATGTGTTGAAGAAGCTGAAATCGGACGTGTCCCTGGAGCACCCTGCATTCTACTACAGCATCCATCGCCACAGCATCCGTGGCATGAACATGCCCAAGTGAGTCCTCTCTCACCTCACTGTTCTTCACTGTGGTCTTATTACCTGGGTCTAAATTGAGTTATTACAAAAGTTTCTCTAATAAAACAATTTAATCACTTCCATGGCCACAGGTGTATAAAATCAAGCACCTAGGCATGCAGACTGCTTCTACAAACATTTGTGAAAGAATGGGTTGCTCTCAGGAGCTCAGTGAATTCAAGCATGGTACTGTGATAGGCTGCCACCTGTGCAATAAGTCCATTTGTGAAATTTCCTCACTACTAAATATTCCACGGTCAACTGTTAGTGGTATTAGAACAAAGTGGAAGCAATTGGGAACAACACGTAAAATCACAGAGCGGGGTCAGTGCATGCTGAGGCACACAGTACGCAGAAGTCGCCAACTTTCAGTCAATAGCAGGTTCACCCTGAGCGCATGTGACAGACGTGAAAGGGTAAAAAAGTCATTTTTGTTATTTACTGAATGCAGTACTGGTAAGAATGCATCTGATTCCAGTCTTTAAGACAACAATTAGCACCATGTTAGGAGTAGACATGTCCCCATTTGAACAAAATTATACATGAAAGTAATGAAACCTTATCAAATGGTCTGCTTGGTAGACGTTTGGACCCTGTGTAAAGTGTGTTACTTTTCCCAGGCTGAATAAGTTCCTGCAGTACCTGACTGAGGCCGGATTCAGGGTGAGCCGCACACATTTTGACCCGACGGGAGTTCGCACCGACGCTACACTGGAGCAGTTCAAGTCTGTGCTCACCAAGTACAGCGTGCCGACCTACAGCTCAGGACCACCTAGCAGTCTCAGCACAGAGGACGTGACGGCCAAAAAGGACTAAACGTGGCCAAACTGAACAGCAATATTAGGAATAAGAATAATAATCTGGTGGTGTTGGTGTTGAATGCCACATAACTGCAGAGCTGTGTGTGTGTGTGTGTGTGTGCATCCGTCTGCTCATACTACTGTACTCTATAGTACACCACCTAGAGTATTACTGTGCTAAACTGTACAGTAAATACTATGTAAACCTATTACACCAGTATCGGTTCACCTGTTAGCCTGGGCTGAGTTTCCCAAAAGCATCGCAGCACAAAGCTCATTGTTAAATGGTAGAGTGAGCATCACACTGAACACTCTCTCTCTCCCAGTTAAGATGACTTTAACTGTGTGATGCTTTTGGGAAACTCACCCTGTTTAGTAGGAGAGTATTAATAGTAACACTTGGCTTTCAGAGGTGACCAGTTTTTGTGCTTCCTGCCATCTAGGAGGTTTATGCATCATGTTAAAAGTTTTGTACAGTTGTATGCACAGACATCCTAATGCACTGAGACTTTGTGCCATATTTGTTTTGGGTTGTTTTTTTTCCCTCTCTCGTGATGTGTAGCCTGTCAAACTGAGCCTGTATGCTTTCAGTATCTAATACCATTATTTATTTTTTCCATGTTGGAATATGACTGTTTTTAGAGCAGTTTGACCTTTTTAATTAAGCTTGTTGTGCTTTTCTGTTCCTTTTTTTATTGCATTGCAGGGCTGGAGCCTCAGAGCTGCCTAGATTTTTACACAAATGCTGAGTTAGCCTATACAGCATAAATAAACTCCATGCAACATGAATAAACTATGGAATGCTGTGTCTTATGAGGATGTGGAAACTTATATGTAGGGTCTGTAGATAAACTAAGTCATGTCTGAGTTCGTAGATGGAAAATGTAGATGTCTTCATACAGGAGGACATCTTTCGCTGAAATTCAAATATCAGCACATACTGTATTTTTAGCTAATGCTAACCTGAAGGGATTGGCACATTCATAAATGTCACTAATGTTTGCTATTAAAATTTTAGCTTGCTGGCTGACATGTCAAAGTCCAGACCTCAACCTCAACGAGATGCCGTGGAGGGATTTTATAAGAGCTCTGCATAACTGAATGCTCTCAAACATCAATGAACTGAAGAAGCGTGGGTCAAAATTTCTCCAAAACAATGTGACAACAACTCCTACAGAAAATGCTTTCTTCAGGCTAGTGTTGCTAAAGGTGGTTCTACATGTTACTGACTTATAGGGTGTACTTAGTTTTTCCCACCTGGTTTCTGAATGTTGGTCTGAATGACTACATTTTGAAATCTGATAATTAAAAACAGAAAATTGACTCATGACTATATTCCTATTCCTTGTTCATAACAAACTATTATTATCAACATTGTTTTGATCATTTGGAACAGTCTTAAAATACAATATGTGGAGGGAGATGGTGTGTATATATTCACCTTATTCCAAGGTGTGTTTTTCTCACTTCTGTGGTAATAATACGGTCGTTTCCTAACTTATCATATTTCTATTTTTAAAACATCAGTACGGTTCTGTACTAACTGTTCATTCCCAGTTATTCTGATACCCAGACCATCATATTAACAGAGAAGAATTTCCCCGGAACCCTAAATCCCGGCTCCTTGTTGCCCGACGGAACGTTTCACCAGCGAACCCCGTCAAGTTGCTATGATGCTTGTTCCTCTTCAGACAGTTGACATTGCGTGGTTATTGTTAGCGTTAGCGTTTCTGGTAGCTTTCAGTATTTGTAAATGGTCTCTGAAATTCCCAGGTGACCTGGAGCACATTTTCCAGGCTCTTATTCGATACGGAAAAACTAAAGCACAGATCAGTCATCTCAGAATCTCTCCCTTACTTTATGTTCCGAAAAGGTGCTCAGATGCTTATCATTAGCTTATGACTTACCTCTCTAGGTCATATTTCCCCTCTGTTCGTTTACTCCAAACGATGTCGGTGCATTCACGTGTCCTCTGTTCGTCCTGCAGATGGTTCTGGCACTTCTATGCGGTGTCTGTCCTCTGGAATGGGCTTCTCCTCGGTCTCTCCCTCTGCACTGTGTTCCTCCAGAAACAGCTCCCTGACTTCCTGGCAGATCTTCTTGGGTTTTTGACTGGACAACCAAAGGCTGCCTGGAGTGGTACTCTTTTTTTTTTTAATAGAAATACTGTCAGGATAATACACTCACCGACCCCTTTATTAGGAACACCTGTTCACCTGCACATTCATGCAGTTATCCAATCAGCCAGTCATGTGGCAGCAGCACAAGGCATACAATCATGCAGATGCAGGTCAAGAGCTTCAGTTAATGTTCACATCAAACATCAGAATGAGGAAAAGTGCGATCTCTGTGACTTTAACCGTGGCATGGATGTTGGTGCCAGATGGGCTGGTTTGAGTATTTCAGAAACTGCTGATCTCCTGGGAATTTCCACACACAACAGTCTCTAGAGTTTATGTAGAATGGTGCGAAAAACCAAAAACTGTTCAAGCTGCCAGGAAGGATACAGTAACTCATATCAATCACTCTTTACATCACTTTGTCCAGTTTTGAGTCTGTGCCCATGATAGCCTCAGATCCCTGTTATTGGCTGACAGGAGTGGAACCTGATGTGGTCTTCTGCTGTTGTAGCTCATCCACCTCAAGGTTCAATGTGTTGTATATTCTGAGATGCTTTTCTGCTCACCACGGTTGTCAAGAGTCAATACTCAAACCAGCTCATCTGGTACCAACAACCATGCCACAGTTAAAGTCACAGAGATCACACTTTTTCTTCATTCTGATGTTTGATGTGAACATTAACTGAAGCTCTTGACCTGCATCTGCATGACTGTATGCACTGTGCTGCTGCCACATGATTGGCTGATTGGATAACTGCGTGAATGTGCAGGTGTTCCTAATAAAGTGGACGGTGAGTGTATATAACCACATCCTGTTTGTCTTTTGTTGTCTCCACTTCAGATTTGAAGCTGACAGTCTTGGTGTTACAAGCTCTCCTGTGGATCCATTCCCTCAGGCGCTTGCTAGAGTGCCTCTGTGTCAGCATTTTCTCTAATGGACTGATCAACATTGTTCAATACGCATTTGGCCTGAGTTATTACATCCTACTAGGGTTGACTGTCCTGTCTGTAAACGCCTCACTACCTACAGAAGGTGAGTTTGAGTTCCTGTGATCAATCACATTTTTAAAAAAAAACATTAAATAGTAAGTTTGACCATGATTTTAAAATATATAGATGAACATGGTTCAGAATCTTTATATACATAGATACAGTTGAGGCCAAAGGTTTTCATACACTTAGGCTAAAGACATTCAAACTACATTTTTCACAACACATTTCATGTTACCAAATATTTCCTGTGTTAAGTTAGGATATCTGCTTTATTTCTGTAAGAGGTAATTTCAAAATAAAAGCTAAGAAACACTTGTCTTTTAGCCACTTTGTTACAGTTTTAGAAGTATGCTTAGGATCATTGTGTTGCCAGAAATTTTAAAACTCTGTCTGATGTCTTGGTGTTGCTTCAGTATTTCTAGATATTCCTCTTTCTTTATGAAGCCATCTATTTTCTGAAGTACACCAGCAAAACATCCCTGTAACATGATGCTGCCACTCCCATGCTTCACAGCTGGGATGGTGTTCTTCAGCTTAAAAGCTTCCATACATAGCGCTGATCATTAAGGCCAAACAGTTCAGTTTTTGTTTCATCTGACCAGAGAACACTCCTCCAAAGGCTGATGATCACATGCACACTTCAGCCTTTCAGACCATGGTGATGTATGACACTTGTAATGGTGGATGGTCATACTTTGGTACCTGATGCCTTCAACTCCATCATCAGTTCCTTTGTTGTTGTTTTCTTGGGATTCAGTTGAACCTTTCGGATCAAAGTTTGTTCATCCCGGGGAGTTTTTGTGCCTCGTTCCTGAATGATGCCGTGTCTGTGTGCGTACCAAGATTTTTATATTTGCATACAGTTGTTTGTAGAGATGCATTACATCTTCCAGGCTGTCGAAAGAGAGAGTCAACTTGTCTGTATGTAAACTTTTGACCCACTGGAATTCTGATGTAGTGAATTACAGCTGAAACAAATCTGTCTCTAATCAATCGTTTCAAAATTACCTCTGATGTGAACAAAGTAGATGCCCTAATCGACTTTCTAAAAGAAATGTGTGGAGTATCTAGCCTAGGTGTATGTAAACGTCTGGCTTTAACTGTAAGTGGTGCCCAAATGCAGACTTGTTTTCCTGCTGAGTCCAACACTGTTCAGAAATTCACCTGACATATGTTGTGTTTCTACTGTTCTCGTTCTCTCGTTCTCTCTCAGGGACCATCTCACAGTTCATATGGCACGCAGCAGGCGTCCTGCTGTTCCTCTGGGCATCACTGCTGCAGCACCGCTCGCTCTCACTGCTGGCCAGTCTGCGCACTAGCAGCTCAGGTAACAGCTTGTGACTCACTAATCAGATATAAGACTAATGAGGAAGCAGGAAAGGTTCAAGGGCATGAGGATGAACCTGAATATAACTGCTATTATTACAATTTCCCATAAATTTGTATCACTGCTATGAATGATCAGCACACATCACTGCAGACATCAAGAGGCCCCTGTATTCATAGAGCTTTAATATTTAATCTTCAGTAGACGTTAATTACCAATTTTTCCTCTTTATCAACCCACAGGTCGGGTGGAGACGCTTGCCCATAGGATACCACGTGGAGGCTGGTTCGAGCTGGTGTCCTGTCCTCACTACCTGGCCGAACTGCTGATCTACACAGCGCTGAGCGTGTGCTGTGGCTGCGCCTCTTTCACATGGTGGCTCGTGGTGCTCTACGTTCTCTGGAACCAACTGCTAGCGGCTCACCTCTGCCATGAGTATTACAGAAGCACATTTAAAACATATCCAACTGAGCGCAAAGCCATCTTTCCATTCTTGCTCTAATGAACTGTTTTTTTTTAAATAAACATGTTGAAATTGTGTGATTTAAATATGCAAAAAAAATAAATAAAATTTTAAAAAACATGAGGAAAGAAACAGAATGGGAGATAAAGCAGAAGCCTGGACATCAGTTTGTAATAAATCTAGCAACCAAAAGGAATACCATAGCAACCACCAAGCAACACCCTAGCTATGGGATACCATAGCACCTGCATAGCCACACCCTAGCAACCACTTGGGATTACCATAGCACCTGCATACCAAGAATACAGCAACCATCGGGAATACCACAGCAACCATCGGGAATACCACAGCAACCACCTAGCTCTCACCTAGCAACAACTTGCAAGTACCTGGAATACAATACCAACCACCTAGCAACACTCAAGCAACCGCCTGGGATACCAGAACACCTGACTAGCAACATAAAAGCAACCACATAATATCCTAGCAACTACCTGGAATTACATAGCAAACTCCACCTAGCAGCACCCTAGCAACCACCTGGGGTATAATAGCAACCAACTAGCTTCCACCTAGCAACACCCTTACAACAACCTGAAATACAATAGCAACCATCTAGCAGCACCCTGGCAACCAAGTGGGTTAACCGTAAGCACCTGCCTAGCAACACGCCAGCAACACCTTAGCAACCTCATCGGATCCCTGCCCGATCACTCTGCATTTACTTCAGGAAATGCACTTTAAAACTAGTTCGAAGTTGTGCTCTGATCTAAAGCAATAGTCTCCCTGGCAACATAAACAGCTTGTGAAGTGCTAGTGTAGGAATGACAAAGCCATGCTTTTGTTGTTACATATGAGTGTATATATGTACGCTGGGTGGGGTGTTGGTATAATTTGTGTATGATACCAAATGGCACGTATTTCACGTAACAGCGCTCGCAGTTCCGTATGTCAGCGTTACATAATCCTTACTAACCCTGAACTGTAATCACACACTCCACAGCATGACACACAACCAGCACCAGCAGCAGCGCTTAACCCCTTTATAGAGGGTGCGCGCGCGCACACACACACACACACACACACACACACACACACACACACACACACACACACACACACACACTCTTACTTACACAACAGGGACATTGTTGTTTCTTCTTTTTTCCCTGAAACATTGCTATTTGTTTTTCCACTTGAACACTGTCATCACATTAAAGGTGGAAAAACCTCGGACATGATTTATCTTTAAGTGTTTTTTTTCCTTCAAAACCACTGAAACGGCATTACTTTAAAAATGTAAAAATCAAATCTCTTACTCTTTGTGGTAAAATCTAAAAATAATAGCTATCCAGGTAACGTTCGTGCGAATATACAAGTAAACATGTATTTAAAAATGAAGCTGCCTGGTGTACATCAGGTACACCGTTATACATCACTGTGCTGTAGTGTACTGTTTTAGGATAGTGGAAGATATCCGGTGCAATCCCACAATGCATTACAGTAGGTACTGTAACTACAATAGAACACCCATAATAACGTCTGTAAGAAATAGAAAACAGCTCCATTTTAGACCAGAGACTGTCAGAGTGTTGATCCTGATTAAAGTTTTTATTGCACAATGAAAATTAATACACATACCACAAAATGTATAAAAAAAAGGTAAAAAGCAATGAGGGGGGAAAAAAGGAAAAGTACGAATACTAGTGTTTTGCTGAACTCCTGTTGGAGTTTGAAGGTTGGTAGGCGTTACTGAACAGCGGTCTTATGCACGACGAAACGAAACTCAGCCACAAACTGTGAAGCAGATTCTCCTTATCCTGGATCTGCTCTAATTTAGAGCTCATGCACATATTAACCTATTTAAAAGCAAGAGCTTGGTCAAAAATGACAACATACGCTTTCATATGTTCCTCATATGGTCAGTTTCTTCTTCTGACCTCGTGCTTTGAGGCTAATGCTGCTAACAAATATCTCAGGTCTATCACAAACAAACTTTTTAAGCCACCAGGGTTCCAAGATGGCTGCCCCTATAATGTTACAGCCATACAGCTTGACGGTGAAGATATATTTCATGTTTATACATTACAGTAACACGCGCTATGTCCTAGCTCTTGCGTGATAGCACTGAAGACCTGGATGTGGATTGAGGAAACTATTTATGCAAAAGATTTGGGTGAGAGAGTTTTCTATTGTTTGCTAGGAACTAAAACAAATGTGTGGCTGATCGACTACATACCATATATTTTATTCCTGGCATAACCGTTTCTCGAGATCTTTGCACTGCTGGAATTTCCACGGCAGCTGTAGGATTTAAACGTACATCGGAGTCAGATATCGCTTTAGTCTTAACCAGAAGCAGCTTTCACTGATTTCACAGATCTTCAGGTTTGTTATTTCCCACAGATTTCCAGGTTTGTGCAAAAGTCTTTGTACTATATACACAGCACAATTCAGATAAATACGAGCGAGAGTATGAAATGGTAACACAAAAGTTAGAATGCCACGGGAATGTGAGAAGTTCAGGATTTGAACAGTGGATTTTCCAGACTATAATTTGCATGATTTATTTATTTGTGCTCTTTATAGCAGGCATCGCGACTCGAAATGAAAAAAAGGAGTTGAAGTTGCATTTGCATTTGCATCGTCGTTCTGGAATTTTCCCTGCATCAACTACGAGCGGTACAGAAGAGAACGTGGGCTGCCACTGCTGGGCCCTTCAGCAAGGCCCTTAACCCTCAACTGCTCAGTTGTATAAATGAGATAATTGTAAGTCGCTCTGGATAAGGGCGTCTGCCGAATGCCGTAAATGTAAATGTAAATGGGAAAAGTGCGCAGACTGTGCAACAACTGTTTTTTTTTTCCCTGATGTTTGTTCTTTTGATATACACCTGCTGAAATTCCCTGCGGTCAAAACGTGCCTTAAACGTGCCTCAGCCGCTACCAGGCTACATTCTACTTCTCCTACTAATCAAAACACTAGCCACAAAGTAGTGACTGACAGCTGCGAATACACCGATTATGAATCCACGGAGGTGTGTTTTATTGTCTTATAGTCTGGAAAATATGCCGGTATTTCTGATGCAGGACAGTAACTGTGAGGCTGTAGATCAGACGTGTCCGATCTTATCCACGGAGGGCCGGTGTGGGTGCAGGTTTTCATTCCAACCAAGCAGAAGCCACACCTGAGTCAAGATCCACTGATGAAGCAGGTGGAATCAGGTGTGGCTCCGGCTTGACTGGAATGAACCCCTGAACCCACAGCGGCCCTCCGTGGATAAGATCGGACACGTCTGATGTAGATGTTTTGAACCCCTGCGATGTGGATACTGGTTTAGTTGAATTTATGATGCTGGAATTCCACCACCGATGGGCGGAGTCGACAGAGGTGGCAGGAGAAGAGACTTAAGCTTGAGCGACATGGCCGCGATCTCTGGGTCCTGAGATTCGTACATCTTCACCAGTCTGGCAAACTTCAGCACACCTGAACAATAACCAAACCAAAGGGGATACGCTCAGCGGTCACCTTTACAAACGACTACTCTGTGCAGCTCTGACTGTAACCCTAAACTGAGATTAAATCATGACTGTACCAAAGTCCAGAAAGGTCAGGAGTTATCTTCTCGTGATCTCAAGAGAACATGCTGAACATCATGGATGAGCACATTGTGTTTTTGCTTTACTCAGAGACCGACACAGGAAGCAATAGCTGTAGGTTTGACAGTATAAGCATATGTCACTTGAGAAGGTTACAGTGATCCTACACGGGTGATCAGTTTCATTACCAGCCAATCTGACGGACTGGGACGTCTCCATGGTTACGGCATGATGTTTGAGAGATTCCAAGATATCACAGTGTCTCACTGGCTACAACGGTGTAATGCTAGTGCACAGAAAAAATTAAATAACCCATGGCCTTTCTGGACTTCCGTATGCCTTCTGAGGAAAACTGAATAAAACTGAAATATATTGTGTACGTTTCATTTTTGTTGAATTCCTCCAGCATAGCATAAAGGACATTATGACTATTTGCCATCATCTGCAGTGTTGAAGTTGGGATTTGACTTTTATTTTTAATCAAAACAGTGACAGCCACGATGTCTCGTACAGTTCTACAGAAATAGTTTGCCTTTAAGCTGCGAGTTTTATCTGTATTTCTGCAGGGTGATGGTGACTGGCTACAAATCTGGAAACCGCATTATAATTATTATTATTAAATCTAAAGTAGATTTTAAAATTAGATTATATGGTACTCTGCTATGTATCGGTATGCAAAACATTTCAAATAAAATGATGTAATAAACTTACAAATCATCCATGGAGTTGGTAATTAAATCAGTAAGGGTTTGATAACAGTTTCTCACCCTCTCCTTCGTTATTGAAGCCGTAGGCCTTGATCACCTCCTGCTGGATTTGTGTGGCCACAGGAAGAACCAGCTGGAGCATCTTACCCATGTCATTACAGGCACTTTCCCTGGCCTCCTCCATCCGAGAGGCATTCTCAGGCACAGAGAAGGCCTGGATCACCTCACTCAGCACCACTGCAACAGCATTAACACACACACACAGATATATAGAGTTTACACAGGAATAGTGTTATAGTAATTAGGATGAGTGAGGAGGAGGAGGTAATCTTCACCTCTGGCTTGCTCTATTGTCAGTGTGGGCTGCTGGGCTGGAGCTGATGCCATTTTGGGTTATCTCTAAAACACAAAAGTAAAACCAAACACAGTGCCAACATGTCTACAGGACAAGCCAATAAAGACAAAACATTAATAATAATAACTACATGTGAATAAACAGCTAGACATACCTATAAATATACCTATAACTAATATAACTGACAATCCTGAATAAGCTCTAGCTCGTCACAGCTCTAGCGTTAGCAGTAAACAGCCGCTTTCAGTACTTACTTACAATAAAAATCTGTAAATTAACAAACAAACGACTTTAAAGTTACAGCAAGCGGTTTGCTACGCGTTATTTTCTTTCCCACACCCGTATTCCAACAACTCTCCGCCCGCGCTGAACGACTGGCGAGCTTATTCGCTAATCTCGAACGGTTTAGGAACTACGAGCCAATCACATCACAGAACGCAGGCTGATCTTACCCAATCACAGTGCGGAAGGAGTGGTTTGGCGAAATACGGGTGAGGAAAATACAATGTTCGCTACACCGACAAAAACAAGCAACAAATACACGACAGTTCCGGGTGTTGCACTGATCGGTGCGATCATCATAAACGTCCGTGTGCAACATATACAAATGAACTGATGTTCCAAATTGGCAACGTAGTTTTGGACATTGACAAAGTTAAACTGTTCTTCACAGTATATTGGAGTTGAAATTAAATATAATGAATTTCAAAGTGCAGACTTACAGATTACAGGTGTAGGAATTAGAGCACTTTTTTTTATATACGGTCTCACGTAATTTTTATTTTTTTTTTTGGGGGGGGGGGGGGGGAGGGGTTTAGGGGGGGTGGCTTTTGGCTGCTCAGGTGTGTCAATCCCTCATTATTTCACTTATAAGTAAGCAGGTACTGTTAATATAAAGTCTAAAGAGCTGTCACTGCCATCATTAGGCTGAAAAATAAAAACAAATCCCTTTAGAAAGAGAGCCAAAAAAAAAAAAAAGGAATGATTTGTTCAGATCAACTATTTGGTACATTCTTAAAACGAAAGAACACACTGGTGAGCTCAGGAACACCAAAGGCCTGGAAGATCCTGGAAAACAACTGTGGTAGATGACAGAAGAATTATTTCCCTGGTGAAGAAAAACCCCTTCACAACTGTTAGCCAGATCAAGAACACCCTCCAGGAGGTAGGCGTATCAGTGTCAAAGTCAACAA
>CM040993.1:2342183-2358621 GCA_022985145.1 Pangasius djambal | reverse complement strand
GATGACAGAAGAATTATTTCCCTGGTGAAGAAAAACCCCTTCACAACTGTTAGCCAGATCAAGAACACCCTCCAGGAGGTAGGCGTATCAGTGTCAAAGTCAACAACCGAGAGAAGCCTTCACCAGAGTAAACACAGAGGGTTTACCACACGATGTAAACCACTGGTAAGCCTCAAAATCAGGAAGACCAGATTAGAGTCTAATACAGCTCTGGAACATCCTATAGACAGATGAGACAAAGATCTTCTTTCACTAGATTGATGGGAAGAGAAGAGTATGGAGAAAGGAAGGAACTGCTCATGATCTGAAGCATAACCACGTCACCTGAAGTGAGCGTACGGCTGCCAGTGGAACTGGTTCCCTTATATTTATTGATGACGAGACAGCTGATAAAAGCAGCAGGATGAATTCTGAAGTGTATAGGGTGTATCTATATTATCTGCTCAGATTCAGCCAAATGCTTCAAAACTCATTGGACGGTGCTTCACACTGCAGATGGACACTGACCCGAAGCTTACGCCGACAGCAACCCAAGACTTTTTAAGGCAAGGAAGTGAAACATCCTGCAATGGCAATCATCTGAATCCAGTTGAGCATGGATTTCACTTACTGAAGGTAAAACTGAAGGTAAAATGCCCGAAGAACAAGCAGGAAGTGAAGACAGCTGCAGTGGAGGCCTGGCAGAGCTTCACCAGGGAGGAAACCCAGCGTCTAGTGAGGTCTATGTGTTTCAGACTTCAGGCAGTCATCAACAGCCAAGGATTTGCAACAGTTTATTAAAAATGACAATTTAGTTCATGATTATTGCTTTTGGTCCCTTAAAAAGAGGGGCCCACATGTAAAAAGTGCTGTAATTCCTACTGTTCACCTGATTTCTGTGTAATGCTGAAAGGCTGCACTTTGAGCTCTTATTCTTTATTTACTTTCAACTCCTATACATAACTTTATCAATGTCCAAATATTTACGGTCCTGGTTGTATATATAACCTATGTTAGGTGGACTTTACATTACAATTTGTCTTCTTGTAGCAACAAGATGCAGCTTTACTTGCGTTTAAGCCAGAGTGTAGTTGCTTCAGCACAAAAAAAGAGCCTCTTCCAGCTCTGTTGTTGAGGATAATCTAAAAAGTGAGCAAGTTGTGTAGGATTTGGTGATTATTTTTTCACTAATTGTGAATTTAGTCTAGCAGTGAATTGTCAGCAGCTAAAAAAAAAAGAAGCAAGAGAAAATAGCCATTCATGTTACTAAGTGACTATACGTCATAAATTTGCCACTGCACAGAAATGTGAAAAGCTAGCCAACCCTGTTTGTTTAGCTAGTGCCTTCTCTTCGTCACAGGAAAGCATGTGATTCTGCATGAGTTCTGACTAGCAACAAGTTACAGGCTGGGTGTCGTGGGATCCCAAATGTTTCAGTTCAAATCTGTTGGAAATTGCATTTGGCAGGTTTTTCCATTATCTGTTAGGATTTTTAAAGTCACGTAGCGAAGGCTTAACAAATCCTCTAATTCTAGCTAGTGCACATAGACCATTCGTTTAAATGAGTTTGCACAGAAGAGGCTCATTAAATACAAACATTAACTTTTGTATTTGATAAAAATGTAAAATGTACAATAGTGCCAAATTGTTTTACTCTCTGACATTAGCTAGCTAACATAACTCACAATGCTAGCTGTACAGTGTGTGTGTGTGTGTGTGTGTGTGTGTGTGTGTGTGTGTGTGTGTGTTTTCATTTAATGTACAGTTTATTAACAATTATTTTTGAGACATGAGTTAATTTTTTATTCCCACTGGTTTTAACACAATTATTGATTTGTGAGCATATTGCATAAAATAACAGTGTGGAAAAACAAATACATTGTTTCAGCAGCAGCTTTAAACTTAAGTTCCTTAGTCACATCTACACAATAATAAAACTACTTAAAACCCACTTTGTTTTCCCTCTCACGCAACCCCCGAAGCTGTAAAACTACTCAAATTGGTTTAATAAAGAAATAAGGTCATTAAGTTACAGCATGACAGTGCTTTTAACTCCTCTGTGTGTCCATTCGTTCAGAAAGTGTCCTATATGTTTCAACACCGAGCTCTCCTTCACTGCGTGTTTAAGCTGGCGTCTCCGCTGTCAGAGCAGTGTTGGGCTACCTCCTCCACTTCGATCACTTCCACCACAAGGGAACGGATTTCCTTGATGCAATCTAAAGGTCTGGCTGCTTCAGTATTGGGATCTGCAGAGTTGTTGCTAACATTCACACTAACATCTGAGATAGTTTCACACTTTACTGTAACGGAGTCCTCCGGTTCAGGGATGGCTGATGTGGTTTCCGTTGTTCGGTCATCTTCCTCAATGCTGTCTCCCTCCTCCTCCTCTGTGGTCCAAGATGAATCATCAGAAAACTCTTGTGCCATGTTGCTCGCCCTGACCTCATAAATTGGAGCTCCGAGGGAAGCGAGATCATCTACCACAACTTTGGTATCTCCAGTGGTGTTGCTGTTTTGCTCCTCTACAACAAGGGGCTGTACACCTAAAGAGCTTGGCACATCTGGAGCAGTTTCTTCGGCTGAGCTGATCCTAATGTTGGCTGCTCTCTCTGTTTCACTCTCTGCAGAGACAAATTTGAGACTTGATGAAGTTTCAGTCTTTGACACTTGGTCCATGGACCCTGTGTCTCCCTCTGGTGGACTAGCCTGGACTGGTGTCTCATTGGCTTCTGTTTCCACTGGCTTTGGAATAGGTTCAGCCAATGTGTGGGCTGCTGGTTTAAGTGCAGGTTCTGTATTTGACGAGCTAGACGGGTCCACTAATGTCTCGGTGTTTATGGCAACTACATTAGGAGGCCCTGAGTATGTATTCTCCTCTAAACTCTGAGTGGCAACAAGCATCTCCTCCACAACTGCTGTGTGTACTCTAAGTGTCTCAGGTGTGGTAGATCTGTCTCGTATCTCAGTTGCAGCATTAGCAGGCACCTCTAGCACTTCATTATCCTCTACTTTGTGCTCTTCATCAACGTTCACAGATGTAGATACCTTAATGAGCTCTGGCTGTGCATGTGCCGGAACCTCTACCTGCTGGGCCACAATTACCTCTGGCTCCACAATCTTCTCTGCCATGACTGGGTCTTCACCAGTAGGTACCTTAATAAGTTCTGGTTGTGCAGGTGCCTGAACCTCTTCCTTTTGGGCCATGATTACCTCCTGCTCCACCATCTTCTCAGCCATGAATGTGTCTTCACCAGTAGGTATATTAGTAAGCTCTGGTTGTGCCTGAACCTCTTCCTGCTGGGCCATGATGATCTCCGGTTCCAACTTCTTAGCCACGATTGGGTCTTCACCCGTGCTCTGGCTTTCCATTAGGCCACGACTCAGCAAAGGCGAGGATGGCGGAGCATTGCAGGCTCTTTTCAATGTGCTGGTGTAGTCTGGGCTGCCAGGGGGAGTGACGTACATGCTGGAAACACTGAAGCGGTACCTGGACTCCATGAATAAGTTGTACTTCTTCATACTTGCTGCTTCCTTCACCACTGTAAATAAACGTGAACCAGTATGACTTGGGCAAGATGCATAAATTGAACAGAGTAACAGCCATTCTTTGTAACTTACCTTTGCTAATATCCGTTTCTAGTATCTGTTGCAGTATGTCCTCATAGACGTTCTCCACGTTGATGAAATTTACATAATCGTCAAATATGTACTGTTCGAAGTTTGGTAGTTCCTAAATAGAATTTTCAGAAAAGGAAATATTATGCCCAGATTTGTATTGATGATTGCAAAGATGTTTTATTATAATTTAATGTTGATATATCACGAGTCTAACCACAGTGCACCATTAATCTATGTAAACACAGTATTATTCTAATAATAAAAAAAAATACATCATTATAAAATGTTTTTAAGCATAACCCTCTCATTTATAGCTGTACCTTTTTGAATGAAGGAGCTAGAAAAGCTTTGACACTGGGTAGCGTGATGCTGAGCAGAGCTTCTTGGAAAATCTTCTTTCTCTGTGTACTGCTGTCATAGTCATATTGCTGGTGGATACACAGTTGTACACAATAACCGGTCACTGATTTAAGCCACATGACACACAGCACTGAACTTGTATTCGAGAATGATCTTGTAGTTAAGGGGTTATGGTTAGGCTTGGTTGTGGGCAAAGCAGTATTTAGCATGTATGTAAGTATGTGAGAGTGTACATGTGTGTGTACTCACCTTTAGCACCCTATTTTTGGCTTTTACCATGGCATCTAATAAGTTGGTGTTGTCTTGTGGAGACTTGCTCAGAAGTAGTCCATAGGTGTATGCCACACTGTCCACCAGCTGCACCGTTCAGAACAAGTGACGTTTAAACCCACAGACATTAACATTTACTAAAAGAGCTGGAGCATGAACTGTTTCAGAAGAAATTGTAGAAATTATAAGCAAAGCTACAGGTAGTTGTGTATAGGATTGGGGCAAAAAAATGTTTTGTTTTGTTTTTTTAAATCACAGAAAAATGCTTTATATACACATTTTCTGTTTTTGTAATTGTAGAGCTATCATGCAAATCTTTGATGAAGGCTGTTTTTAGTTCAGAGTAAGAGTGTATTGTAATTATACCTGTTGTATATCAATCTGTGTGCTGTGCTCCAGTCCTCTGCAGTTGGGGTAGTTGAACTCTTGGATATGATCCCTCAGGCCACTCACTCTCTCATAACAGCTCTGTAAGTTTGGTTTGCTCATCTCCACCAAAGCCTAAGACAAGAACGTGCATTAAAGACACCCATTAGGTGTCGCCACAGCAGATCATTGGTCCGCATATTTGATTTGGCAGTTTTTACACTGGATAACCCCCCCCCCCCCGGGAATAAATATCATAAATAGATCTTCTATGATTTCGCATCCAAGCATTCATACTATTTAAACACCACCTCACCTGCTGCAGCTCTTCTCTGGTCATACCCTCCTGATATTTCTGGCACAGGTGCTCCATCATGCTCTCACTGACCTCCCGTGCTTCCTCAAAGCCCAAGCTGATGGGCCCCATCATCTCCTCCAGCACAGCAGGCAGGTGAGGCTCTATGTGCTGCTTGCAGTATTCAGTAGCCAGATCAGCTACAGTGGCTGTAAAAAGAGTGGGAGTAAATAAGACTAACAGAGTTCAGCAATGCAGTATAACAAGGTTTCATCAATGGCATAAAAAGAATTATGTGGGGTACACACACTTGAAGGGATATAAACAGCTACATTTGCGATGTCCTGGTGTGGACCATCATAGTGGTCATTTCTGATGACAAGCTGCAGGAGCTGCAAGTTAATCAGGCTACGTGGCTGCTGAAGAGGAACAGGAAGTTTTCTGCAATTATCTGTGTTGATATCCTCTTCATAAGGAAGCCTTTAACTGCTCTCCTCAGTGAAATCAGAACTGCACCACACTGTCTCCTGAGCATATTGTGCTGTGCAGCCTTAATGCTAGGCTGGAGAATGACTCAGCCCACCTGAGGCTAACTCTGTTAGACAGGCCATACAGAGACCAGGCAACCTATGTTACCTAGCAGGGACACCAAATTTGCATGCAAGCACGAGCAAAACTGCCTACAGAAAGTACTGCAGGTTCTCCAGAGGTGCCTCCGCCTAAGCAGCAGCCGGCACAACCCATGCTCGTTGGCCTGGAGCAAAGTCCCCTGACAGGCTGTCGTCTAATACCTGACAACAGCAAGGCTCTGGAATTAGGTGTTCCTGTAAGGGACTATCTATAATCTATAATCATCGTTCCATAAAGAAGAGGAATGAGGTTAAATAAAGGATTGAGGTCTCGCTTCCGAAGACTTCTGTGAAGAGTGGGTTTTAGGTGCTCTTCAGTGTACATTATTCTGACTTACAGGTATAAATAAATGCATTTTTAGCCATAAGTGATGGTGTCATATCCCGTAATACACATGCTGTAACTTGTTCTTCTCCTTTTATGTAATGCAGAACCGTACGTTTAATAAAATACACAGTGTGCAAAAGTTACAAATTCGGCACATCAACACCTTGCTAGTTCAAATGGCACAACGTTTACAGTTGTTATAGTTGTTCAATAGTCATGATATAGTGAGTATATTAAGTGTATTGTCTGGACAATGGCAATTACAGTTCCACGTGGCATTTTATGAGTTTGGCAGTAATACGTTTTGACATAAAGCGCTACTCAGATAGCACATATATTTATGTACATATAGTGCATAAGCAGTGTTTGTTTTTTTCATGGAGTGGTACCTCGGAGCTTGCTCTCCAGAAAGGCTCGGGAGCTCATGATCTGATCCATATCTGAGCGCATGAGTGCACTCTGCTGCTTGGTTGTCTCTCTGCACTCGTCGTTCAGAGCAGCCATGTCCTCCATCAGAGTCTCCTGCACCAGGTTATATGCTGCCTCAATTGTCTGTGGGTCAGGGAAGAGGCGATAATTCACTACAAGCATGCACTGCATCTGTGGCATGTGACACTAGCTCGAAGACACACCTGAGGGACATTTCAGTCCTAGCCATAACCTGAATGCAACACCCTAACCCTGCTTCTAAAGAATTCGCACATTTAGATCAAGTCAAGTCAGTTTTTATTGCCATCCCATCAACTTATACAGTGGGACAATATCGTATGTCCAGGACCTTGGTGCTGAGGTTGCCAGTTTATTAGAACAACAGTGCCATTTTATCAAGTTTATCATCTGAACTTTGTACAATGGATATAAAATGTCTATACACTATACAATGGCAGGTTTTCCTAAGTAAAAGTATGACACTAAGATAAATCGGGTCAGATCTTTTCCCACCCTTAATATACAGCTGCAAAGTAAAGTGAAAAACAATCAAAAACTTTTTAGGGAAAAAAAAAAAGAAAAAAAAAAAACTTACAATAACTTAGTTGCATAAGTGTGCACACCCCTAAACAAATACTTTGTTGAAGCAACTTTTGATTTTATTCCACCACTCAGTCTTTTTGGTTAAGAGTCTATCAGCGTGTCACATCTTGACTTGGCGATATTTTCATTGATGACAGCTTTATGATAATTACTTCTGAACATGAGACTGAATGTGATTGGTTCATTGTGAACACAGCCACATCCCCAATTATAAAAGGGTGTGCAAACTTATGCAACCAGGTTATTGTAACTTTTTTTATTTTTCCTATTTACTCTAAATTGTTTCTGATTGTTTTTCACTTAATTTTTATACATTGGGTGGGAAAAGGTCTGACATGATTGATCTTGGGTTCATTTTTTTCCATCATAAAAACCTGCCATTTTGACAGGGGTGTGTAAACTTTTTATTTCCACCGTAGCTATACAACTGCTGACTGCACCAGTGCCACACTACAGGGTGTCCCAAAAGTCTCCATACGTAGGGGAAATGAACACTTTTTAGCAAAATGTCTTCCAAATTTTTTCACTTAGTATTATAATATATATATTTTTTCAGACAGCCTTTATGAACGCCTTTGACAAAAGAAGAACGTATTGAAATCGGTCTCATGGCTGGATCGGGACGCTGTCGTAAGGTTGCGATGGACTTTTTAACAGGAAACACACGACACTGTTGCCAAACTTATTAACAAATTCAAAAAGACTGGACGTGTTGTGGACCACTCGAGAAGTGGATATCCATGAACATCCACTGACGAAGGCACAACGAAGCTTACGCAGGTGCCACCAGCCCAAAATCGACCGTTTCTAAAATGTTTTGCGTCTAACATATCAGCCACTGAAAAGTGAATGTCTTCAGGTGCATCTGAGGCAGGTTTGTTGGAACTAAACTTTGCAGGACTGGTACTAAATACTGTAGGGTTTTAGTTGTTCAGGAGCAGAGTTGGGCATCCCTGTCGTAATGATTCCTCAAGCAAAGCTGTTTTTAAGACAGCAGAGAAGGTCTGACTTGATTTAAAAATAAAAATGTTGGTACTCACAGCAAACCACATTCTCTTCCTCTCCATCTTCTTGGCCTTCAGACGAGGAAGCAAGTCTTTCTCTAGAGACGGCAACAACTCCTCCAGGGTTAGATTAGCCAGCACCTAGCAGCACAGAGGAGTACGTTCAGGGATTCAGAGCAATGCAGGGCAACACATGTACGCAGTGTCCAAATACTTTTTTTTTTTCCAAAATTACTGGAATGAATCTTAATCTTAAATCTTGATGTTTACCATAATACAAATTTATACAGGGACATAATCCTTGCTACTGAATATATCCAAGCGCTACATGGATATATTCACTATCTGAGAGTTCCTTGGTACATGCTGACCCTGTACCTTATCTTCTGAACAGTCAGGCTTGTCCAACAACATTTTCAGATTATTCATTATTATGGACCTAAGGGCTGACTTTTTCCTCTCGGTACAATTTGTCAGCTTTAGACATTGGCTTCTGTAAAGCAGTGAAACAGGCAGCTGAAACAGTGCAGTGACACTCCCTTTTTGCATTACTTGCATTCCACAATAATAAAGCATAACGCAAAAAAGCATAATCAATATATTGTTGATTGTGATGTGTACTCCTATAAACCGGTTTGGTGATGTCTGGGTGTGCATGTGTAAAGAAACAGTAGGGCAAAATCAGTCATGGCATGAAAGGGTGTTTCCTAAATCATAGTATATAAAAAATAATTTTTCTCTAATAAAAAAAGCTAAATCCTACTGCCTTCATACATACTACACAGGCTGTTACAAACCGATGGGTGCTACAGCGTGGAGAAATGCCTCCTACCTGCACATCGTTGCCTATCAGCATATCCCACGGTTCATAGTAGCCCTTGTCCTGCCTGAAGAGCTGGACGGCTTTGGTGAAGGCCTGTACCTCATATGTCTTCTTTTTTAAGAAGTCTGGAAGGAGGATAGACGAATGAGGAAAAGAACAACTTGAGCACATTTAAGCAACACTGCTCATTACTGGGTTCATGTTAGCGCCAGTAAGTGAAGCTCTTAAAGATTATTATTACATCGATATCTTTCTCAAATGAAGCCAAATTGCATAATAGTTGATTGAAAAACAGGTTTCTTCAAAAAAGAAAAAAAAAAAAAAAGGACAGGTAGATAGCTGACCTTGCTAAATGACATTTCATCAGACAGAAATACATTAGAAAGTAATCTTTCTAATGTTCTAATGTAAGACACGTTGTGATGTGGATCTGCCTGGTATAATATGGGCTATGAATCGGATCCGGTGGTGTTACCTTGATTCTGGTGGCGAATGCAGTCAGATAACACAGAGATAAACGTGGCTTGTTTGGCCTCCTGGAGGAAGCAGAAGTAATGGTCTCTCTGGTATGGCAGACGGAGGTACACTGGAAACTGGCCTGGCATACCCACCACTGGAGGAGCAAAGTCCTCTTTCACATCTTCAACACAAAACACACTACTCACACCAGAATCAAATCAGCCTGGCTTTAAAATACAGAATAGACTACAGTTCTCTTACTACATGCCAAACGTCACCAAATATACAGTGTTTATAGTGAACTTCAGTGAACAGCAGGAATTTGTGAAAATGTATCTAGCATTTGTGCCGATTCTAAGAAAGCCAAATCTAAGGCCATATACTCAAGAAAACAGTGAATTGTCCCTACCTGAAACTACACGTTACAGTTAAGTGAAATGCTTTACTATCTTATATGCAGTACGTGCTCTAAGTATATCTCACAAATACATGTTTCTTGCCAAATACCAGGTTTAATGTTTTTATTAGTGTCTAAATTTTGAAGCCTCTCAACCCAGACCTGCTTTAGAATCCCATACCACCTGAAGTCATTATAATGGCAAATCTGAATCTCTCAATCTGAAGCACTTATTAAATAGACACGCATAGAACAGGAACGCTAATTACATACGTAGCTATGGTTCTATGAACCCTGGGTAACTACCAGAAGAGAGAAGAATCACCTGTGTAGCTTCTTGTGCGCATGCACACACATGCCTAACCCTTTCACAATGTACCAAAGTGATGTATGAGGCAGTATTTGCTATAAATGCTGCTGTCATACAGCCATTTTTCCTGGAACCTTCTCGCCTAGTTCCCGATGCTGTGGTGGTTCGACGTGTCTCGACTTTAGTTATAATTGGTTCTGGGTCTGGATTAACAATGAAATTGGTGGAAGGGCTCGGCATGTGTATGAAGGTATCCAGGTAAGAAGGTATCCAGGTGATCCATGACGCCCCCTGGTGGTTAAAGAGGGTCAAACTGCACCCATATTCAACTTTGCACGTTTTAGACGCACCTTGTCTCAGTAGTTGAGACTTGGTCAAGTAACAGTATAGAGAATGAAATCCAGCCCTGGTCTTACTTACTGTCAGTGTCAGGGAAGCACCTGTCTACCACTTCCATGTATTTCTCTTCTGTGGTCAAAATAGTGCCTCCTGTAGTTGGCAGCTTATCCAGTGGCAGTATGCCTTTCATAAACGTCTGCAGAAGAGAGAGATTAGCGTATTATTGCTATCTATAGTCTCCAGGACATTATCGTTCCCTCATTTTTCAAACACTTGCCTCATAACTCTCGTGGCACTCCAGGGAGTAATTGGCACGAACCACCAAAAACCTCTCCTTCCATTTCCTGTTATCATAAAAGTAGAGCACAGACTCCTGGTAGAGCACCTCTGCTTCCTGTGGGGGATCCTGGGTAAGTAAACAAACACACAGAGGATTGAATATTTGGTAAGACTTCAGTCATTCAAGACACTTAAGACTAGTCAAGTCTCCATGATGTATGATCCAATGCTCCTTTACATCCAAGCAGTCCTTACCCGCTGTTTAAGGAGTTGAGTATGCTCTTGTTTGCGTTGCACCAGCTCATCATGAACATGGGAGAGAAAGGCCAGAGAGTACTGCTTCTTGTAGAATGATGCGAAGTTCCTCAGTTCTGTCTGCGTCCACCCTGAAATACACACAAAACACACTCCTGAACAGCTACTTAGGGCCGACGTACACTACAGCGACCGCATATCTGAGAGCACATCAAGGCAGCAGGCGCAGTCGATCGAATAGTCATCCATCTTCATACACTAGGGGCCAGTGTCACATGAAACAGACGGAATTTAGCGATAAGAGAAAGGGGAAAAAGAGCAGTCTTTGAGATTTCCATGGTTCACTGTAGCAATAATAATAAAGAGAAATAACTTTGTTTTGAAAAGAGCTAGGGGGAAAAAAAGAAACCTTATGTGATAAGTAATAAACCGTGTGCTAAACCATTTACTCCAAGTATGTTAGAAGGAAAAAAAAAGAAAGTAACATGCACTTTATATTCACAAATAACAATATCATGATTGTAGTTTTTTTTGTAAATAACTCTGTTATACAATAATATCAGCATTTGTGATGCAAACATGAAACACAGGGGAAAAAACAGATAGACTGACTTGTTGAGGAGGAGAAGTTTCATTAAAGTCACCAGTCTAAGAAGCTATTAGCGTGAGTAGACTTTTAGAAACTGTTTTTATCCTGTCTCTGTGGCGAGTTGTTATGGTAAGATCTTTAATGGACTATATTTACTTGTACGAAACACAAGCACGTCTCCAGTCTACAGAAGACGCAAGCACTGGATGGGATAAGGGACATTTGTATTGTTTGCACTCTAATGTTTAAAAGTTACTTACACTTGAGATGTATCTAATCGGTGTTCCCCTGAAGACAGGATGATGCACAGCACCGCAGACACATAATGCATACATAACACACAGTTTGCTTCTCAGAGGACAGCAAGTGAGTGCATCATTGCGTCTTGCTCACCACGCTTACCCATAAACCCTTTCTCTGCAGGTTCATTGCTTTCACAATGTACCAAAGTGATGTATGAGGCAGTATTTGCTATAAATGCTGCTGTCATACAGCCATTTTTCCTGGAACCTTCTCGCCTAGTTCCCGATGCTGTGGTGGTTCGACGTGTCTCGACTTTAGTTATAATTGGTTCTGGGTCTGGATTAACAATGAAATTGTTGGAAGGGCTCGGCATGTGTATGAAGGTATCCAGGTAAGAAGGTATCCAGGTGATCCATGACGCCCCCTGGTCGCGCTTCAACACAGAAGTACAGATCAGCACTTGCTCACACATTTTCACACCAAAAGCTCAGTCCAGTGCTCAGGCAGTGGTGATATATATAGAAGCAATAAAGTGTTAGAATGAATGAAAGAATGTAAGCCTGTTGCTCTTGTTAAATGTGTAATATGTAATTCCGACTGGCGCTGATATGGTTTGAGATGTCAGTCATGTTCATTACTCTTTCGGTGATGACTGGTTGCGAGGTTCCGCCCCTTTGACAGGTCCACCAATCCTCATAAAGACAAGCTGTGCGTCCAGATGCTGGACAAACAAAGGATGCACCTTTTTTTTTCCTGTGCAAAACCCACAGGCCCACACTCCCATTCACCGCCAGAGAAGCCGTGCGTCCAAGCGTGGCTCAAAATCGTGTGTTAAAAGCCTGCTGTCCAGTGAGTGTTAATCTTCCCTCCTGTTGCCCTCCACACCATGCACACAAATCTGCATTAAACAGCCAGAGATGCCCAGGCTTCACCGAGTGTCTGATAGCGCTGTACTGGGGGGCTTCAAACACTTCAGTGCTGCATTTTAATGAAAGTTTAGGGGAAGCTGGGCTTCCTGTGTAGTCCTGAAGCAACTTACATTCATCTCATTTATACATCTGAGCAGCTCAGGGCTAAGGGCCTTGCTCAGGGGCCCAGCAGTGGCAGCTTGGTGGTGCTGGGATTTGAACTCACGACCTTCCGATCAGTGGTTTTAACCAATGAGCTACTGGTACAGGTAGTAGCGTAAGCTCTAAGTTCTCAATAATCTTTTCCCCAACAAGCATCACACCCTTTTCAAACTGACCTGTTTCGCTGCATTTAGTCATATTCTTTACAGCAGTAATATGGCACTGTGCATAACCTAAATCAGAGCAAAATGGACTCCAAGCATTTTCACAGTCTCCACCCCGTGAGTGTCTACACTGAGTATAGATTTTCAGTATGGATTAGCTCCTTCCTGCTCCACCTCATCCCAATTCATTCATTTATTAGGACTGACTATAATTGCATAATACTAATAATAACAACGCTGCACTACTCCACCCTATACTACTCCACCCTTCACTACTCCACCCTACCACACTGCACTACTCCACCTTACACTACTCCACCCTACACTACTCCACCCTACACTACTCCACCCTTCCACTCTGCACTACTCCACCCTACACTACTCCACCCTACCACACTGCACTACCCCACCCTACACTACTCCACCCTATGACGCTGCACTACTCCACCCTGCGACGCTGCACTACTCCACCCTACACTACTCCACCCTACCACACTGCACTACTCCACCCCACGACCCTGCACTACCCCACGCTGCACTACTCCACCCTACGACGCTGCACTATTCCACCCTATGACGGTGCACTACTCTACCCTACTGTGGAATCTGCGTCAGCTTGAGTGCAGACTGTCATTAAAGCAATAAGGCAACATATAAATAATAAAAATTTATGAAATTCATGTAAATATTTCTAAGATTCTACTTTTCACAAGTTCTTGCCGATAATATCATTTATAATTTAAACCTTTGTGTTAAATTGATGAATGCCAAACAGAAGCATTTTCACTACTAGACCAGACTAGACTTTTGGACCCCACAGTATGTATTAAGTAAATAGTAAATTAGACGCTAATGCTAAGAGATTTGGATTATAGTCCATTATTGTTGTTTAGTTGTAATATTTATCGTATATTAAACACTTCTAGCTGGCTCCCAGTCAAACTATGGCACTCATGAAGGGGCCAATAAAAGCCAAATTATACTCCAGTAAAGTTCTGACATGTCACTGTAACAGTCCTACCCAAAAAGTGCATATCAATTTACAATTAACTGTCCATAATCACTGTAAAAATATCTTGGGTATAGTCAAATGTATCTAGTATTTCCTATTATAAGATTATTAAACATATTTCTCGACATTTTTTACTAGGCCTAATTCCAAGCTTGAAACAGTCTTGTTCTACAGATACTTTTTCTATTTATAAGCAGAATGATCAGCCAATAGAATAAGAAAATGTAACACTTGAAATTTGTGTAAAAAAAAAAAAAAAAAGAAAAGAAAAAAAGAAAGAAATTAGGTTAATAATCATAAATTTGGTTTATGGGAATCTTTTAATAGGAAATACATTTAACTATATTCAAGATATTTTCATTTGCTAAGATATTAATTTTATTTTATTTTTAGATTAAATATTTTTATTTATTTTATTGTAATTTTATAATTAATTTATTTTATTTTAATACATTAATAAAGTTATTATCCATGATTCACTGAACCAAATCAAGATACATCACGTGCAAAGTAGATTATTTTTTCTTTATAAATAACCAGTGAATGCAGATTTGTGTGTTTGTTTATACTGGAGTGTAGACGTGTGTGTGTGTGTGTGTGTGTGGGTGTGGGTGTATATGGGTTTCGTTGGTTTGACATGTCTGGAATTCTTGAACTATGAAACATCCCCAGATGGCAAGGATGCATTAGGCATTCACGCCTGACCTGCAGGGCCAGTTCTGTAATCACATACCTTATACGCATGTTTCACCTATGTTACAGAACCTCCAAACACACACACACACACACACACACACACACACACACACACACACACACACACAGAATTGCTTTAATATGTCAAATAGTGATGGATAAAAAGTGGTCCACTTTCACTCTCTCTCTTTAGAGGTGTAGTCTGTGGAATGATAAGGCAATAACAGGTGATTTTTGTGTGTGTGTGTGTGTGTGTGTGTGTGTAATTTACTGCACTAAATTCACTATTTAAACTATAGGTCATGTTGTCCTGAGTCCACTTTTCGTCAAATCACCCCGAAGTTATTCTGATCATCTTTCTCCTACGATGAAACATTTCTCTCCTCATGGAAGTGCTCTCGCTCTCTCTCTCTCTCTCTCTCTCGCTCGCTCTCTCTCTCTCTCTCGCTCTCTCTCCCCCCGGATCTGCAGGCTTACAGAACGAGTACATTAACGGAGATTTCCAGAGATTTCGGACCAGCATCTTAGTGCTCTCCATCACCATCATCAGAACACCAACTGAGGGAATATCATTTGGAGGAATGCTATTCCTTCTTGCTGTATATTTCCAGAGAATTGGAGAATCTGTGCTCACAGTGCCTCAACACCTTACTAAGACACTTGATGCTGGTTGTGTGGTCTGTACTAACACACCTGGATGTAGTTTATTGCCATTTAAATAAGATGAGGTGAAGACTTGATATGATATGATATCTAGACTTTTATTAATCTGTGGAACACTTTATTAGAGCCATAACTTAGTGTTTTCTCAGTGTGTTGGTACGAAAATAAACCTTTCTGCCAACATATTTACACTTGAAGCCACTCGTGTAGAAGACAGTGTTCCTGTGTGAGCTAATGGAGCTGCTAATGGAAAAGACCTGAGTTGCCTAGACTTACACTTTACCTTCATAAAAGCTAAAGCTTAGACTTACCTTTAATGAAGTTGAATTTATTTTCATCCAGAAGACTGGAGGATAATCCCATAATGGCGTAGTTGTTAGTCTTTAAGCTACCCTGCCCTCAGCTTGTGTCAGGTGAAGCTGTGCTTCTTCTCTCAGTCAAGCTTCAAACTATAACTTGACGCATCTCTGCTTTCTACACCGCCTCCTGCCTTAATACACTGTGGCTCTGTCCCAAATGGCGCACTTGCTGAGCAGGTGAGCTTGTAGGCAGTCTGGCAGGTAATCCCATGTCACAGTGTAGGCTACAGGGTGTTCACTAGCGCCCTCTGTGATCCAAAACACCCCAGCAGCCTGGAGCTCGGGGCAGGGCTACACCTGGTAGGCGGAGCATCACGTACTACCTCACCTTCAGTGTGTGATTACTAGGAGTTTATACACCATACACTCAGGTGACGAGTCGATTCGATTCGATTCATGATACTGGCGTCACGATTCGAAACGATTCGAATATTTTGAATATTTGAATTTTTATATTTTATATAATATATTTATATATGTTTTTATCTGAATATTTGGAACCAAATTTGAAAAGACTCCTTTTCTTTTATTTTTCCGAATCATAAACAATGGAAAATCAAAAATGGCTACAACAGGAAGTTTAATACTGTAAACAAAATGTACTACAGGTTCCCCTTATATCTTATAAATAAATAAATAAATAAATAAATAAATAAATAAATGTTGGTCTCATTATATATATATATATATATATATATATATATATATATATATATATATATATATATATACACTATATTACCAAAAGTATTCGGTCACCTGCCTTGACTCACATATGAACTTAAGTGCCATCCCATTCCTAACCCATAGGGTTCAATATGATGTCGGTCCACCTTTTGCAGCTAATACAGCTTCAACTCTTCTGGGAAGGCTGTCCACAAGGTTGAGGAGTGTGTTTA
>CM040993.1:2329218-2342083 GCA_022985145.1 Pangasius djambal | reverse complement strand
AAAAAAAAAAAAAAAGGTGTCACAGGTTTTGATTTGATGGAATCTGGGAATCTGGTTTGGTCACATTTGTCCCAGAAGGAATTTGGTTTTATCGCAGTACTAAAACAAACAGTTCTTGGCACTTTAGTTTGTGTGTATATGAGATACGTTCTCTTTGGCATCCTGTCGAGGGCTCGAGTAAAAGTTTTCACCAAAGCCTGTTATCAAGAGTATCTGGGTCACATGACTTGGTTCAAGTCAATGTGGGTTTAATCAGCCTGACCAGAAACGATCATGGCCGCCCAAAGTGCACGAGATGCCGAGCATGTGGTAAATAATTACAAATCAATATATTTTGTATTTCAGTCAAACAATAATATCAGTTATGTTCTAGTCTTTATATGCTGATGAAGAAAAATAGTTCATAATGTTGGTTAGCAAATTCTGAAGTGTACTTATCCCCTAAGATACATGGCCAGATTAGGAGAAGAAAAAAAAATGTTAATTCACATTACAGAGTTTAAAATCACTAAATCTGCACAAACGCACTCAGCTCCAATAAAAATAATAATCCACTAAATAAAATTCAGACAGAGTAATAGAGTTTATACATTCTTGGCTTTTAGAAGCCCGAGTAATTTGAAGGTGTTGTAATTGAATCAGGCCCTGCGATGGACTGGGGTCCCAGCCAGGGTGTATTCATGCGAGTCCTCAGTGTTACATTTAAACAACTTTAATTCATCATTTCATAAAATTGCTGTTCATTTTGGCCGACCAAACAATGAGCTGGACAGGGCTCCTGACAGGGCAAATGGTAATATTTAAAAAAAATGAGGGGAAAAAGTGATGATGTCCGGATACTTTCTGAATCTGCTGTATATGTGTGCTTTATAATTACGGCGCAAATGGAAAGTTAAGGGTGTGTGTTAGGGTGTATTCCAGCCTCACGCCCAGTGTTCCTGCGATAAGCTCCGGCTCCACCACGACCCTGACTAGGATAAATCTCTCAAAGATGAGAATCATCAACCCTGGCCTTTGCAAGAAAACACCTAGCATGACTTTTTATACGTGGAGACACAGAGTGAATACACAGCAGGAGAGACAGTACAGAGATGCTAAGGTTTATAACTGAGCACTATTCCACCTTCATCAGAAACAAAGCAGACAAAAGGCAAGAACCAAATCCGGTTCATATTTGTTTGATTTAATATTGCACCACAGAAATAATAGGCATCTTGTATAAAACAGCAGTTAAGACAGTCCACAGACACCAAAAGACAAAGCACATAAATTTAGTGTAAACTGACAATATATATATATATATATATAAAAAAAAAAGAACAGAACTTGGTAACAGAAAATGTTATTGAAATATTTTAAATAAAAATTTCACACATACAAAATTTTCCATTTAGAAAAGCAAAACGTAAAACATTAAACAGTACATAATTGTAAGCTGCCGGGCAGCTGGTCATGAGACACAGATAAAAAGCATTACAACATTTTTTTTATTATTATTATTTTTTTTACAATTCAATAAATAAATTCAAGACCTTAGCTAGTGTCAGATATTCTCACAAGTACACACCTTGGAAAGTGTCTTAAATGCCTGAGTGTTTTAGTGTGTGTGAGCTTCAGTGATGGGTGAATTCGAAGTTCAGTTAAGTTCTCTGTGAGCAGGCTGAAGTGTGCGACTAAACTACGCTGTACTCTACCATGCAATGAATTCCAGAAATAACACCGTTGCTATAGCTGCAATGAACTGGACCTCAAAACCAAACTAACATGTTTAATACTTCATGCAAAAACTGTTTTAACAGGCTCCTGTGATCTGGGTACACGTGTGCCGTCCGGGCACAAGTGCCTTCGAGTTTGTCATTACACAAGTGTATGTCACGTACAGCAAACACTCTAGATTAAAGGACAGACTAAATCTGTACTATATATTGATAAATGAGTATGCTCAATTATTCGAAACCACTGACTTCAGGAAAGCTGCAAGTTACACAAGTCCAAGTCATATTTCAGAATAAGAGTGGAACAAATAAATAATGTTAGTAGTGTTGACTCTGCTTAAAGGAGAATCTGAGTAAATGCAACATTAATGGTGGTACATATTACTGTACTCATATTACTCTACCGTGAGGTTGAGTAGCTGTAGTAGTGTTGCTCATCGGGCCGGAAGCCGTAGGCTGTAGCGGGCCGCATGGGTCCCCCTGGCCCCTGACCATATCTCTCCGAGACGGCACTGAAGGAACAAAAGGAGACAGACAGCTGAGTCAGCCAGTGGCACCATCTACTACAGTTCTCACTAATGACTAAGTATGCGAGTTACTAATATTAGCCTAGATTATAAATGCTGCATTGTGCTTATGCCAAAACAAACAGGCTTGATATTTGGAAAGCAGCATGCCTGTTTATCTTAATCTGTGATACGCCACGCCAAGGTGCTTCACCACTAGATGGCACTGCCGGTCTGCTAAAAAAGGACATAAAAGGCACCCGGGTCTATCCATACTTCTTACAGAGCCAGGCAACGAGTCTGTGGCAAACAGAAACTTGCCAACGAAACTTCCAAATAGAAAACCGGGAGAATAAATCAGACTGCGAAAACCTCTATGGTACCCCAAACACTCTGGCCTGTTCTTGGGCCTGACGATGAAACACTGCTTGGTTACATTACCGCCAGACTGCAGTATTATACATACAGCCTAATAATGCTGGGAACTGTGACCTCTCGTTTTATTCCATAAGCAAACGGTTACTAAGAAATCACTTTCAAACCCAGATAAATGCGTGATGGTGTACCAAGTAACTGACCGATAAAACGGGAGCGTCTTGAGCACAGAAAGATCTGTGAGGTGCCTTCGAGTGAACGCCAACCTTCACCTCTGCGTCCTCTCGTTCCACCCCCCTTTCCTCCTGTCCCAGCCTGAGCACTAGCTCGCCTCACTGTCCTCTTAAAATATGACCTGTTTGGTTTGCCCCTACCAGCTCCCATAATGCGGTGTTGTTTTTAGCACAAATCACTTCCATGAGAGCATGCGTCAGACGATTTTCTTTTAGTGACCACCTCGCAGTTTTCGCTCGGCTAAAAATATTGCCTTTTTTTTTCCCAGGGAGAAGCATGGCTATCTGGGGAAGAGTTTGATTAAATAGCACAACAGGGTACAGCACAGAGGCAGGGTTGTGAGAATCCCAGTGCTCAGAGCTTACTGGGAGTTCTAATGAGAGATGTTCATGTAGCTAAATAAACTTCACTTCAGTGATGACCTTGGAATCAGCCACCTTCTTACTTCAGGCTCGTTTCCAGCCGTCTCGAGTTTCACAAGGATGTCTGGACATCGTACATTTTCACTATGGAACGGTGTGATTTATGGTGTTCGACTACTGTAAAACTCACCTTGGCATATGCGTGTAGTAAACTACTTGGCGAGAAGATTTACTATTACTTTAGATCCTATGTTGGACTCAAGGTAAATGCATCACCTTCTAGGGAATAGTGCAGATGATTCCGGATTAATAGTTTCAGTAGATCCTTGTAATGCTGTTGGAAAATCACTGTTATACCAATATGCATTATACCCATATTTTACACCCATATTTATACCCATATAACATTGTTATACCAATATTTTACCCAATATTAGCTAAATCATGTAACGTCTTATTCTGAGATTGATTCTATATGCAATGTTTGTATGGGGGTTGTGGGAGGCAGGTATTTCATCTGCTAAAACAGTCAAGGGCTTAAGGATAAGTCAAGTAAGGAGACTCAACCAAAAGACATTACTCTAGATAGAAATGATGAATCGAACTGCTAAAGGTAGACCCATGAGTATCACGGATCAATCATCAGGTATCTTACATAATTCCCAACAAAGCGGAAAAAAAGTGAGATGACTTGTGCAAACTATGCCTTTGGGAAGATTCTCTACACGTCCAGCATTATCCATTTCATCACTCGGCTCCTTCCCCATGGGCAGACAGCAGGAGTGGAATCTGGAGTGGGATGCAGGCAGACAAAAGGCTCCAGTGTTTCCAGTCAGGACCAAGAAGTGCGAGGCTGTTAAACACGCACATGGAGACCTCTTAACACGAGCCTTTCCCTGCTCCTATCTGCCTCAGCGCTTTGATCTTTAGCCTGTCACTACTCACACTGTCCTGATTTTACCGTTCCTCTAAATCAGTGCACGATCCTCATCTCTGCTCACTTTTTAAAAATTGCTCTTGATTGGGTGACTGCAAAGTCTCTCTCCCATGCTGTGCAGGTCTGGCCTTTTTGTTTATAGCCCTCACAAGAATTCAAAGGAAGCCTGCTGGAATTCACATATTGACTAGATGACATTAAAGCCAGTTCTGAGCTTGCTGTTCTTTTACTTCTTTGTGAACATTCTGTGTGTAATCTACAACTGCTTACACATTTCTTTAACCTCTGAATTACCCGCTAGGGTCTATTTCAAGTAGCAAGTGAAGAACCGCACTGCACTACTTCTACGAATAATAGCGAGCGCATTAAAGCCATTCCCAGTCCGTCTGGCTGGGTGCTCCCTGCAGGCTGGGTTTCATTATTGTGTTAACCTAGATCTCTCGGACCACTCTGACCAAATGAAAACCAAACTCTCTGGCTGCTTAATTCCCTGTGCTCTCTCGGTGGGTTTTACAGCTATCGCTTACAAAGAGTGGTGAAAAAACACCCTTCTTCCTCTGTACTCACTTGCTCCTTCGATTTTAACAGTCCCTCTCCTCCTTTTTAAATCCAAGCCCCCATCTGGGTTTGTGTGTGTGTCTCTCTCTCTCTCTCTCTCTCTCTCGCATGTAATGCTTGTCTTTAAACTCCTCCTGATTCAGTTAAGAGCTTGTTCTGCACACCATAGCCAACAACAACAGATAAATAGCGAGTACCTCAACACGTCTCAGGAGCGTCAGCTAATAAAAATAACCACCTTCTTCACTGAGTTTATCCCTTACGTCTGTTGGATTGCGGTTTCTTGGGAAACAAAAGATCTTATCAGAGTGCCATCACACGGGGGGGGGGGGGAGATGGTAAATCCATAAATCAAATCATCGGTTTGTGCATTGCAAAGCTGTCATGACAGCAGGAAACGGAGCATGGGGGCTGATCTGTAGAGTGTTGGAAGGGCGAATTGTATGTTTTTTCCCTGCACACTACGGCTATTGCTGTTGGAGGGAGTGGTGGTGCAAGCAGGGAAGCGAGGGGGTGGGGGCGATGAACTGACACCGAGCGTTTGAGATGTGCTCTGCTAAAAACAACAGAACACACTAGCACGGATATGTGCTTGCTCCAGGTCTTATACGTAAGTAAAGAAAATGTTTATGCCCCTGAAGGAGCTAAAGTCGATCTGGAACACAAGGCTGGGTGTCTGTCATTTAAAAGTTGTGTACGTACCTGCCAGGGAAACCCTGTGCCGCGACATAGTCTCCATTCTGAAAGTCTGTAAAGAAGTCTGGACTGATGGCAGCATCTGCTGGGATTAATCCATCTACAGGGAAATACATTAGGCAGACGTTTAGTAATACTGTGCTCAATCATCATTATGGAAATAGAAATGAATCAGATAACTCAAAGGGACATTCCTATGTTGCATATAATTGTCATACAGTGATTCCGTTATAGTATTAATGGATTTGGATTTGAATGGAATGGATTTGGCCGGCTTTGCGACCTGCACTGTAGAAGAGGTCGGGCCGCTCCAGAATGTCCGCTCCCTGTAAAAAGGGCTCTCCTTCATCGCCGTACAAGAAGGGCTCCACTTCATCCATCTGCCGATTCTCAACCATCTCCAGCCACTGTGAGTTGTGCCAGCGGAACTTCTCGTTTTGGATCTTCCTCCCCCATTCTTCATCATACTCCTGTGCAGAGAAGGCGAAAGAACCATAATTCTACAAATCCTGCAATGTCGATAATGACAAATGAAAGTAATGAGTGCTACTGGGGACCAGCCAGCACAGACCTATGAATGCTACTTTTAGCATCTGCATTAGCATGCATAAGGCCAAGCAGTTAACAGGGCAAATGTTTGTGTAGGATCTCCAAACATGGCCGAGTTCCACTGAGCTCCATGCACCGAGACCAGCTGATTAATCATCCAAGCCCAAAGCTGAGGCTGGTGGATGTGAATGGCTACCTGAGGCTCAGAGCTTAAAAAAGACCTATTATCACAAAACAGGCCAAACTGACATTTTTTTGTCAGGGTACAAATAAATCAAATGTGAAACAACTGTCTGACTTACGACAGGGAAGAGGTTTTATGGCTTGGATAATTAGTTTTATTGCAACAGAGCTCATGACATTTCTGAAGTTCTGATAACAGTGGATATGAACCAGGGTCCTGAGTGTTTTATAACAATTTAAAAAAAAAACAAAAAAAAAAAAACATTTACGCATATCGTGAAAGAGTAAGGAAAATGAATTATAAAGGAATATATTGCTTAAGGAGACCCAAACGAGATAGTGAAGAGAAGGAGAAGAGTTAAGACATTAGTAACAATAACAACAAGCTTCGCAAGGAAGAACAAGAAAAATAAGGAAGAACAGAGCAGATAAGGTCTTGCAAAAACTTAAAGCCAAACTTTCAATTTGCCAACAAAAACCTACAAAAATTAGCAAGAGCAGGGGTGAGTGTGTGTGGTATTTAGCAGACCTGTGTTCTGTCCTCTATACCTATCTGAGTCTAACCAGACACCTCTAGCCTCTTTGATGTGGCTCCCAGCTTTAATAGCTCTGCCTGATCAGTTGTATAGAACACTTCCCCTGGCCTCCAAAAGAAACCTGGGATAATGGAGACCTAATTACATTAATCTGAGGCCTGGCATCGATCAGTCTGCAAGTAATGTCCACGGCGAATCCACAACCAAGCCAACACTGCCATAACTAACAACGTTAAACTAACATCATTATTCTGGGGGATCTAGAGAGGTTAGAGCTGGATAGGAAAGGAAATCAAGTAATACTAAGTAAATAAACACCTACAGCGATAATATCCAGTGTGTTGTCGCACACTTTGCAGATTTCAGCGTTCTTGTCGTGCATCAGGTCAATGAGGTAAGCCGGCGCTTCTTTAGAACAGAGTTAAGGTAAAGGACATAGGAAAGAGATTAATATAAGAGATGCGAGAGCTCAGACAGAGGAGTAAAGGATACGGGTCTCCTTTATAATGACGTCTCGAGTGGCCTGGTGAAACACCATCTGGTAGAAGACGTAGACGATTTGACAAACAAATTCATCATCCTCTTGTTGGGCTGCAAAAAAGATAAAGGACTGAGATGAGAATTCTTGTAAAACGATGAAAGATTTTCCAAGACAAGACTATACCCTACCATTGAGTAGCTCTATAAGAGCAGGGATGATGCCTGACTTGGCTAACATGGCGGCGCAGGAGTCGTCCATGGAGACCGTGCCAATCATGATCACCACCTCCAGCACAATGTCATCTTCTGCAGAACCTGGAGGTCACAGGTAATGGCTACAAGGTTAGCGGTGGAGAAGGCTCTTGTGCGAACATTGTTTTAAACTGTGACCTTGCTGTTCACGTGACTTTGTTATCTGCATTAATATAAAGGTGTTTGCATTGATGAATCACATCTTAATTTTAGTATCAATTCTTGGGCTCATCGAGCCATCTCGCTGCACAGGACTTCTGTGATGCTGTGAGATGGGTGACTGGCTCACCAGGTTTGAGGTGGTCTTTGAGGAAGGGTACTAGGTTGTATTCTTTAAGCACCAGCTCCCAGTCCAGATCAGGGATGGTGAGGTTAGCCAGCGTGCCCAAACACTCGATCACGAATTCCTCGTCCTCGTTCTGACCAATCTGAGCTGCAAAGTCTCCAACATAATCCTGCACGAAAACAACCATGCACTGTTAGAACAACAACCCAATGAACTGGCTCAACTTAACTGAGAACACCCATGAGGATAGACGTGGGTTGTGTCCGTGTTAACGCTCACAATGAATAAGTTCTTGGAAGGTCCATCGTGCTGAGAGATGTTCCGGATCATCTTCATCATCAGTGGATCCTTCAGTTTGAACGCTCTCTTCATCAGCATCTTCAGTCCATTACCTAGATAAGAAGACATTAGGTGCTGTACAGCCCCCAGGACTATATATATGGATATGTATGTAAATGTACACATGCCCTAACCTTCACAAATGAGCTGTGCATTTCTCTTGTTGGCTGCCAGATTGATGCAGAAGGAGATGAGCTCCGGGTCTGCCCCCTCCTCGCCGCAATCAAACAACATCTTCATCACCTGTCAATCATCAAAGTGCATACGCAATCAGCACTATGCCATAATAAGGATTCAATATGTACCTAATCCAAACAAATCTTTTTTTTTTTTTTTTTTTTTTTTTTTTTTTAGGAAACCTCATGAGTTTAAGCAAAGCACCCAAGACAATTAAGCTCTGGCAGGACAAAATTAATATACTCTCTATTGGCTCTCTCATCTCAACCTCAAGAGCAGACGTCCAGAGAACAGCTCTAATTAGCCCAGGCCTAGACAGGCAGGAGCTTAGGATTTCCCCAAAACAGTTCCTGATTTTAGAAGTGTATCCCCCATGTCACTCCTTATTAGCTCAGATGTAAAGTACATGCCCAGGACTGAACAGGAGCCCAGGGTGTGCAACTTGAAGTGAGTTTGTGTATGTGTGACGTTAACATTAAGCAGGACGGCAGGCAGGCCTGGCCAAGGCTAGTCAGCTCTGAGAGGAGGCCATGCTGTGCAATCACCCAGCTCTGGAGGATCACATAGCAGCAGCCCTGGAGCCGTAATCACACAGCGGCTAGACTTACTGGCACCTGCCCTGCTCGTGCTTCCTCACCACCCTAAAGCGCCTTTGTACATCCTAAAGGCTAAAACATGCATAATTTGACTACAAATCCCATGCTCCCATATCCGGACCTCTAGATCTCACCCCATGTCTTGACTGAATAAGTTGGGCAGAGTTGAATTAAGACCCAGTTGTCCACCAAACCGGTCTTCTCTGACCCATTCCATAACATTCTCATATATTGTCCCTTTTCTCTCTGAGCTCTCTTAAAGGCACATTCTCATGAGTGCCAAGCTCTTACCTGTGGAATACAGTCCGTGTAGGCGAACATGGACTTGAAGCGGTCATCCATGCTAATATGGTATAGTATGCGCATGGCTAAATGCTTCTGTGCTTCATCTCCTGAAACAAGCATGCACAGACACACACGCGCACACACGCAACAAAAATATTTGTGCTGATTAGAGAAAAAGCAAATCTACACTAAATAGACAACTCTTATGTTAGATTCCTTTTAATACTTTATTAGCTAAAACACATTTGTGCAACATGAATCAGGTATATTCTATTATTGCAATCATGTTAGTTCAAATGTTAGGTTAGGTTAACTTTAAATATTTATACATAATTAGCACTTTTTCAGTTTGAAAGTGGCTTGTCGACATTAAAATTAGAGTGTACTGGTACATTTCAGAACCATATACTACAACACACAACTCAGAAGAGGAATGGTAAGGAAGAGAGGTAAAATGCAAACAAAGGAAAAAGTGAAACAAGACAGTGTTTCTTGTACACACATGAAGCAACGTCCAAAAAAAAAAAGTACAGATTTGCATATTTCTAGGGTCCTTGTGTGAGTGTGTGCGCGCGCACACACACATGCACGCACACAAAGATTAAGGGTCAGATGTGAGGTCTCCAACATAATCAGAGAAAGTGAGTGCGAGCGAGAGACAGAAAGAGAGAGTAGAGAGGGGGAGAGAAAGGGAAAGTGAAAGAGGGGACCAGTCGGAGCCGGTCGCAGACCCTTCAGGCTAGGTTATCTCAGCCTATTGAAGCCAGATGTTCTTTCCAAGACCCAGAAAGAAAAGGACTCCTCCATTTAATTGGCAAAAAGAAGGAAGCATAAATTTTACTGCCATTAATAACTTCAAGCCATGCTGCTCTACTCTGCCAGCAACGGCGATTGGCCTGAACATGTGCTTCTCATTAGCGAAGAGACACGCACATACACATGCACGGTAGTGCTCCGCTCGGCAGGTAGGGAGAACACAACAGTGGATCCTTTACGAGGGCTGTGGAGATCGGCCCCTATAAAAAATGTTCAAAACCCTACTGGAGCCCTGGAAAGGGAGAGGGCTGCGGGGAAAAAGCATTGTTAGAAACTAATTATGCTGTTCAGGGGCAGTTAGTGGGAGAGCAGGAGAGCTGCACTTCAATTACAAACCACCCAGTCTCCAAGAAAGTACAGAGAGGAGGCCTGCAGGCGTCAGCCTTCGTCCCTCTACTTGGCCTTTAGACGAGGATTTCAACGTGGTCAGCCTTCCCACAAATAAACAGTAAATAGCTGCAGTAAACAGACTTCAAAGCAGGGCAGATTTACGAGGTGGCATTGCAAAGAGTGATCCTGTGAAGTTGATGGACAGGGAAAAAAAAAAAAAAAAAGGAAACAAAAGTTGAGTGAAAGAGCAGCTTAAGTGAGACCTCAGACAAGCAATTCCAAAAGGTGTGCTCTTCTCAATTCTAATGGAATAAACCTCACAGGACAGAGAGATAACATAGATGGTGTGACCGCTAAATAATAATGACCAGTGTCTCCAGTTAATTTTCGTTTCGCTAGAAAATAGAGACCGCGGCCTACATTAACTACTTTAACACAAAGCAAAATTACCAGAAAGAAATGTCCATGTTACCATGTCCTTTTCTTTTCTGTTCTTTTTCAGCAGGCAATTTTATTCCCAGCACTATGCTGTAAACAACTTAAAATTATACACGGCTTGCAATACTAGCGGAGACTTTCTGTTTCATGTGTTTATTATACTCAAGATCAGCCCCTGTAAAACTGTTCACTGCAGCCCTGTTTAAACGCATGTGTTTATATTTGTGGGAACTGGACGAAATGACTTCATTAGACAATAAATGCAAGAGCGGGCAGGAATACAGAGGAGTCTCTGCAGGAGTGGGTGGGCACAAAATGTATTTAAAGCTCTGCTCTGAGGTTATAAAATCGGTGGTATTTCGACCTGATGTGCTCATCTTTGATTTGAAAAATGAGTTAAAAGGTTAGTGATCACTGACCTCGTTCCCTTTTCCGTGTCCCGAAATTCAGAGTCAACTGCACGCTTCTAAAAGGTGCTGCATTGATAAACACTGCAGGGTACAAAATATGCTCGGTAAAGTGGATTACTGTTACCTCCTCCTCGCGGCTAAGAGATAACACACAGACAGCAGTGATGAGAGGAGGCTGAGCCGTGCTTTTTATCTTATCGCCAGGGTTGTGACCTTCGGTGTGGGCTGCTGGGATTTGTGGACTTCTCACTCTATCAGGCCAACTCAGGATAGATAAGAGATGAGATGAGTTCATCTCAGTTAATTATATTCGTCAGCCCGAGTGCCAGATGTAAGTTTGGGACAACACGCATACATTCCTCGACTTTCATATTCACATACACACACACACACACACACACACACATATTCTTTTCTGAAATTTAAACACAAGGGCCTTGGCTGGATGAATAGACCTTTAGCTACAGGAAGTTCTTCTGAGTGTGAGCGATCGCGTGTGCTTACGGATCTCCACAGGTAGCTAACACTGGACATCCCCCGTCCTGGAAGAACAACATTTACTTTAGGAGCGAGTGTGTTATTTTAACAAGTATGTTATATTAATTATGTGGGACACATGACACCCCCAGGACCCTTAAAAAGACACATCAGTGGTGCCAAAGGCAACCACGCCTGGGTATATGGATCAGGCACCAATCACACGTGATATTTCTCCTCAGGAAGTGGTTAGATTAAGAGCCGGACACAGACAGAGTCTGTACGGTCAGCCGGAGGACTGAGGTGTTTGATGTATGCTAATGCTGTACATTTTTTTTTTTTTTTTTGCGAGCTATTTTGCTAGCTATTACAATATTCAATGCTCTACTAAAATTGTGGAGGGGTTAACAGGGTTGAAAAAACAATAAGAGGTCATAAGAGATTTACAATGTCTTGTACTGTAGTACTTGCAGCTGTTTCTGAAGCAGTCCTTTAAGAGCCCCTTCCCTGACCTGACTCATAAAAATTCTACAGTACTAGAAGGACTAATCAACCACAGTGTGATGGAAAAACAGCTACACGCCATTTAAAGGTTTCGTAACCATTCACCTTTGGGATTGGGACACACATAGAAGCAGTAATTACACGTCTCCTTCATGTACATGTTATTCTGTTGTCCTGCCTTTACTGTAGATTTGTACTGAAAAAAAATTAACACCAACAGTGTTGTGTGGTAATAAAAGAATCCTATATCTTGTATACTTTAGCATACCGAATGTATTGGGACCTGATCTACACTTTATGGCCAAATTTATGTGGATAGCTGACCATCACACCCATATGTGGCTCTTCCCCAAACTGCTGTCTCAAAGCTGGAAGTGCAGAATTGTCATTTCCCTTCACTGGAACTAAGAGGCCCAAACCTGTTCCAGCATGACGATGCCCCTGTGCACAAAGCGAGCTCCGTGAAGACATGGTGTGTGAAGGTTGGAGTGGAAGAACTCGAGTGTCCTGCACAGAGCCCTGACCTCAACCCCACTGAACACCTTTGGGATGAACTGGAACCCCGACTGAACCCCAGACCTCCTCGACATCCCAACATCAGCGCCTGACCTCGCTAATGCTCTTGTAGCTGAATGATCACAAATCCCCACAGCCACGCTCCAAAGTCTAGTGGAAAGCCTTCCCAGAAGAGTGGAAGAGGTTATTATAACAGCAAAGGGGGAATAAATCTGGAACGGGACGTTCAACAAGCACATATGAGTGTGATGATCAGGTGTCCTACTTACTTACCTACACATACTTTTGGCCTTAAAATGTATATGAGC
>CM040993.1:2318759-2329118 GCA_022985145.1 Pangasius djambal | reverse complement strand
AAAAAAAAAAAAAAAAAAAAAAATCACACTGTGCTTTTACAGTTATGGCTACATATAACGTATCATGGCAGACTTAATAACCTCAAAATATTTTTGTAAGTGCTAATAAAAAAACATCTCGTTAAATTCTGGGTGAATTATTAGTATTACACTGAATATTTCTGTCCTGCTGGTGACTCATGTGTGTGTATGTATTTGTGTATCATCATTCACAGTCTGAATGATGTACAGAAGCCGAGCTGTGCATGATTTATGGATATTAATATATAAACAGTTTAGACGGCTGAGTCAGGCACAGATGCAAAAACAATCTACTGCATCAAGCGAATGCATCAAGCAGACGATGCGTGTAGGCATAGACACGTACGTAGACGAACATTATTAGTTTAGTTAGTGGCAAAATTAATGGAGTGAGCGAATATTAAAGATAGTATGGGATGATGCATAATTGCAGCCTCACTCACTGCTGTACAAAAGAGACGCACTGTCAAACTACAGAACGGAACATAGACTAGGAATGGAGTAGTGGTCCATTTTCTACATTAGATATGTTCGTTTAGTCCATCAACATGATATGATGGATGTAATTGAAGAAAAGGCAGTGCAAAAATGCCTGGCTGAAAAGTCAGTATTTGCATCAATGAAAAACCTCTTGCAAACTTGTCTGATGAAGAAAACTGTAACATTGCCATAACTATCTTAAATCAAGATGTCTTGACTGCCAGGCTTACATAACTTCATGTGACGGTCAGGCAGAGCCCGTTAGATGGTTTACTCTGTACTTAATATAAGCTGATTATATCACGCCTACAGGGGCGGGGCATACCTAGCAGGGCGGTGAGTTTGGGCAGCAGGCCCACCTGCGCCATCTTGCTGCGGAGGCCTGTGTCGAAGGAGAGGTTGAGGAGGAGACGCAGAGTGACATTCAGCAGATCCTCGTGATCACAAGGGACCAGCTTAGCCAACTTCTCCACAGTGTCCGTTTCAGCCTGGAATACACACAACACCAGGATAACATACAGATTATGAGCAAGTGTGTGACAAGAGAAAGAGAGAGAGAGAGAGAGAGAGAGAGAGAGAGAGAGAGAGAGAGAGAGAGAGATGATGGGATAATATAAAGAGAGACAATACAGGGTGTCCTAAAAGTCTCCATACATAGGGGGCATTAACACTTTTTTAGCAAAATGTCTTCCAAAATTTGTCATACTTCGTTTATATTATATATTTTTTTTTTCAGATAGCCTTTAAGAACGCCTTTGACAAAAGAAGAACGTATTGAAATCGGTCTCGTGGCCGGATCGGGATGCTGTCGCAAGGCTGCGATGGACTTGCAACTACACACATAACACCAGATGTGTTAACACGAGCTCATTATGAGTGGGAGAGACGACTGTGTGTGTGTTTACAAAGAAATGGCAATCATGTAGAGGATGTTCTGTAAATAAATTTACAATTTGCTAAAAAAAAAAAAAGGTTAATTTCCCCTATGTATGGAGACTTTTGGGACATGCTGTAGAAGACAAAATATACAACTTTGGGTAAGAGCTACTCACTGCACTCTACAGCAATCATCCAGTCTGCCCCATCAGTGACAGTCTGCCTATTTCACACTTCTCCGAGTGTGTGCTCAGGTCTCGTGATGCAGCCTTGGCCCGACTTGTTAACGCGTCTGTGGGCTACTGCAGCCGTAGCCGCAGCCACATAGACTTGAGGAAATCTGAGACCCATTACAGCCTCTCTAACCCTGCTTCCAACCCAGCTTTCAATGCTAATGACTGTTACTGCAATGATTTATCTCTGCCACAGTGCACACTGAAACCATTAAAAATAAATGGGTCAAGTTGCTAACGGTTATATGCAAAGTCCATCACTGTGACACTGTGAGCATATTTAGACCACAGAAGACGACTCCATTCGAACTTAAAGTTTTTTAACACAACATGAAATGGGATTTCTGGTCAAAAGTGTGTGTGTGTGTGTGTGTGTGTGTGTGTGTATGTGTGTGTGTCACCATATCATTCTTGTTCTCCAGGAAGATGCTGAGCTTCTTGAGAAAGGACACGACGAGCACCAGGAGCTCCTCGCTTTCCCGGTCCAGGGTTTTCACCAGCAGGTGCACAATATTTTTGTTCCTCATCTTCAGCTCTATGCGTGTGTCCTCAGACAGGTTCAGCAGTAGATACAGAGCCACTGTCAGGGAAACGATAAAAAAATATAACCTCGCCATCCTCCATCTCCATGTACATACATACAGGTCTGATACATTACCTCTCAGCAGCTGTTCCTGCTTGATCAGCAGGCCGTGGTACTTCTTCAGCGCTTTCTCATACTCTTTCTTCAGATTTGGGTTCTCTGGGTCTTCCTCCCGTTCAACCAGTCAAGGACTCTTAACACGACTCTGCTTAAGACATTTCATTTGCTCGAATTTTATTTGGCTTATTGGAACTTTTGGAAACATTTGGAGGGAGAGGGCTGCCACGTTACGGAAGGGAGGACAGAAATCAAAATATAATGCAGAAGTAAAACTGATAAAACAAAATCAAAAACATTTTGTAACATGGCAAGGAATCATAATCTAGGGATTTGGTTTCAACTGTTTATATATTTCAGGTATACAGAGGCCGTTTTTCCTGAATCAGAATGAACTGTAGGCAAATCTAGTGCAACTAAATGTGTTTTGTTCAGGTATTTTATTTTATATATATATATATATGCAGGGCATCCACATAGACAGGCACTAATTCTGTATATTTACATACATGTATATATACAAATTTTTAGGTCTGTACTTAGAGCAGTGCTTTATTACAATTTGTCCATCTATTTCTTTTTCTTAACAATTTCATTTAGCATTTTCTCTCAACTCCAAATCCTTTAATGGGTTATATATCCCATGACAGCATCACTAAGATCTGTTATTTTCTAGACATTTGTCTTACCCATTCCTCATTCAGAACATGGTGTTCTGTTTAAAATTACACAATAAAGCACCCCTGACCACTGACCCGACTTAACCACTTGACCCCTGTACGACTCCTTACTCCCTCTGATCAGCCACGCAGAAAGGATATCAGCTCTCTTCTTCTTCTGCAGCTCCTCCTGCCACAGGTCGTACCTCTTCAACTCATGCTCCATGATGTTCATGCAGAGAGCGCCAATCTTATAGTGAGTGATCAGGGCATGGAACTGGATGAAACTGGGGAAGGAACGTTCACTTGTTTTGACTCCGAGACCTGGACCACGTTCAGGCATGCCAAAATAAAGCTGCAGCTAGCGCCCAACATGATCCCCAGTCTATGATGGATGTGAACCAAATCCATTTTGCAGACCAGCAAAGAAACAATGAACTACACTAGAGCCAAGAACAACTATGGGTTTTCACAATCATCTACTCAATCCGTTACTCCAATTGGTCTTGACAGTAGGCATTATTATGATGATGAAGCAATTTAGCACAATTATTGAAGAAGAAGAAAAAAAAATAAAAAAACCCTCTGTAAAGACATATCACGAAAGTGGCTCCAACATTCAGACTAGAAAGTGTTAGTGGAGATTTTGATACTCTGCTTAATACCTGGAGAAACAAAAGAAGACGTAGATGATGGTGGTTGCCAAGTCTACGCTCTGCTTCCAGTCCTCCCTCAGTACTCGGGCCAGGGCTCCCAGAGCCGTCTCTGTGGAGCAGCACACACACACACACACACACAATACAACACTCAGCACTTACTCATTATACTCACTAATTAAACCACTGTATACACTTCATCATTTGTAGAAATATGAATTACCTAAAGAGACAGAAACATAGATATTAAAAGCCTTTTATGGATTATTTATGGCCGTAAAATTTGTTCAATCTAAGCAATCTCTCTCTCTCTCTCTCTCATACACACACACACACACACACACACACACACACACACACACACACACACACACACACACACACACATACATACAGGTGTAAAGCTCAAGCGGACATATATAACAACCCAAATCAAGCTCACGGCATAACAAATGTAGCTTCAATACTGTCATATAAAAATAATCTAGGATTAAAACTTACTTATAGACTGCTAGACATTTCCTGTACCTGATAAAACAAAGTGAATAAAACGGTACATGTGGCATTCTGGTAAAACTCGATGGAGGTCACCGTAACTAAATTCTGGAAGACAGCCAAAAGGTTTGACCAGAATTCAATTCTTCTGCCAATAATATGACAACACTGACATCTCTACCTTAAGAAAACAGAAATGCATTTTACCAAAACAGTGTGGAAAATGTGGCTACTTCCTAACCTTGCCTTGGATATCTGCCTGCAAAGATCATGTCAGGTAAAGCACCAGGTTAACAAAAGCAGCGGTAAATGCGGGCAGTCTGTCTAAAAGCTGTCTAAAAGCCAACCAAACCTCATTTTTTTCACAAATAGATTAAGTTTTCGAATAGCTGCACGCCTCGGCGAAACAGAAATGAGCCTGATCGGATCATTTTGTGATCAGATACCGACCCAAAATGTCTGCAATTCTCTGTCACATTGTCATCAAAACAGAGAAAAACAGAGAAAAGCTTTTACACACTCTGTACAGGAGTTTTAAAAACAGATACATGGCTGAATAAAAAGATATTAGTAACAAAACTTGTTATTTTTAATTAATCAGTGCTTATTTCCTCAGAGTAAAGAGTGAAGAGATGATGATGAGGCTGACGTTTGAACATGGTGAGTGTCTTTTACCTCAGGTGAGGAGACAGAAACTGCTTTCCGACTGTAAACTTGCAATTCTTAAACATTTCGAAGGAATTTCGAAACGCGCTTTGCTGTGAGCAGAAAAACGCCAGAGGGAGGGTGAACTAAACACAAGGGAAACGATGGAAGAGGGGTTAAAGCAACAGAGAGGGAGACAGAGTGTGTGTTACAGAGAAGAGAAGAAGGGTCAGAGGAGCCAGGAGCTATGGGCCGCGAGAGGAGGAGAGGTCGCGTCTCATGCGGCATGAGAAATGAGACTTCCTCTGTGAGCGGACATGCGCCTTGTGCTGCAGCATGTGGCCCCTGGACCCTCTCGTTTCCGTATGGCCCCGTTGTGACTCTGTTAGAGCCCCATCACCATTTCCTAACACAGTAACGGTAATGACTTCTGACAGCTTTACGAAGGATCTAATGCATTGTGACAGAAGAGATGGACACTGGACGTGTGGTTTCGAGCACCGTCGGCTGAGAGAGGACACAGCTGGGAAATGTTCTGTGAAAAGGGATAGTCTGTGTATGCACACATAAAAGAGGGATGTCACATAAATGCCACAAAGCTTCCCGTTTTCTGATTTATGGTTTCAGCACAGTGCACCATGAAACAGACTTGAAAACATTTACAAGTTTTAAACCAGGGATAATTACTTCAGAATCAAGTGCTGTGTCTCACCTAACAAACATTTCTATTAGTAAGTGGCACTGGTCGGTTGGGTGAATTATATTTCAGCTCCTTATACTCACTCACTAGCAACACTCATCATTTAATTTTCAGTCTTAGCTTGTGTAAACAGACACAAAGCAGAACTGACCAGTCTATTGGGGTTCAACTATAAAAAAAAAAATAATAATTTAAAACCCCCCTCAGGGTTTCTCAAGGACCCTCTCGGTACAGCTTTATTTTCTAAACATAATCCAACTATTCAAATACTTGGATCATTATTTAAGTTTTTGGCTATTTCCTGGAGCTATTTATTTATAGAGCGCTTTATTCCTGAACTGTCGACACACAGAGAACACATTTTGACTTGGCATTATTTAAATGCCTACCTGTGTAAGGTTTGATTCAGGTGAACCGGCTAATTGGTACAGAAATGATTGCTTGTGATTTCCACCACTAAAAAGTAGTTGTAGGTAGGGGAGTGGGGGAGTGAATGACCAGCGCTCTCTTCCACCCTCAATACCACGACTGAGGTGAGACCCTTGAGCAAGGCACCGAACCCCCAACTGCTCCCCGTCGCAGCAAAAAAGGCTGCCCACTGCTCCGGGTGTGTGTTCACTACTGGGTGTGTGTTCACTACTGTGTGTGTGTGTGTGTGTGTGTGTGCACTTGGATGGGTTAAATGCAGAGCACAAATTCCGAGTATGGCTCACCACACGTCTCGTCACTAAAATGACAATGCTGCTACTAGAAGTTAACACTGCTAGACAGTCAGTTAAACCAGACATTATACATCAGTTGGATCACTTAATTTACTTAAGTAAGTCTGATTTTTTTTTCCCCAAAAGGTTATTTCTCTCAGATCTCAGAGACTGAGGTGGATATGTGATGAAAATCTGCTTTCAGAAACACATCCTTACGAATATATAAAATATATTATATATATATGAATATAATATATATATATATATGAATATATAAAAACTCCAAAAATCCAGACTTTGTGTGTGCAGTTATGTGAGGACTTCAAATGGGGTAATATCCTTAACCTCTTGGGACCCACTGGCTCACTATCACACCATTTGTGTACTTAACACCAGTAACTGGTTTCACTGTACCAAGTCATTTTGCAAGGCATTTTATAGTGAAGACTTCTGCTCCCCTGCGATTTGGTGTTACTTCATACCATTCTGAAGCAGCTCCTCCAGGTTGTCAGGATTACGGGCCAGCTGCAGAATAAGCGTGGCTCCTCTGATTTTCTCTGGAACGTCCTCGTAGAGCAGCTCCACGTAGTCGTCGATGCTGTTAATATTGGCCTCCTCGTCCAGCTGCAATATCACAACAGAGCGTGCGTCACGCTGCTTAAATTCGCCACCATACCACGAGACTCACCCTGCGTTTACACTAGCAAGCAACAAGGCGATGCAAGTCACTTGTGGGCAGGCGATGTCAAGCTTTCTTTAAAAACCTTTTTTTTCCCTAGACATTCACAGTAATTCACAGTTACACAACTTCCAACATCAGACAGAGTGATGGTAGAGAGCGAGCTGGCTAACGTTTGTAGTTAGCTGAAAGACCAGAGAACAGAAATTAGATCCCATAACAGAAGTAAGCCAGTCTGTGAGGAGGCTGTCATGCTCTTGTTAAAGAACATCAGCGAATTTCTTGCAACAAATGCATTAATGCACATCCAAAGATCATTTCTCAAACAAACAGAATGCACTGCTGCTAGCATATTTTACTAAAAAAAAATAAATAAAAATAAATTAGGAGTGGGCCATGTGCATTGAGGGCCATGGCACCAGCTAATCAGGGCTTATTCATTCCTGTACTAAGAAAAGACATCTTTGTGCTGGCCTACATGACACAAACACGCTCATCTACCTGATGTGGGAGGTTTACTGCTAGTAAAGAGAGTCTTTAAAGCTGAGGGGTTCTGCTCATTCACCTAATACTCAGTAAACCTCACATCCATGAGCACAATAAAGCTTTTATTCTCACTAAAACACTGGCGTCATTACTATTAGGACATGATGCTGCCACCCCCATGCTTCACAGTTCAGATGGCGTTCTTCTGATCAAAAGCCTCACCCTTTTTCCTCCATACAAAGCGTGGATAATTATGGCCAAACGGTTCAATCTTTGTTTCATCTGACCAGTGAACACTTCTCCTGATGATCACCTGCATTCATTCTGGCTTTTTTTTTTATGCCAGTCTTAGAGTACGAAGGCCTTTCAGGCCATGGTGATGTAGGACTCTCTTAATGGTACTTTGGTACCTGATGCCTGATGTTTTGGGGTTCAGTTAAAACATTCAGATCAAAGTTTGTTCATCCCTGGGAGTTAATCTGTGTCTCCTTCCTGAAAAATGCCTTGTCTGTGTGGTCCAAGATTTTTATATTTGCATACATTAATTAATTAGTTAATTTTTTACAGATGAATATCCAATATCCAAACCTTCAGTTGTTTGGATATTGGATATTCCTCCTAAGGAGGAATCAGACTTCACAATTTTTTTCAAATTCAAATACTGGAATCTTCCAGACTGTTTAAAGAGAGAGTCAACTTGGTGTATGTAAACTCCTGCCCCACTGGAATTCTGAAATAAACCTGTGTCTAATCGATTGTTTTAAAATTAACTCTGATGAGAACAAAGTAGATGCCCTAATTAACTTGCTAAAAGAAATGTATTTCTGGAGTTGCAAAAAATTCAGATTGAATATGTTTTACAGACTTTTACAGCCTCAACTGTAAATTGTGTAAAACACGATTATTCAGTAATGTACTAACCAGATTGAAAAAATGAAGAAGGGTGACAGATTGAAATTATGTAGTGATGAAGTTAGGTGGTGTCACTGCTATACCTCCATGCCTTCAAACGGAGCAGGATCTCTTGGCTTTATCTGCTTCTTCTCTTTTACCTCTGTAGATTAGAAACCACAAAGATCAACAAAGAATGCTCAGTTATACTTACCACTGGACTTACTTTATCATAACCAATTAAACAACTACCGTCACTTTAGCTAATGCTCCGGTGGAACAGGAACAGAACTACACGTGTTCCTTCGTACCTGTAGGTGACTTGCGGTTCTGCAGGTAGAAGAGCAGTCGCTCCACTTCCGGGAGCTTGGATGGTGAAATGAGCCTGCATTCCTCCACCACTTTCCGTGCTAATGACCCAATATCCGTACCGGCATTAAGGCTTTTCAGGCGAACACTGAGAGAAGGAATGTTTGCGTTCATTTAATATGGTAATGTAAAAAAAAAAAAAAAAAAAAAAAAAAAAAAACACAATTGAACAGATGCACTATCTATCTATAGAATCCATGTCAAATCAACCAGTGGCAGAGGACTTTTCCACCACTGTCTCAGATTTTGTTGAATGTTTTCACCATTTGTTAGTATACATTTCAAAATTTGGCCCAGACACACTTGGACATATGCCATGCTCCCTTTTTGAGGCAATTTTCCCTTAATATTTCACAAAATATACATGCTATGAAGATAGCACTTGGATGATGCTTCCAATATTATGAAACATTTAGCTTCAGTTCATCTTACAAATAAGTGAAAACTGTGTGTGGGTTTTTGCCATTTATAATTCAAATCATTACAGATATACCAAGTTTGGTTACAAATTCTGAATATACATCAAATATTACATAAAATATACCAAGGTACATCTTCGTAACATCACTACTTTGTGGGTTAAGGGAAATATTGTTTCAAAAAAGGGGCCTAGTGCACCCATGTTGCAAAGGGTGTCTGGGCCAAATTTGAAAATGGCTGCCATTTCATAACAAGTGAGAGCTGACTCAAACAAATCTTGAGGTTTTTTTTTGTTCTCATGCATGATGGTTTAAAAAAAAAAAAAAAAATCTAAAAACTCCATGATGGTCTGGTTCCGCCCAATGGGTTGTTCGACATGGACTCACCCTACTGGATTTACGTACAACAAACTGGACTCATCTGTAGAAACGTCTTACATTTTCTGACACGACTTGCGTTCTCCGAGCATCGGGCCTCCCATTTCTCCCACAATAGTCGCTTCCACCTCATACTGGACAATAAGGGCTTTCTCTGTAGGATGGACATCCAGACTGCCTCCCTTGACTTTCCTGAGAACCATAAACATGCTGTATGTTTACACTGTACCGACTCTCATTAACAATTTCATCAGATACACCTCATCATATACTACCATAAAGGTAACTTTGCAGGTATACGATTACTGACTGTAACCCATCTGCTGACATGCACCATGAGTAAGTCTGCGCATTAAAGGAAAGAGACCAGTAGGTCTACCTCTGAGCAGATATCGTTTGAGTTGTACAGAAGTGACACAGACAGTGTGTCGGTCTGTCTACCAGGTACAGTAGGGTTGGACAGCAATGTGACCCACTCTCTGCTGTTGTGGACAATCCAACATGGATACCCTAAAGATGTGCAAGATATGCTCAAGTTGATGGATGATCTCACCTGGATAGTGTAGACCTGTACCTAACAAACGCTTTCTTCTTCATGTCATCTGTAATTGGACAAATCACTGCTCAGCTGTTCCATGGCCAGGTGTGTGTTATTCCCTCATTATTTCACTTACAAGTAAGCAGATAAAAGGTCTGGAGTTTATTTGCATTTGGAAACTGTTACTGTTAACTCTCAGTATGAAGTCCAAAGAGCTACCACTGCCATCATTAGACTGAAAAATCAAAACAAACCCTTTAGAGAGAGAGCAAAAAAATTAAGTTTGGTCAAATCAACTATTTGGTACATTCTTAAAACGAAAGAACACACTGGTGAGCTCAGGAACACCAAAGGCCTGGAAGATCCTGGAAAACAACTGTGGTAGATGACAGAAGAATTATTTCCCTGGTGAAGAAAAACCCCTTCACAACTGTTAGCCAGATCAAGAACACCCTCCAGGAGGTAGGCGTATCAGTGTCAAAGTCAACAA
>CM040993.1:2286578-2306828 GCA_022985145.1 Pangasius djambal | reverse complement strand
CCCCCCCCCCCCCCTTTCTTTTAGCAATCTAAATTAGGACTCGTGTTTAATTTTCTTTTAAATCCTCCTGTGTCCAGTTGTATGCGTGCACAATAAACATCTCTGACTTTGGGAAGTCTCACAATTAAAAAGGCAGATCAGATCAGACCAAGGAACAGTCTGTGAAGCTTCAAGATGAAGTTGTTAGGAAGAACAAAGCTGGAGAAGGTTCTCAAAACATCAGCAAAGATTTGAATGTTCTTAGAAGCACTGTGAAATCCATTATAACAACGTATAAAAAAAATAATATGGCACAACCCAGACACAAGCAAGATCAGGCCAAACTAAGCACTTCGGCAAGAAGAGCAATTGTCCAAGAAGTGTCCAAGAGACCAGCTACAACACTGAAGGTGTTACAGACCTCACTGGCTGAAATAGAAGAACCTGTGCAGACCTCAACAATAACATCAACTCTTCGCAGATCTGGCGTCTATGGGAGAGTGACCAGAAGGAAGCCACTTCTCAGAAAGGCCATGTTAGAAAACCTGAGAGCTTTTAGGAAACATTTTGTGGTCTGATGGGGCAAAAGTTGAGCCATTTGTTCAAAAGCCAAAGAATAATGTTTGGCGCAAACCAAATAAAGCCCAACACTCAGGTAACACTATTCCTATGATCAAACACGGTGGTGGTAGCATCGCGCTCTGGGGTTGCTTTTCAGCAGGACGATTTGGAAAGCTTGTTGGCATCACAGGCAACATGGATGGAGCCAAATACAAGCAAACTGTTGATGAGATCCTGTTCCAGTCAGCCAGACATCTGCATTTAGATTGAAAATATTATGTTCCAACAGGACAATGAGATGAAGCACAGGGCAAAAACTACAAAAAAGTGGCTTGCACAAGAAGAAGGTTTGCGCTTTGGAATGGCCGAGTCAAAGTCCAGACATAAATCCAGTTGAAAATCTGTGGCATGACCTGAAAATTGCTGTCCACCAACATCCTCCATCTAATTTGGCAGAGTTGGAGAAATGTGTATTGAGGAAGGGAAGGAAATGTCAAAATCAAAATGTGCAAAGCTCACAGAGACCCCCCCCCCCCCCAGATAACTGGGGTCTTTGCACCAACGCAATGATGATAACAAAATCCCAAACTGACAGGGAAAAGTAATTTCAGGTTTTAGAAGAAGAATTTCTTCTAAGATGAGAGTTCTCCTTTGAACTTCAGAAATCCAGCAGGTTTTTAAACATCATGTTATGCAGTCTGAATTTGATGCAGCTGTTTTTCCTCATGTGTTGCAGTAGAACTCGGGCAATAAGCTCATATAGCTGGAGGCTGTCCTATTCCTGTGGAACCCAATCCCTTCTTGCCAAGGGACAGATCGGGGATAAGGTTCCTAGGGATATTAAGTCATGGACACTTCACTATAAATGATAATGAGGGATAGTCTTGGTGATTTGGAGTTGACTACTGTGGTCATAAACACACACTGCATGCTGCCTAGGGAAAGCATTTAACCTTATGCTACTTGTCAGCTGAAATCTTTTAACTGGGCTGTTCTCACAACAGATACTTCATTTCAGTGTTGCTTTTTCCTGAATCAGGTTCTCTGGAGAACAGTAATTTAGATAAAAGAGACGTTCATCACTGGATGCGGTTACAGCAGACCATAACACGTAGCTATGCTTTAGCTATAAAAGGCTCTCCTGCGGTATCGAATCAGCGGCTTTATAACCTGAACTAGCATGCATTTACACTCTTAAACATAAAGATGCCATAGACGAAGTTTTTAGATCAGCCCTTTTTTGGTTCCCTAAAGAATTTTTTCTGCACATGATTCTCTTGAATTTTTTTTGTTGTTGCCAAAATAAACTGATTTATTTTTCACTGCATAGCGGGATATTCTTTTAGTTTTCTGTGGCATCATCAGTAATTGTTGAAGGTACATTAATAAAACAGTTCTTTAGATCGGAGTTATTTAAACCTTTTGGCGCCAAGGACCCCCTTAAGTGTAAAATAAATTCCACTGACCCTCTCAGTACAGATTTATGCTGCATTCGACTAGATGTCGTAACTTTCGACCAGCAAAAACCAAAGAAAATGCCCCGTCAAATCGGAATTCCCGCTCATAAATTTCAGCAAGTGACTCATCACTCATCACAATTAGCTGGCTAGCTTGTTGCTAACAAAAAAACGAACATGGAGGCATCCATGTTTTTTTCCCCACTATGAGGAAAACCGAATGCAGTATTATTATATGAACCTAATACAAATTAATAAAAAATTTGATTATAATTAGACTTAAATTTTTTTATTATTTATATATATATATATATATATATGTATGGTAATATTCTGGCTATTTTTTAAATCCATAGAGCTTTTTTTATTCCTAAACTATCCAACAACAGAACAAATTAGACCCAAGCTGATATTATTTGTAGGCTGACTTGTTTTTGTTGGGGTTTGGATTATATTATAATTATTATTTTATATTAATTCATATTTATAATATATTATATTATAAATGTCCTGTCAAACAGAGTAATAACTATGAGACCTCAGTAATAATTCCAGTATTTTTATAATGCTGGATTGTAATTTCCTGTAAGAAACGTACCACTTTTATTTTAAAGTGTGTAGGTGTCAGATTAGTTGTGTGTGTTAGGGAACTGAGATGTCATAAGGTTTAGATGATATTACTATTATGAGACATTATCCCCAGTGTGGCATACAAACGAGGTAGAATAAAACCAACCATATAGCTGACCAATATGGGCTGAGGGCTGTACTCTGGACCTCAGCAATGGCTTTCCAGCAGTCCTTCTGAATTAAGAAAGGGCTTCTGTACTGTCACCAACAGCACTTTATGTCTTTCATGACTGACTATTTGTATAATGGGCAGCTAACTTCTTGTTTTTTTTTTTTTTTTTTTTTTTTTTTTTTTGCAAGGGACTTTATTATGTGTTTCGAGTTCAGCCCAAATCCACTATCCAATCTGAATTATGTCCATCTGGGGATTTGGCCTTGCACAAAGAAGAGAAATTACAACCAAGTGCAAACGTTTTCCATAATAAGAGTTCTGAACAGTTGAGGTTACTCACATTGGCTAAAGGAGACCTCCAGAAGTTCAGCATGTTCTTGGACCTAAATGAACTATTGTTTTGAAATACACACACCTTTATATCTTGACGTCTCTCCAAAAACATTTGAGCAGGATCTATAATAGAATAATGGGCCATGGGATATTTCTGCTATATTCCAACTGGTATAAAATCATCACCCAACACATCACATGATCCTTTTGAAATGATTTGCTGGACCTTTGACGCTGGACAAATCAGTAGAAGTTAAGTAGAAAATGAATTACCAGTCTAGCTGAGCTTTATCACTGTGGTGAGAAGGGCTGTACAGGGCAAAACAAAGTTATGGTTAGTATTAAATGGCCACCATAAACCATGGCTGCTCCATCAGTGGGCATGTCTGACTCAGCCTGATGTGGTCAGACGTCTGTCTTTGCGATCTGAGCAGCTTTTTTTTTTTTTTTTATGGTGTGGGGAATAACCAGTGCCCACAGGGGTGCACAAGCTGTAAACCAAGTCAACAGTCCTACATGCTAACCTCTGTGTCTTAATCTGCCTGCAGCTAACTGTGCTCGACTAAAAGCACCTGATGCACAACCACCAAAACAGCTTGTGTGCGTCACATGTAGGCTTGTGTGTATCGTGTATAGTGTGCCTAATATGGTGCTGGTTTTAAAACAAAGCGTTCATTTGCACACGCATGCAACCTAAATTTCGCTTAATTCGCTACGCAACGCACTTTATTTAAATGTCAGTGTGTGAGGTTTAGCAGTAGAGCTATCCAATTAGATTCAGGGGAGAGCGGCAGAAATAACGCAGAACCCCCCGTGTTTCATATTTTGGTTCTGTTGTCTACTAAAACCATCTGCAACCACCTTTTCCTTCTCTTTCAGACTCTTGAATGTGCTCCTCATGCTGGTTTCAATTCCTTGACATTTAAGATGATACCATAATGAGTCCAAATGAATCTCGCATGCACTTTATGCCCACTTCAATCATTTTTCCACCAAAGCCATTTAGGCCTGTGATTCAACATTGTTTTCCAAAGCAAGTGAGTCAAGAAGGACAGTGGTGTTTGGGTTTTTCTTTTCTTTTAAATAAGTTTTACAGAACCACCACAATCAAGTATAATAAAAGTATTTGACAGGAAACACTCAGACAGCTTCAGCTGTTCCATCAAATCTACTAAAATGCCAATACTTTCTGTTTCAAGTGAAGCTCTTTTTTTTCCCTTGATAGGACTGCATCAGGTCTTTATAAATAGCTGGAATTTGCTCTGAAATTTATTATTCCTTCTTTTCTGCAGTACCAAGCTTTTTTTTTATTTTTATGCTTTTACGTCTCTCTATGTCTTCTGTACATCGCATTCATCCTGTCATCATTCCAGACATCCATTTTCATTCTGCTAAACTTTTATACTGATTCAGCTGTTGGCTCTTGTGTGAGCACATTGAAAGCTTCGAGGAAGCCAAGAAGCAGCATCTCACTTGTTTGTCCTCCATCTTTGTATACCAGTGCTGATCCAGTGAAGCCTTTGGATTAGTTTCACATGTATAAGATTTCAGAGATTTTGCCAAGCATGCTTAGAATACAGTGCATGACACAAAGATGAAGAAGCAAAGGACGACAAGTAGTCTTCGGCTAAGCAGTCTAATCCTTGGAACTAATGTTACTTCACCTAATTCATGTACTCAAGTTGACATAAACTAGGCTTACATGACTACAAAATTTGCACAAAGCTGAAAGATTAGCCTCTTTGACAAGCAACAGCTCTACAGTGGCAGCAAAGGGCACATGGAGTGAAGGCCAGGCAGTTCATTCTGAGCAAAGTTTATGAGCCAAGCTGAGAAATATGACTTTAATAATGATTACAAATGGATCAGAGTGTGGTACTGACACCGCTGCCTTGAGAAGAAAATAACTGTTCGCAGGCCAACCAGTCTTGGCGAACTAAATGTAAAATTGCTTGTGGTGTGTCAGATACTGGCACTGCTGAAAGCCGGGCTCCATAAACTCATGATTAAACCACTGTCTCGGTGGTTTCACCACCATTTAGTAAAGAAGTGATGGAGGCAGGCTGTCTTGGAGGTAGTCAGAGCTGTGGCTACATGGAGGCGAGTAGGCTTAAGATGGCACGACCGCGCCTGACAAGCTACAGACTGATTTCTGTGGCAAGCCAGCTCTTTACAGCATTACGCTTCACCCTTGGCCTCAAAAGTGGTAAGTGTTTTTAAGTAGAATAAACCAAGAATTTTGCAACAGCCACCTTAAATTTGTAATATTGTTTCACCCTTTGCTAAATTTGGATTGTGTGAAAAAGCCTAGAGATATACTGCTGTGAAAAGCCGCACTGACACTTAACCAAAGCAGAGGAGTTTTTTGCTTTTGGCCAAGCTTTAAAACCCAAACTGCGTTTTTGTATTAAAAATAGAATGGAAACCTACACCAATGTCAGCATTATGTGCACCAAATTCCTGCTAACTGTACATACTTCCTCTACGTCTGTATTGTCGCACATTCATCTATTTCATTTAAAACTGATTTTTACTGTTGAAGTATATATAATAATGCCACACTATACTAAATGAATGCTACTCTACGCTCTAAAACATGGCACAACGTTTCTCTCAGAACCTCACTTTCTGGGACTATGTGAAGAAATGTTGTTCATTGTCACATGACATTAAGAAATACAGATAAACCCGCCCATACAGCCCCACCTCCACCTCCTCCAAACCCCCTCAGTGCTCCACATCCCCCACAAACCCACATCTTGCCAGCAGATGTGGCGAGACTGTGGAGTCGCACTTCAAAGCCGCCATTTCCCCGACCTGCTGCACACGCTGACGCCGACTTTAAAAAGGCCCCGGATGTACAGCGTGGAAGATATCAAACTGTTGCAAATAAGAGCCGACCAGCTGCCTTAAAAGACGAAAAAAAAAAAAAAATGTCTTCATTTCTCATCAGCCGTTGCCATTGCGGGTTGAAGTCTGGCTTTACATAGCGTCACACTGCATTAAATAAGAACTAGCTGCTGAGTGATTTAAAGAAATGGTTTGGGTGGAAATCAAACTCACCCAAACTTTCCACTTACTTCAAAAGCAGGTGTTTGGTGTCAAAAATTTGCTTTACACCGGAGCTATGCGTCCAACAAAACTAACAATTCATGAGCAGAATGCTCATGCCAAAATGATCGCCCCCTTGACTCAAACATTTTGGCCCATTTCAGTCTACACTTTCAATTTCATATCATAGTAGAAAGAATCTTTAAAATTTTACATTTAAAAATGTAAATTTGATGATCAAGGGTGTATTCCCGCTTTGTGTCCAGGGTTCCTGGCATAGGCTCCGGATCCACTATACCCCTGACCAGGATAAAGCGGTTACTGAAGATGAAGGAATGAATAAAGATGAATGGAGATTAATTAAAAATGTTATTAGAGATGCCACCGATCTGATAATTGACTGTTTTTTCTTTTGGGATTGATTTTATTATATTTTTTTTACTTTATTCTTTATTATAATCTTTTATATTTACAGTATGAGTGATTGCAATCTTGTGAGTACAGATTCACAGTGAGTTCAACAGATTCAGTGCAGTTCACCGATGGAGTTTTTTTTTTTTTCTCTCTTCAGCCCCCTCTATGCACAAACATTATTTTTTGTGTGTGTGTGTGTGTGTGTGTGTGTGTGTGTAATTTGTCTAATGAGGTAATGAGATAATACATTACTGCTGTGGCAGGGATGCATTGTGAAAGAGGTGGGCTGTTGCAGATGAGCTGTAGTCCTATGGGTCTTCATTCTCTTCCAGTGTTTTCCCATGAACATGAAATGCATTCTCTGCTGCCCAGAGAGAATTGCATGCGAGTGTGTGTGTGTGTGTGTGTGTGAGTGTGTGTGTGGGGGGTAATATAGAGACTGTCCCAATTTGCTGTCTCAAGAGACCAGGGGTTTAAAGTTTGGAGTAAAGTTTGGAGAAAAGAGAATCTGCCACGAAGCCCATAAGTAACTGTGGGGTTTTGTTCTACTCTGGCTTCCAGATGGGGAGCATGGGAAAGCTTCTTCTTCTCCTCTCATCTCTCTAACTATGCTGTTTGCCTGCTTTCGTTCACAGCATCTGCACTGTGACTTTTCTTTTGTTAGTACAAAGCCACACTTCCAGCCTCTAACTCTGCTGCTCCGCTCTCATACACAGGAGCTTGTATTATACTCAGTATATGTTTAGTATGAAGTCACAAAAACCTCCTTTATAAGTTTGTGTGAGGAAAAAAATGCCCCTTTTTAAATTAATCATACCCACCCACACACACACACACACACACACACACACGAATAATAATGTTCCAAAATAAAGCAACAAAGCAACCAACATGGACCCGATTAAATCTCTCCAGGTCATTACAGGAAAACTGGAGTATGTAGTCTTTTTTTTTTTTTGCGTGTTAATAACTTACACTAAAATAAAGACACCTGCCTCTATTTTTTTCCTTCTTGCTCCAATCTAGCCACACTAAACAGAAACACATTTTCAGTATCTCCCATCAGCTAAGTGTCCAACCAGAATAGAGTGAACTTGCTGATGTCAGCCAGTGCTACTGTACGTGTAATGAGAATTGACTGGCATGACTGGCATTCGATCCTCCAGAGTGCAGGCTGTACTGATGACACCATGTCCGTCACGGCTGCCAGGTCTGAATAAATGAAATGTTTGGGTCCTTTCAGGAGGACATCTGAATAAGATGTCATGACTAACTTTTTCTGTTTCTGTTCAGACTAGAAGACCATGATGAAAGGACTGAAAAGAACATTCTCTTTGCTCCTGATGTTGGCACTTAAATATAAATATATGCACTCAGAACAAACCTTTCATATAGTATACGTTTAATCTATTTTATCGATTAAATAATTTACTTTGCTCCTGATGGCAACCTAGGGTTAATACACAGTGTTGGTGAAAATAATAATTAAAAAAAAAACAACAACAGGCAGTAGTTAACACATACTTTTGCTCTACCAGCACCCCCCCCCCCTTGTGTTCCTGACACATCACGGAAACCCTGTGGCCTCTCGTAAAAAGCCAACAACATCTCTCATGCTCACAGTAAACCATCCACAAAACACACAAGCTGCACTTTTTTCGACGGCAAAAAATAACTGCACATCTTTAATTACCTTCATAAAATAAATGGAAGCAGTAAATCACCCAGGGTGTGTGAGTGTGTACTGTATGTGTGTTCTGGTTGGTGCTTTAAACGACATGTATGCAAGTCAGGATGAACTATTTCATGGCAGTCTAAACACAATGCAATTCAGTAAATATGATGTCTGGTAGGGCTGCGAGCCCATAACAATGAGCACACTGGTGTGGCTTGTGGTGGAGATGACTGTGCCAGTTTATTTTTTTTCTGTAATAAATGCATTAAACAGTCCCATATAAACTATTTTAGGCCCAGGGGGCTGGTGCTGTGTAGATCTGGGAGTGGAGAGAGAGAGAGAGAGAGAGAGAGCTGCTAACTGGGTTTGAGAGTTGGCCAATTCCATCCTGCTGATGGTTACACTTCAATAATTATGACCAGATGTTCATTAATGGGATTTTAGTAGACAGCTGAGTGAGAGAATAGAGAGAAATAGTTGTAGCATGTGATCTTTGCCTGGCTGGTACCCATAGTTCCATGCTCCTCTGCTCCTGGAACAATAGGTGCCATCAGAGGGCCTCCAATGCCAGGCGTCCCTAGCAACACCTCTGTTTACTCATGCATCATGCCAACAGCTGGAGGAGAGAGAGTGGGATGTGGAGCCTGACGCCACATCTTTTAGACCAACACACATGAGAGCAACCTACACAAACCTGCGCTGAAAGAAGGCTTGGCTACTCACACTGGGGATCAACAACACTGGCACAGCAACCTCAATAATCATTGCACTTTAGAGGAAAATGTGAGTACGTACAATAAATATGAGAGGTCAGACTTTTATGGCATGAAATGGACGACGCCTATATATCAGTATGGAAGATCCCAGATCCAGAATCAGCCTTCTTCCGTGTGAAATGTGAAACCCCAACCTCAAAATGTTTGAGGCGTAAGACAATCTTGGTTCCTAACATTGTTTTTTTTTTTTTTCTTCATGTTTTGCTTATGAGTCTTCTGGTTTTGGAATGAAGTCAGATATCCATGTCTCTTGAGTGCAAGGAGGCACTGAAACTTTTCACCCTAAAGTCTAACATTTACAAGGATCTCCAAAACTGCAGTGTTCCCCATAAACCAATTTACTATGTTGCAGTCCATAAGCCTACTATCACTGAATTAGTTATGCCTACAAGCGTGAGAAAAAAACAAAAACCTTACTTAAATGTCACACCACTGTTTTTTTTCCAGTAGTCCAGCTACAACATGTGGTCCGAATAAAAGATTTTACAGAGAAGCTGACCTAATGAAGTTTGTATGCCAGAAAAATTACAGACTATTGATGTGAAAGATTTGCACAGATTTGAAATTACATTTATTCTCCCTCGTCACAGATTTAGCAAGAAAATGGTATTATACTGGAGAGCTTGTGTGAGATCTAAGCCCCATTTCGTTTTCTTCTGATTTTTCAGGATGTTTTCTCTATTAGTCCCCCAGCCAGACAGTGAATCGCACAATCCATAATGTCTGATTTAGACAAACACTAACAAAGTATTTTAGTTGTATTTACATAAACAGTAAGCCCTTTGATGGCCTCTCATTTTATGAAGAGAAATGTTTCCTAATTTGGAAAATGGACTTTTCTAAAGTAATTTTAGTATTTCAGCTCAGCTATTCATCCCCTGTAAACAAGCAAGAGATTTAACCAGCAAGTTTTGAGGTTTTCTTTTTTTTTTTCAAATGAACCAATTACTCAACAAAGTTGAGGTTTGTCCCTATGGAGCATTATGAAGCATTATAGTAATTACAGAAGCATCAGTGATGTATGAATTTTAGCAAAGAGATTAATTTAAGATTTTTCATGTTGATCATGAATCTTCATTTCGCTTCATGTCTGTGATGGTTGTCACTATAATGTCAGCGATGACAATGAAGAACGGAATGCATTCGCTCTCCTGTTCCTCCTCTCCTGTACAGATTATGTCCAGATGCGTGTGCGCGCGCACACACACACACACACACACACACACACACACAGAAAGAGAAAGAGAGATGAAAGACATGAACCAATCAGACAGTAACTTCACTAATGTGGCAGATCAAAAAGGTGAAAAAGCCTCTGTGCGTCTGTCTAAGCTCTTTAATGACACATCACATCCTGTATCCTAATAGTGCTTAGATCATCCTTCTTTGCCTAATAGTGGAAAACAATACGAACGTTCGCTTTTCTCGTGTGTCAGACAATCTTTGACAAAGCAATTCATCTTTAAAGACAGGTAGGAAGACGGGAAAGTGGAAGCCACTGTGTGGAGTGGAGTCATGCAGTGTACTGTATGGGTGCTGTAGAGACATCAGATTAAACTTACTCATTTATTTTTCTGCTGCAATCTTCCCTTCATGGAACATGGCCCAAATTTGCTGTCCTGGAACATCTCATACTGACAGTTGGCGTCAACACTGGAACTATTGGCTTAGGCAAAATGATATACTACTGAAAAAGAAAAAAAAAAACAATTTTATTGAAATTTCGTATTTGTACTTGGTATAGAACTTCTATGTATCTATTGTAACTTTTAGATTATAAGCTATTACATTTAAGATTTTAAATAACAGATTAAAAGGTCCTTTCTAGCACCAAACACTGCAAAACATGATAGAAAGCTCACTGCAGAAAAGTTTCAATCTAGTTAACTTTCTCAAGTTAAAATATCTTCAGTATAATCACACGTATCTAGTATTTCCTATGATAAGATTACAATAAACCAAATATGAGATTATTAAACTTATTTCTAGACATTTTCTACTAATGTTACGCTTGAAATACATAATCATTTTCTACGTTTACTAATTCTAGAGATAGTAAAGATTATTTTATTTCAAGCATTTATTTCTAGAAAGAAACAAAATGATCTGCCAATAAAATAAGAAATAGTAACGCTTGAAATGTCTGAGAATTGGTTTAATAATCTTATATTTCTTTTTTTGGTCATTTTATAATACATAATACTGGATGCATCTGACTATATTCAAGATATTTTCACTCGCAAAGATGTTATTTTTTTGCACTGCTCGTTATGATATTATGACAAAATAAATATAGTTTTACACATTATTAAACACGTTTCTAGACATTAGTTATATTAGTCTTGTTCTATTGGTGGACTATGCAGCTTATTTCAAGCATTTATTGCTAGAACAAATCAAATTACAAAGCAAAAAGTTTTAAGCGGCCAGGCAAATGTGCTTTTTAACTTTAACACCTTTGAGCTCAAACTTCATTTTTGGTTAAACTTCAGCTTCAGAAATGGGTTCAAGTTAAAATACAGTAGAATTGGAAAATCTAAGCAAGAAATAGATAAAAGGGAACTAGAAATCCGGGCACCATCTTAGGCACTTGTAGCAAAACACATACTGTATATTTGTCATACTTATGACTGACGCTGTTTAATATAGTTCATGTCTAATGAGACAGATATACTGTAAGCTTACACTCACTTCCAATCTTAAAGTTACTGTTTGATCAAACAAGTGCACTTGCCTTTAATAAAACACTAATTTAGAGTCTAGTTAGAATGCATTGCTTCCAAAGACTTAACTGACACTAGAGCAGCTTGCAATGAGTAAAAGCGTCTAGAAATAAGCTGAACAAGCATATATGTGTTTTATAATGAGAAATGTTCGTTTATTTAAGATACATTCACTTTGTAACACATTTTCCCAGGTTGTCCTTCTGGAGGAGCCCTATGTAGAACCCTACAACAGAGAGTTTCCCTTTCTGAAAATGTTCCAAGCAGACCTCCTCTAGAAATATATGAGTATATGGGACAAGGATGAAAGTGCATTTATAAAGCGTATTGTTGATCTCTCATGCCATATTTGGCCCCGTGCATGTTCATTTGGCTGCAGTCACTCACATCCAGATGTGTGCTGCTGTTTTGTCATGCTGATGCAGGTAGTAGAAAGTGTGCTTAGAGACTGAACAACTTCCAACTGAATCACCTCCTGAACTGATGTCAACGCAGAGATAATGGAGAGGTTTATTCCAGAACTGGTGTTCACTGAGTTCACTCAGAGTAGGAGTAATGATCTGGGCTAGGCTTTCTTTGTGAGTGAAGGCACCAGAAACGGGAAGAATGTGATTTTGGATGTAGCGTGTTAATGCTGAGAGTGTTAGTGAGCACAGGGCCAGATAACTGTAGGGAGGAGTGAGTACACTCAGTGATGAGATTAGTGAAATATCTGTAGTATGACAGATATTGGCTGGGTTAAAGCAGAGACCAACCCTCTGTGTGTGTGTGTGTGTGTGTGTGTGTGTGTGTGTGTGTGTGTGTGTGTGTGTGTGTGTGTGTGTGTAAAGAAAGAGTGGAACATAAAGAAAAGACAAGAATTGCAATAAAAACCGAAACAGTTTATTCAGTATTAAACTATATAGGCATCCATTTCAATAAAACACTTTGCATCTTACTTTTTTTAAACAGTACAGAAGTAAAATCTAAAACCTCAATTAAATATATGCAAATTGCAAGAAAATGGTATAATCAGTGCATGATATCATATAGACTTTGTCTGGGCAACATAAACTCTTTGCAGATGGACAGCTCAGGGGTCACAGATGGAGTCCCGACCACAAATGCATGGATCAGATGTGTGGGGAAGTGTGAGCAACGCAACGGGCTTGAACAAGCCATTAGATTTGTCCTGAGTTCAACCCAAGTGCAGTGACATCTCTGACCCCTAATCATCCCCAGCCTGACCCCCACCCTCCATTCCTTAAGGTCGTCTCCTCAGCTTGGATGTTTATCTTTCCTACACGTTTCCTGCCTGATTACACAAAGTGTTTTTATTGATGGCATCAAGTCAAAGAAAGGGCACCGTGTGCACTTGCTAAGCCTTTGCTGACTCTTACCTAATTACCCGTGAGTTATACCCAGTCCTGATTGGTCATAATGACACGGCCTGCATTCAAATATATCCACCTAAAGCCTGTACAGTAGACCTTCCCTCCTCTTTTCTTTACATAATTCAAAACTCCAAGACATTTCACATGGGAATTCGTCTTAGTCAAGTAATAAATAGTTCTGGGTATTGGACTCTGCAGCTGGCGTTTTAGGAAATATGTTGCTTTTGGCTGGAGGAATGTCCTTTGGCAGTATTGCACATAATGCATCATGTTTTCCTATCGGCTTTGCTTTGAGGGAACCACCTCGTATGATTAACAAGGCTACAGTACGTTATGTTCATGGGAACTATTTCTGACTATCCAATTTTAGATGGTGAAACTGGCGCTGTCTCAGAGGTGTTGGGAGATCTTGCGGCTTTGTTCTCATCCATTTCTTAGATAGGTCTCTCCGTTTAATAAAAGATCATGACTGAGCTCTAGCATGTTATTTCAGTCAGTGGCAAAGCAAATGGTTATGTTAATACAGATGCCTGTGGTATAAAATCATGCTTGTCTTGCATAAATATATCTCTCCCTAGGGGACAATCCACCCAGGCAGCATTTTTTAGAGTTGCCTTCCCATTTGAACTTTTGAAGAAAAAAAAAAAATGGAGGATTTATTCTGCTCCTGGTCTGTGTATAGGACATGCTCTCACGCACACTTGCCATACTTCCCCCTCACGTTTTAACTTATGAACCATAACATGGGTCCGTTTACCTCAGAGGGTGAATACTGACACAATTTGAGTATGGTTCAATCCAGGCCTTTGGGTCGACATAAACAGAATTCCCACGTAAACCATCACACACTGCCGCAGTGTATAGTCATTTGTCCTTGCCATCTGGAGGCCAATACAACTGCCCATGTCTCTGCTGCCCCTGTTCAGGTTCTGCTGAGGTTTTTTAAGTCTACAGATAATTGGCCACCAGATGGGTGAAACGTGTGTCTGCCTTTAAAAGCTCCCGAGAGATGGGTATTGTTTTGGTTGCACTAAGTGGGCTAGTTGGGGGTGCACTCAGTTTCTCTCTTTCACAGACAGATTTTTCAGTACTTGTTTTATCAGAGTTTGTTAAACACTGCTGAAGAATGACTGTGAGGGCACAGACGTAATTGGCCTTGGCATAATTTCGCTTCAGCCCATTATAATCATTTGTATTCAGGCTAAATAGGCGTCAGTTTGACATATAGCCTCTGACTGAGAATGAGTAAGGAGAGAGGGAGAGAGTGTGTCCATCACTGTGGTAGTTTTTCTTCTTACTTCTGGTTCCCTGTCTGGATGAAGTTTGCTGTCATGACAACCTTCCACCTTTGGGGCGAAAGGGCCAGCACATCACATAGGATCTGTCAAAGTGGCTGCCAATATGTCTGAATTAATAGGTGATCATTACGAACCAAGGCTTTAAAGAAAACAGCCATGTTTTATGCAAAATATTTAAGACATCAAACAGTGTTGCTATTGGCAGGTGGCACCAAAAACCTCAAAAAAGGTGGCCCTTTTTCAAACGCTTAGTCATGTCACTGTTGGAGAAAGGGAGGGCTATGCCATCACATAAAGTTGGAAACTATGAGTTTGTTTGGACAAAAAATACAAATGCCACCCAGTAGTTCAAAAGACACTTGAACTGTCTCTGCGTTGCCTTCGCATTTACAGTATAAGTTCATGCTTTGGTGGTCTGGATGAGTGACTGTCAGCTGAAGTCTTCAAATTACATTTAAATGGTTGCTTAAAACCAAGAGTGTTAGCCTACTGTCTTAATTTCCATGCTGTGCATATGCCAGACGACCACAGTAGCTCACCACTAATTAAACTTAGCTCACCCAAAATGTGCTACTGAATGACACATTGTTATGGTAGAGGAATTAGGTGCGCTTGACATTTAGTCTCAGAAATGTTGGACCAAGTTCTTTTCCATTGTGGCTTGAATGCAAATGTTCAGGATGGTTCTCTGAACTAAATTTCTTTTCCAGTACACCCCTTTAGTCTGTTATTTCACTGAGTCCTGTTGACCTGTTCATGCAGGATTTTGTATATTAAAAACACAGGCAATATATTGACATTTTCACAAATTAACTTGTCAGACAAGGCCATTATATTGCAATGTGATAATAACCGACTACTGAAGTGGAACTGAACAAATAACCAACGACCACTAAACCTGAACAGCTCCTTAGACCTCATAGAGTCTGTCAGACATCTGCATTTACTTCTGTCCCAATCACAGAGCTTTCCGATGAAACTAAAATGTGACATTTGATAGGACTGTTTGACATTTCTATGTCGTTGGCAGGCTTTACACTGTTTATACTGAGCGTGTTCTTTGACTGACCTTCAACCTCTCTGGCCACAAGCAGAAAAAAAACGACTGGCTAAAGGTGAAGAGAGCAATAGGAAGAAACAGATGAACAAAATTAGCAGCTGACTCCAGCAGTCTGATCAAATTCATGAGGATTATTTACAACACAAACATACATTTAGATGAACACACACACACACACACGTTTGTCTTAGTATCCTTGGGAGGACCTTCCATTGACATAATTGTTAATGCTGCTAATTATGCTGCATTCAAGTAAAACTCATAACTCAGAATTTCTGAATAGGAAAAACCAAAGAAAACGCGGAATTCCTACTGGGGAACTGTTCTCCTCAACTCCGAGTTCAGCAAATGACATCAAATCAACATGGCTGCTCACAGCATCAGCAGTAAACAAAGTAGCACTTCTTACCTTTAAATGATTTATACTGTATATACAAGTATTTGCATTAGATCAGTCAACATACAGACATATTCATTTGTTAAATCTATAACATGGGCCATATAGCTCACTGTTTTGAGGAGGAAATAACGTTCCAAAATAAAGCAACCAAAGGACCAATACTTCACACCTAGAGGCAATTCAGAGGGGCCAATGCAGAGTGAGAGATGAGATAAAACCATATAATTCAACATGTTTATAAACTACAGTGAACGTTTTATTGAAGTAAAATAAATGGGACATAAAATTAATAGATAATGACTGTTATTATTGTATACAATGATTCCTATTTTTGGTTTTGAGAACTAGGGGACAGGAGAAGGAAGTGTAGTGTCTGATCGCCAGTTATGTTTCATCCAATGGAATGAGCCAGTTGCTAAAGGTGATCCTGGATATCATGCGGTGGAAAAATGGTTCCCAAAAAGGCTTTCCAAAGTTGTTACCATCCTCTTCTCCATCACTGCCTCCAGTGAGTTGCTGGGCTTTCTGATCAGATTATTGATCAGATTATTGAAGCTCTTTCTATCCCCAGGATTCATGCTGCACCCCAGCAGACAACAGTATAGAAAAGAAGGCTGGCCACAAAAAATGATAAAATAGCCACACTGAAAGAACTCAGCCTCCTTATGCCTTTCTCAGACTTAACAACATAACATCTGTCTTGGGTGAACCAATCACATCCAAGTGGGTGGCTCAGACATATAACTGTTCACACCTGATATTTTCATGTGTCTTGAATGCGTCTCCACTGACCACTTGTGATCACATCCAGTATCTTCGGTTGCCAAATCTGCTGAAAGCAACTCAACATGATTTCAAAAACAGACTCAAAGATGCTAGCCATGTATGGAGATTTCTTTTGACAGCTTTAGCATAGCCATCCTTTAACAGTGCCTTTATCCAAACCCTATACACTTTAAAGCCAATCAAGACCATCAGTACAAAACACTCATTACCATTATATTGGGAACATTCCTTTGAGGTTCTGGTCCATGTTGACATCACTAAATCAAACAGTTGCTGTTTGGTGAAGATTTGTCAATTGCACATACGTTCTGTGGGTGGAATCAGATCTGGTGAATGGGGAGGCCACTGAAATACTGAAATACACTGTCATGTTCATAGCCATTACAACATGGGTAAACTGTGACCATAGAGGGATGTACATGGGGGACAACGATACTCAGATAGGCTGTGGCATTCAAATGAGGCTTGATTGGTCTTAAGGAGCCCAAGAAACCATTCCTTACATTATTACAACATCACCACAAGCCTGAACTGTTGACACAAGCAAGCTGGGTCCATGGATCCATGCTGTTGATACCAACTCTCTTTTTTTCAACCCAATTTGGTCATCTGCCAATTCCCACCCACCAGCAACCGCTCCCCTATCATACAACAGCAACCAAATATGAGGACTAACACCTTTTCGCTCTGAGACCTGTTAAGCCAGCCAACCATATCTTTTTGAACTGCTGCTCATGCTGCATCACAGGCAGCATAGTATCCGCGGAGGAAAAAACAGAGCCCCTCAATTGGCTAGTGTCACTGTAATTGACAAGGATAGTATGCACGGCCAATTTTGCTCTCTAGACTCCCGGGCCCCACATGTCTAGAGTCTAGAATTTCCCAAATGTTTTTCTGCTGTACTACTCAGGAGCCAACACTAATTTCTGCAGAAGGCAAGATTTATCAGACTAGAGGACATTTTTCCGGTCTTCACCTGTCCGGGTTCTCTGAGCCTGTCCCCACTGTAGCCTCAGATTCCTGTTCTTGGCTGGCAGGAGTGGCACCCAATGTGGTCTTTTGTTGTTGAAGTTCATCTGCCTCATGGTTCAACATGTCCATACTGAGGTTGTAAAGAGCGATTAATTGCATAAAAGCAGCCTTCCTGTCAGCTCAAACTAGTCTGGCCATCTCCTCTTACTTCTTTTATCAACATGGCATTTCTGCCCACAGAACTGCTGCTCACTTCATTTTTTTTGGATTTTTTGCACCATTCTGTGTAAACTCTAGAGGTTGTTGTGTGAAAATCCCAGGAGATCAGCAGTTTCTGAAATACTCAAACCAGCCCATCTGGAACCAACATCCATGCCACGGTTAAAGTCACACAGATCACACTTTTTCTTCATTCTGATGTTTGATGTGAACATTAACTGACGCTCTTGGACCTGTATCTGCATGGTTTTATTGCATTGCTGCCACATGATTGATTGGATAACTACGTAAATGTGCTGTTGTACATTGAACGCATTGGTGACAAGGCAGTCTTTTGATGTGGTCACATTAGGACGCATTACAATGTGGCCACATATGTCCCAGACCAGCTCCACAAGTGGTCTAGCTGATCCGATCACAAAACGAATACGACCCTGTTCACACCTAGAGCTGTCCACTTGTGATCCGATCACCCGAGACGGATGTTAATACCAAGTCTGAACAAGGCTTTAGAAAGAAAAACCTGCTCTGGCTTTTCCTGTACTGTGCATCCATGTTATCAGTCCAGTCTGTTGTTTAGGTTGACCACCTTGTAGTCAAGAATGAATTAAGAAATACATTGAACACATTATAAAATAAGTTTAATCACAGTTAATGTTTTTATTGCATCAATTTAAACAGGGTGGGTGGTTTGCCTTTTACAGTACAGAATGTGTATCATGATATTTAGGATTTTATGCTAACAACTTGTTAGATTAAATCCTTTTAACTCTCAAAAGAGGAAGAATGGCTAACAATCTTTTCCCCTTAACATTTAGTTATTTACTGTAAGAAAAGAGGGGGTCAAATTCAAATTCTATTTGCCACATGCATAACCATACACAGTATGACTTGCAGTGAAATGCTTTATATAACTTATTTTTATTCCAACATAAAATAAGAAAATATAGAAAAATATTAAATATAAAGAAACATATATACATAAGAAAATACATAAAGAAAAATATAAAGAAAAATATTAAACATATGAAAAATATATACATAAAAATATGAAGGGATTTAAAAAAAAGTGTATAAGAATATACATATGGATAAAAGGATGGATGGATATATAGATGGATATATGGATAGTGTTGTAAAAGTGCAGAAATTCCCGTAAAAGAGACCTTTTTTTTTTATTGCAATCTCAGTGTAATACAGTTACACTGCCCAGTACTAAGCTTTAGCCATTACAGTGTCAACACCATCTGTATTACAGGAGGGAAATGAATTTGTATATAAACTTCAGGGATATGATGTACACTACTGTACTACTAGGAGTTTCATTAACAGGTTCATGCTACTTCAGATAGCTGCTCATGTAGAACATTACATTTGTGAATTTCCCTCTGGGATTAATAAAGTTCTATCTATCTATCTACATGAGAAATGCCTCCTTGGATTTTGCCTGAATTTTAACTTTACTATGCAAGTTCAAAAGAATTTTATTTTAAGAATTTTATTTTAATAAATCTTTTAGTTACACACTTTCTATTAAAAACATAATTTAAAATCGCACACAACTATAATACCATGTAATATTATTTTTTCCCCCCGTCGTTCCAACAAAAGCAGGCAAAATCTGAAGACACCTATTCTGGGTCCTAAACGTGGCATCCACTGTACACAAAGATGGCGGATGAATGAAAAGTTTGCAGACTTGCGTTGTAACTTTAGTCGAAATGCAAACGTTTGTTAGTGTAAACGTTTGTAGTTGATGTAAATTAATACAGTATTTATGTAAAGGTGTTATATTTGTGAAAATGGCTTCGTGGGCTGGGTTTTCGGAAGAAGAGCTGCGGAGGATACAGCAGAAAGGCGAGGCGAGTGAGTGTGGAAAAGTTCGCTCATGTTGTGATTCCATTTCAGACTTCATTGCCTTGGTGAAAGTTAAAACATGTTTAGATTTTCAAGGTTTATTCTTCAGAATGATGCTTCGCACAGTAACCCGAACGCTCTTTACTGCTCAGATGAGAGTGCAGTCGCTTCAGTTGGCCGCGGCAGGAGATCCGCTCCTACTAACCGGAGCAGGCAGCAGCTGCAGCGGGAGAAGGCGCTTCACATGGCCGCTAAGCAGAAAGCGGCTCTCGGCGACTCTGCACTGTCTCCTGAGCAGCAGCTTCAACCCGCTCCAGTACCTCCACCCGCTCCTCCACCAGCTCCTCCACACCAAACAACTCCAGACAAAGTACCAAAGCAAGAGCTACAACAGGAGGAACCAGGATCTGTCCCTCTCGACTCAGAAGATCCGCCTACAGCAGTGAAGGAACTGGACAAACAGGAAGTGGAATTGTTAGTAAGTCTAATGCAGGGGTGCTTTGTGCTGATTTGGTTTCCTTGCATGAACACCCCAGATTTTACACTTTGGCTAATTAAGGCAAGACACTACTAA
>CM040993.1:2252684-2277072 GCA_022985145.1 Pangasius djambal | reverse complement strand
ACAGGGTTGTAACACACTGCACAGGTGTATTTCATCCTCACTGGCTCTACTGAGTGCAGCGATCATATCTGACCTAATTAATAAACTAACTAACTAATTCAAATTAGTTTGGGGTTTGTTAGTTTGTTCCACATGACCTGCTGGTATAAGTTATTCAAACGCCACTCCTGGCAGTTAGGCAGGGTAAAATAGAATGTGGGGTTATGTATGTGACCATGTTCTATAAACTGACATTTTATAATGTCATATGGTTACCATGTGACTTTGTGTTAAAGGTCTCAACATGTGTGCACAAGAAGGGATCCATCTGATAAAACACCACCCCTGGTGGTTTTCCAGAGTTCCTAGGACAGGCTTAACATACGTAACCTAATGTTTGTTGTTTATAAGCGAATCTGCTGCAATCTTGTGCTTAGAGAGTGCTTAGAACGGTATATTTGGCAACTACGTTATTGTTGATAGCCCCAGCCTGCAGCCCACCACAACAAGCCAAGAAATGAGAAACACCTCTTCCATTCTGTTTGTGTAAGCAGACCCAAAGAAAAATTAATTCTTGTACTAAGAGAAAGATCAAAGCCGAGACTAGGAGTTAGTGACTGCCAGCAACAGCTTAACTCCAGCTGCTCACACTGTAGAACCACATTGCGGTAGCATACCCCTCAGAAGTGTACCCCTCAGAAGTGTACCCCTCAGAAGTGGTGGATTTTGCTAAATATATAGCATGGTGCAAGTTCTTTAGTACTGGTCTCTCCCACTTTAGTGATCATCCTGACAGCTACAGGTCATGGAGGTCACAATCAGAGCCTTAGACTTCATGCCCAGCAAAGAGGTAAATTCAAATAGTTATCAACCATTGTTCAAATGGCTTGGCAAAGAACCATCTGTAATGTGCCTCAGAGCAGTCCACATAGACCTCCTGAGCGATCTTTGGAAATGGTCACTGAAGTTGAAAGTTGAGGAGTGCAAGAGGCTAGACAACTTACGTAAAGTCTCCATTAGTGTTTTAAGCCGAGAAAGCTTGGAGATCTCTTGATTGAGTTGGAGTCTGCAAAAGAAAATGACTACATCCACATAAGTTTACATGTAGGTGGCTTACTTACACATTTCCCCTTGGTAATGGCCCCATAGTAGAGAAATTACCATGGGGTTTACTGGAGAAGTAGACTATTAAGGGATCAATGTTCAAAGAGGAATACAATGTATAATAAGCCCCCTTTTGCTTTTTTACTCAGTTCATCTGCTATCAAGTGAAAATGAGAAATGACTCCACCTTCAATCTGCCAAGCAATAATGGCTTTGAGAATCATGCTGAGAATTTTCCACACAGTCTCTCAAATATCAGGATGCATGTGTCAGTACACAAAACCGACATGTCTTTGTCTGTACATCATAACACAAGTACTATAGCTCTTCAGTATACACTATATGACCAAAAGTATGTGGACACCTGACCATCACACCCATTTCCCAAACTGCTACCACAAAGTTGGAAGCACAGAACTGTCTAGAATGCCTTTGTATGCTGTAGCATTAAGATTTCCCTTTACTGGAACTAAGAGGCCCAAGTCTGTTGACAGTAGCCAGCACGACAATGTCCCTGTGCACAAAGCAAGGTCCATGATGATATGGTTTGCCGAAGTTGATGTGGAAGAACTGAAGTGGCCTGTATAGACCCCTGACCTCAACCCCACTGATCACTTTTGGGATAAATTGGAATGCTGACAGCGTACCAGTAATGAAGTCAGTTCCTGACTTCCCTACTGCTCTCATAGCTGAATGAGCACAAATTCCCACAGCCACACTCCAAAATCTAGTGGAAAGCCTTCCCAGAAGAGTGGAGGTTATATAACAGCAAAAGGGGACTAAATCTGGAATGAGATGTTGAAAAAGCACATATGGATGTGATCAGGTGTCCACAGACTTTTGGCCATATAAATGTATGATCCAGCAAAAACACTGTACCATTCACAACAAGCCTCATCACCTGAGAACATGCCATAGCTTTACAGTAAAAACTACTGAAGATAAGAAAGAATACCTTAAAGAGAGAGGACTATGCTTCAGATGCTCTGTGTCCTCTTCACATTGCTTACAACTGCAAAGCCACACTGAAGTGCAATAAGTATAACAGCCATAGATACAGTACAGCCTTGCATCCTGCCCCCCCGCTGAAGGCATGCAAACCCCTACCAGTGCATGGCCGGGAAGAGGAAGACACTTCTTCACTTCATCAGTGCCAGCAGTGAGCTCTCTGTGCACTTAGGTTTGTGGCAAAGGCTTTCAGTGAAGTCCTGCTCCAGAGTATGCCTTGTAAAAGTCTATCCAAAAGAGCAACCCGAATGGACCATCAAGATGCATGCTATGCTGAATGACCAGAGCAACAGATTTTTGGGCAGGTCAGAGTTATTTGATTTATCTAGCATCCATGGCAGTGAATAGGTGCCAAGAACCTTTGTTGGAGTGATGGAAACTTCAGGCAAAAGAGCAGTTGGCTATAAGATCAAAAGCTTAAATGCTGAAGTCAGCCTAGCATTCCCAATGCTGATCGAGTATAATGAAATACTAGATGAAATTCCAAACCCAGAAGAAGCTCCACACAATTCTCACAAGTGCATTGCACTGGAGATCCCAGCATTAGAACCTGGTGCCTACGTCCTTCTTCTTCTTCTGGGTAGGGTCAGAAGTGCTTTGCATGCAAATTACATCTTATAACTAGGAATAGCCCATAAGCCCATTGTGTACAGTTTCAAGACAAGCATATTGGAGAATGGAAGACCACCATTACTCATTCTATACAACTTCTTAAAGGAAATCAGCCTCAGTCTCTTGAAGACCACAAGAGAGGTAAACAGACAGTGATAAGCCTGTTATTTCTATCAAAGATGAGGTCTTCTTAAAGTTTATGGATGAAAAGTTGGCTGTTTCCTTTCAGAAGCCCCGAACCACCTGTTCTTAACAACAGAGCACAAGCTTTCACCCATCTCTCTTCTCTATGATGTATCCTGGAAAGGAAACCAAAGGTGAAAGAGCAGTTTGTCACCTTCATGCGGAAAATATTTGACAGCACCTCCACTGACAGAAGAAAAGGAATGCTGGTATTTGCCAACATTGGAAACGTTTGGAGTTTATCACCTCTGTAAGCCAGACCAAATCAGAGTTTTATTTGTGAGTTGTGTTTGACTCTAGTGTGTAGTACAATGTCATCTCCCTCAACAAACCAGGCTTGAATTATAACCTACAGGGTGTTCTAATCTGCCTCATGAAGGATCACTGGCGTAAGGCACACAGCAGATTTTCCAGCAGATTGCTTTGCTGTGCGAGAAGACCACAGGGATCACCTATTCTTTCTCCGGTATCGAAACAAAGACATCATGGAATTTAAGATGAAGGTCCATGTGTTTGGAAACAGCCCATCCATGTCTTGCACCCTGGAGGGCCACTTGTCCTTAAACAGCTGCCATTTTCGGTTGTTAGTAGAAGTTGGATGGGATCATGCTAGTTTTGCTTGCTCTTTTTTGCACAGTAGCAGCCTGAAGTCTCTCTAACTCCATCAGGCATGCTAATACAGGAGAAAAGCATGAACCAGTCGCATACAGGCTTTGTTGATCCTCTAAGGATTGTGGCAAGGACAGAACAGAGTGGAGCAGGAAGAACCTCTGGGTAAACTACCGTCTCCTTGGCGATAGGTCCAGGTCCTCGTCAAAAGATTCAGGCTTCAAGTTTAATTCCACACCTGCTGCCCACTTTGAGACGTCAATAATTTCCTGCTCTTAATCTGGAAGGTCACTTTTGTGCAGATTAAGGTCAAGAGCTTTAGCTGATGTTCACAGCAAACATCAGAATGGGGAAAAACTGTGTTCTCAGTGACCATGGCATCGTTGTTGGTGCTGGTTTGAGTATTTTAGAAACTGCTGATGTCCTGGGATTATCACACACAATAGTCTCGGGTTTACACAGAGTGGTGCGAAAAACCTCAGTGACCTCAGACGTAAGGGATAATCTTCAGGCTCTGCTGTTAGCTACTAAAAACAAAAGAGCAAGCACTTTTCTCAGCAACATTTAGTGTCATATTAATGAGAAATACAATGTACTGTAGAAGTAGTGGAGACAGCAAACGTTGATCTTAAAGCTCCAGAGTAAAATACAGCGGAGTTACGGCAGAGACTCGACTCACAATGATGCTGATGGTGGTATTAGCTTGAAACTTTGGTACCTCATCTAAATGAGCAGAGTGAACAGATCAGGAGTAAATCACGCTCTTGAGCTTTAGAGGGCAAATTTCCACCGGTGTCACTATCACCAGGGAGGCAAGTGGCGTTGGAGGTAATGTAGGAAACCATTAGACAAAGTTAAAATAGACCAACACATCGATGAAAGAGGTTTAAAGTTAAAAAATCAGAATTTCATTATAAATTAAATCTTACATGCCACTGAATATCATGTTAATTATAAACATTAATATGCATGTTTTTCAGGGTTTAGGTTTCTTATAATACTCTCCATAATACTATATGTAGTAAGTAACCATGGTCTCTTATCCGCCTCCGTGGACATTACCGAAAAACCCCACTTTGCTGTTTCATATGCATTACATTAACGCACACAACTCAGACTGCTACACTGCACCTTCTTACTTCAGACTGTGAGCATTTGCACTGGCCCACTTTTGCACATCCTGCACTAATGTACAGTTAATGTCTCTATTTTTATTTTCCTAAATGTTTATATTCTTATATTTATGCTCATAGTTATCACAGCTTTATAGTTTCTTTATATTTATGCTTCCCATTTCCTAACTTTCACTTTTCTCTTTTACTTTCTTATCTTACCTTACAATGTTTACCTGGTTAATATTATTTTTATGACTTGTATTTTGCTGTTATTACTAAGCACCAGTACACCAAGACAAATTCCTTGTACATGTACATGTCTTAATTATGAGATAACAAGATATAGATAACAAGATGAAGATGACAGTATCTCATAATGATGACTTAGTATGTAAAAATGATGACTCAGTTTCTCATAATGATTAGTTAGTATCTTATAAATTGGTATCTTCTAATTATAAGACAATATTTTAAGTGGCTTTAATGGGCTTCCAGAGTGTGGCGAGTTGTTCGTAACACCCAAGATGTACAACAATTTATTTCCAGATGTTCAGCTCTTTTCCATATCTCTTGTTACGTGTTAAGGAGATAATGGTGATCAGACCTTTTGGAACACGACTCATTTCCTATCTGTATATATATATATATATATATATATATATATATATATATATATATATATATATATATATATATATATATATATTAGGCTATTTATTAATTTCTCTCAGATACATTACATGCATTTCTTAAGCATAAATTTAATTATAGATGTTATTATTTTCTCTCTATGAATCTGTCCATTTTGGAAATCCTAACCTTAATGACACTTATTCAGTTCATTCTTGTATCTCTGGAGGCACTCATGACTTATTGGTTTGCCTGTAAAATACAGTAAGAGCAGCTGGGTGGACCTCACTGCTGACCTGTCAGTAATCCAGTGGAGACTGATCATACTGAAAAGACTAATGAGCAAATGCATGGAGGAAACCGAATAAGGTGGTAGCTTGGGTATGGACTGGGTATGGTATAACCTTTAACGGGTTATACCATACCATAACAGGGTTTTTTTCTGAAAGAGAGAAAGAGAGAGAGAGAGGGAGGTGGGTGGGTCGGTGAGAGAGAGAGAGAGAGAGAGAGAGAGAGGTGGGTGTGTGTGTGTGTGAGAGAGAGAGAGAGAGAGAGAGAGAGGGGGGGGTGTGTGTGTGTGAGAGAGAGAGAGAGAGAGAGAGAGAGGTGGGTGTGTGTGTGTGTGAGAGAGAGAGAGAGAGGCCGAGAGAGGCAGCACTGCAGCTGATTTATGTAGCGCTGCTCGACCCAGACAGGTTGAAAAAAGCCCCGTAACCCGAGAAGTCCGAAAAAATGTCTCGATCGACTTCTTACAGCAGTCCCCTCTTGCATCCTGCAACCTGCTTTAATTCAGTCCGTGACGAAAGGGTGAAGTTCCTAATGACCATTAAGAAGCAGTGCATTAGAATGAACTTTGTGAAAACCACAGCAGCGCTCACTCCTGTATAAAAGTTTACATGTGCATTTTCCCAGTGCAGTCAGCTCGTGTGCTTCTGAAGACATTCACCATATGAACTATTTCCCTTTTTGCATTAATCTAATTTGAGCTGATCTATTTATTTTATACAAACAGAATTGTTTCCTTAGATAGTCATATATATATGTTTATATATATGTTACTTAAAGTGCTATATATTTATCTGGGTGAAGATGCAAATAAATATAAGTAAATGTGCATTTAATTGTCTACATTTTCCACATTTCTTTGCAAAAAAACGCCGATGGAAGCGTGCATGGGACTGTTCTGGGCTTTGTGTGCTGAACAGGAGCGCATTAATGACTGAGCGCAGGCTTCATGCTCGGATTGTGTTCCAGTTTGGGTGAATGTTCCTAGTTTGCTGCTCTGACCTGCACTGCTGATTAGAGCAACTCCGTGTTCTCCTGTCCGCCTGCATTTCCCTAATTACCATTAACAGGCTCTGTGTGTGTGTGCGTGTGTGTGTGTGTGTGTGTGTGTGTGTGTGTGTGTGTGTGTGCGTGTTGACTCTGCGCGTTCTGCTCTCTCTTGATTACAGCGACCAGGGAATTCACATGCAGCCCCTCAGTCCTGTCTCAGATTCTACAGCCGGAGTCACGCAGGCAGCTGATCCCGAACAAACGGCAATTCAGATCAGTCTCAGCTGCTTCTTCTGATATACAGTTTATATCATGAACATATCCATCATCATCATCTGCACCATCGTCATCACCATTATTATTATTATTATTATTATTATTAGTAGTAGTAGTAGTAGTAGTATTGTGGTTGTTGATAACAATAATAATAATAATAATAACAACAACAACAAGTAGAAGAAGATAAAGCACCTTTGTAATACATTTTTACACAAAATGTACACACACACATATATATATATATATATATATATATATATATATATATATATATATATTACATTACATTTGTTTTTGGTATTCTTAGATTCACATCTGTTGTTTAAATAATAAAATAATACCTGTTATTACTTTTTTAAATTAATTAATTAATTTATTTATTTATTTTACAAAAAAACCCAGATTTGAACCTGCTATGATCACTTGGTGACTACTGACTACGTGGTGGCTGGTTATAGGAGTTTAATTTGACACTCGTGGTTTTAGAGTATTGCCTGTGTTTGTTTGTGTTTGTGTTTGTGTTTTGCAGGTTTTAAACTGAAAAGGCGCGCGCACGCACGCAGTCACCGGGCCTGCCACCACACCGCGCGCGCTCCCGCAGCTAATCACCGCACCGCGATTAGACATCAGACAACAGCAGTCTGTAGTGTGTTAAATGAAAGCAACATTCACAGTGTGAGTGTGTGTGAAAATTAATCCACTGACGATGTCGTGGCTTGTTTTTGCCAAACACAGGAGGCTATAATGAAATAATTAAGAAGAAGAAGAAGAAGAAGAAGAAAGGAAAAGCTGTGAATTCTTCGCTGTGGCGTTGAGTAGAATAGAAATACTGCTGATCAGTGACCACTTTTAATCGTCTTTCTGCCTGCAAGTGCTCTTTTAAACGAATTTATTTTCATTTTTCCGTTTAACTAGCCTACTTAAATACTAGCTCATAATAAATAAAGAAATAAATAAGTATCACTGACCGATAAAGATGTTATGATGTAATAATAATAATTATTATATAATAACAATGAAGCCTATAAAACGTTCCGGCGCTTATTCCGTGTGTTTGTTTGTTTGTTTATTTCACTTCAGCACGGAAAAGCAGTAATGTGTTTGCTGGAAATCAGGAGGTTTTTTTTTTTTGTCCCGCGCGCGCACCTGCGCCGTTCCGCAATAAAAACCGCGTCGTTAAACTGCTTTACTCTTAAACCACTGATCTGATATCAGTTCATTACATAACACGCCAGGCGTTATGACGGATTGCTCAGAGACCAACTGAATTACCAAGTAATATGTGAGCTTTTGTTAAAAAAAAAAAAAAAAAAAAAACTCATTATTTAAAAGAAATACGACGCGTTCATTCGTAGTGATGTCACCGAAACGATTTAATGACGTTTACAATCCAGAAGCTCGATGAAATGTTGTGGCCTGGTATTTAAATTTTATTTCATATGACGCAAAAAACAAAGAAGAAAAGAAAAGAGGAGTGCTGACCGGATAACTAACTCTGATTTCGTTTCAGAAAACGTGTTTATTATTATTATTATTATTATTATTATTATTATTATTATTATTATTATTATAGCGCTTTGGTTCAGATGAATTTTCCTGACCCAGTAGCCTGATGCTGAGCTAATGTTCACCATGCTGTCATTAGGTCCCATGCTGATATAGTGACGCAATAACTATAATAATATTATAGGCTGCTTATTATAACCATCACCTCTCCTAAGGCATAAAGTTATATTTCTATCACTGTGTCGGGAGCTATGTGCGCATTATATATTCGACTAGATGTTATTCCTGAAAGGCAGTGGAGGGGAAAAGCAGGAGTGATTTAGAGTTTCTAGTGCGCACTGAGGATTGAGGATTGAGCTGCGAGCCTGGCAGAGCTGATGGCAGCGGGTTAAAGCGGAGGCAGGAGGAGGAATGTGGAGGGAAAACTAATGATGAAAAAAAAAAATAAGTGCACTCTGTCCCACCGGCGACTTAATTAAATACACGGAAAGAAGGAGAGCGGCGCATCTGGTTTCAATCCCTCTGCCTTTGATGGCATCAAGTGTTCTTTCCCCCCTGGATCTGGGGCTTTGGAAAGCTGAAGTGATATCTGAGGCAAGGAGAAGCCTATAGACGGCATCCACTAAAGCGCACTGTAGGCCTACCTGCCCAGAGGCGCACAGCCAGCTGCCCAAAACACACTGCAAAACACTGCCTTAGTGACGGAAATATATCCATCTCTATATCCAAGTAACTAAAATATTCATCAGTTAGACAAATAACAGAACAGATCTAGTCTACAGAAGGACTGACAGCCTCCAGATCGGGATCGCTTTCAGAATACAAACAGCAGCAGATCCTGATTTGTAGATCCTTACAGGCTCCTGTTATTTTGGTTAAGTTGGCCTTATACCAGTTATCACCTGTTTTACTGATAAACTGGGAATCCAGTGCGTCTTCAGCAGATTACAGACTTGTCTTTTAGATGATGTACATTCCGTGTTGGTGAAGCTGCAGTGAAACAGAGTCGAGGTGATTTCCCTGTAACACATGCTCCTGAAACTGCTCATTAGTCACATACTTCACTAATTTGGGAATCCCTCGCTCTAAGTAGCCTACATTATCGACACATGACTTCATGATCCCGCCCTCTGATAAAGTCCGTGATTTTATAGTCCCTGCTTCTTGTTTTCCTTTTATTCCCGTTATTTTCCGCGCGCGCTTTGGAGCGACTTCTGTTAACGCTGCTGTAATCGGTGGAGTGCAGGGGACAGGAGAGCAGACACCGGGCCTCTGTGCAACCTCAGAGACGGCACAAAACATTTTTTTTTTGCCACGTAATTACGAGAGCCTATTAGGCCGATCTTCTCTCCCGGGGGCCTCTTTTTTTTCTGCGCGCGGGCCTTTGCCGCTTGCTAACGTTTGAAGTGCCACGAGCTGCGTTCCCTTCTCAGGAGTGCGTGTGTGTGTGTGCGTGTGTGTGTGTGTGTGTGTGTGCGCGCTTGTGTGTGTGTGTGTGTGTGTGTGTAGGTGGGTGTGTAGTGCCTGGACGCGGAGCTTCGACGAGGCGGCAGTGTGTCCAGCCTCCTCGCGCTCACGGGCCAGCCCGCTTTTACGAGCGCGCGCATGTGTTTAGGCAGCGGCATTCCGGCAGACTGCGCTCAGTCTCAGGCACGCGCGCTGACAGCGACGTGGTGTGAAAGCTTTCGGGTTTCTCTCTCTCTCTCTCTCTCTGTCTCTCTCTCTCTCTCTCTCCCCATAAGGAAACTACCACGGAATCAGAGCAAACGCGCTTCGTGGCGAAGTTGCATCTGTGCGCTAAGGCGGAGAGACGCGCCTCCAAACAGCGGAGGTTTGTGTTTTTCTCCCCACGGAATTGACAGCTCCACTTACTCCGGATCCGTGACCAAATTCAAATACGACAAAGAAAAAAAAAAAGACGTTTTGGAGACAGGTATTCCTACCTATTCCGGTCGCCTATGCAAGGGACGGTTTTGCTCGTCCGCTGTTGTTGCCCCGTGCTTCTTTTCTGCGCTAGCCTGTTTGCGTCATGACTTCTAGCTATGCGCATGTAATGGACAGACGAGCCGTGGCGGTGCCCAGCAGACTGGAGAGCCCCATTACAGCCAACGTGGACAACCTGCAGGCCAAAAAGAACTTCTCGGTGAGCCACCTGTTGGATCTGGAAGAAGCAGGGGAAATGGTGGGCGCGCAGGCGGATGAGAGCGCGGCGGAGACGGGCAGGACCATGCTGGAGTCTCCGGGTCTGACCAGCGGCAGCGACACGGCGCAACCGGAGAGTAAGTGCAGCCTCGAGCGCGAGCGCACTCAGCAAACACGCAGTATTGTAATATAATATAATACTTCGCAGTATTATAATGTAGCTATTTTAAAACTAGACAGCTTTACACATATCCACATTATGATCCCCGCATCGTGTGCAAGCCCGAGGCGACAGTTGCAGGGAACGCACTGCGCTTTAGTGAACTTAGGAGCGAATTTTCTGTTGGTTAAAAGATATTTTACGGGTAAATTGAAACTCTGGTTATAGATAGAGGTGTTGTTATGAAGCTCCACGCGAGTACCCCTCCTCTTTCCAGCGCGCGTGCACGGGACCGCCGCTCTTATGAACACTTCGCAGGGCAGTTTCCCACATTAACACGTGCGCAGATTAGATTACGCAGAGTGAACTGTGGAGTGTGGATTGTGTTTTACACTGATGCTGCCCACGACCCGGGCACGAGCGCTTCTCTGAACTAGCATTTCATTTTAAATTATGCTTTCACATTTCCTTCTATGTACACATACATACATACACACATATTATATAGAATTTACAACTAAATTTTGTTTAATTGTAAACTTTCACAAACGAATTCAAATTTGGATCACAAACCTAAACACTTATAACACCCGATAATAGCTAAATTACTGTCCATAATGCGGGCGCGCGCTGGACACAATCACATACAGCACTTCAATTCATTAATAAACAAGTATATTATTTATATATATATATATATATATATATATATATATATATATATATATATATATATATACACATAATTTTAATATATAATATAATTTTATTTATTTATTTATTTGGGCCAAGGATTTCAGGCCCAGTTCAGTTAAAACCACTCCGTACAGAAGTGATAATGAAGTGATAACATAAGGAAAAAAATATATAATTTAAATAAAAAATAGTCTTATATATAAAACACCTTTTTCGCTGTAATATCCCCGAAAGTCTTCAACAGCCTGATTTTTTTTTTCTTTTTCTAGCAAATTTAATTTTTCGCCAGTTTTCATTTAATTTGATTCATTTTTTTTCATGCTTTGTTTCTGAGCATTAAAAGTGTGCTCTAGTTTAAAAGACTCACGCTATTTGACCGTTTTATCAATTACCGTAATGTCGCTAAAATTGCTGACGCCTTCCTGTTTATCATGTGGGCTTGTTTTTATCGAGATGAAAATATATATGCTCTTTATTGAGAACATGTTTGCAATAGCGAAGAACCTAAATTTATATCATGGGACTGACAAGTCAAATACTGACATTATACTGATATCAGTCCCTTAGAAAAGAAAAGAACAGAATATATATATAGTGTTTAAAAGTTATATTAGATACTTCTGTAGCGTATACACCCGACCCGCACCACAGTGTGTGTGTGTGTGTGTGTTTTACATGGAAACTCCGTTAAAGCGAATTTCCAATAAAGTGCGGAAGTTTAACGAGTTCTTGAATACACTAATGATTCCCACAAACATGCTGAGCTAATTATGCTACAGCCTCCGCCGCCATGTCTGTGCAATTAGCCCTACTTCGTGTAGGGAAATTAAATACATAAAAGACTTAAATAAAAAAAAAAAAACATCTGAAATACTACTTGATTAGGGCATGTACAGTTGAAATAGCATGTGTATAGTGTTTTGAATTAATTACCGCAATGACATCTGTGTGTTAAACTCGGTTTATAGTAATTTCCTGGACAGGTACAGGTGCGGGCTTCACCGACCAAAGAACAGCCAATCAGATACAGCGATTATTAGTGTGGTGACCAATCAGGAAGAAGGATATTCCAGCATGCCGTTAATGAGTGTAGCTAATCATGGCGTGTTTTACTGCATAATCTGTGCTGATGTTTTTCCCAGCAGGACACAGGCCTGTAACTTCGTAGCTAATTACTGTCTGAAATTTATAAAAATGATTTGAAAATGAGTGTTACAAAATATGAGAATTTTTATAGGCATGAGTGTAAATGCTTATAGTTCACTGTAAATAATGCTGGGTCTCAATTTATTAAAAATGATAACAATAATAAAAAGGTTAATAATAAAAATAATAATTGAAGTCCCCTGTCCAAAGTAGAATATTAACCATATATACACTAAAAAATGTAAAGGATCGACTAGGAATCTTTGTGCGTTCTTGTGTAAATTGGGAATCTTTGGTTTGATGTTTTGCAGTAACTGAAGGTACGTCTAAGAGGTTTTACTTGTGTCACGGCCCAAAGAGCCACTACGAGATCTTCCAGGATTTTATTTAGGTGTAACATATGCTACAAAAATATACCATGTAAATTTACAGTAACTGGCTGGCAGCAGAGTTGCCAGTTATTTACTACAACTGATATTTTTAATCACATTCGTATTGTAATGCTTCATTACGGCATGTGGCATTTTTTTAAATAAAATGCAAACCTATAATTTTACAGGAATATATTGGTAACATTATTTTTAAAAGCATCTCTTTAATTTTACAGTTATATTGCTGTTGTATCCACAGTACTGTGCAAAAGTCTTAGGCACCTTATTTTTTTTAGTTCAAACTTTGTTATAGATTTTTATTTTATGACCTCTACATTATTGATTCAGTACAAAACTTTTTAGAATTCAAAAAAATTAGTTTTCCAGCACAACGTTAAATGTTAAAAAAGGTTTGTATGTAAGGTAAAGAAAGCAGCAGATTACATAAGAGACCCTTTTCAGATAAAAACATAATGAAGGCTGCTGGGTTTCTCTGCAAAAATAAGAAGCGAGTCGACAGTCAAAGTCTCCAGAAGAGCTGTGGCTGCTTCTACAGGTTGCTCAGTAACACTTACAGCTGATTCCCTTATAAAACTGCACACATTGTACCTGAGATACTGGTTTTTTTTTTAAAAGCGAAGGATCGTCACACCAAATATTGACTTTGTTTCATTTATTACTGCTTACTGCTCTTTATAGTATTTTTTAAAATGTAGAAACATTTAGTTTCATTATTTTTGAAGGCATCTTTGCTCTACATTTCTTTGCATGTGCCTCAGACTTTTGCACAGTACTGAATTTTATTGTCAAAAATACATCTTAAATAAATTTGAAAGAGTCCAAAATACTAACAAAATAATCTTGTAAAAATGAGTTTATTAAAGCAATAATTTCAGTTCAATTCACAAACAAATCATATGAAATTCCACAATAGGTATTATGTATTATGTACAATGTATTATAACCAAAAAAAAAAAAAGCTACATGGGATTTCTTTTTATAATAGCAAGCTAGCTAGCAAATGTTTGTTATATATCTAGGCTAGCATTACCTGGCATTGCCTAGCTTTAACTCTGATTTAAGCTTGTTGTCCTATTGCTAAAGCCATGCTTTTTACAAAAAAAAAAAAGAAATAAATCAAAATTTACAAGAAATGAAAATTTGAAAACTTAGATATAGTTTCTTCAGGGAAACGATTCTGCTGACTAGTTAATGATACTGTAGGTTTTACTGTATTGTAATAATTGTCACAGCAGTGAGGTGCTTTGATACAGTATAATCAGACGGTATTGTGAATATTTTCCCAGAATGCCACGTGGGCTGCCATACTGTAAAACACTTTTAGCGTATCGTAGTGGTTTGAACACAGTATTTTAATGACAGAAATGATTTACAGTGTAGCTAATGCATCACACCCCATACATTTGATCGGAAGTATAAAGGCTGTTGATCTGAAACTTCTGAACTTATGCGGGATGTTTGTGATGGTGTGGACAGATGAACAGTTGAACTCGGAGGAGAAGAAGAAGCGTAAGCAGAGGCGGAACAGAACCACGTTCAACAGCAGCCAACTGCAGGCGCTGGAGCGAGTGTTTGAGAGGACGCACTACCCTGACGCCTTTGTGCGAGAGGATCTGGCCCGTAGGGTCAATCTCACCGAGGCCCGAGTGCAAGTGAGTTCAAATTCCACGTGCATCAAGCTTCTCAAATTAGCCTGGCCTTTGATCAGCTCAGTTTTACACATTTGATTTACTGAAGTTACTGTGTTCCCTTCATATTAAAGGCCTCGGAATACAGCACTCAGCCAGGAACGGAGATCATAGTCATTTTATATAGTGGTGTATACTTCAGGAGATATTGTTTATAGTGAGTTAAATTCATTATTGTGTCAATATCGATATGCTAGCTACCAAATATGAGAACCAAATATGAACCAAAAAAATAAATATATTGAGTCCAGAACAGGTTAAATTGGGAAGATAATAAGATTGTATCACATGGATTAACATGTGTATGAAGAAGTCACATCAGTGTTTGGTTTGTGTGATATTTTGTGTACCAGCCACATTGGCGTTTAAAAAAAAGCCCCAATCAGAGATTTACATGGAAGAGAGCAGACCGAAAGCACATGCTCCAGGCCAGAGACGGTCTCCACATGTTATAATGAGAGGGATTTTTTTTTTTTTTTTGCTAAAAGATGGGGATTGTGCCCATTTATAGATCAAGAGGGAGAGAGAGCGAGAGAGAGAGAGAGGAAAAGAAAGAAAAAAGCGAGAGAAAACACATCTGCAATTAATGTGTCCCAGAGAGGGCGAGCGATTCCGAAAGGCTTTGATAAAAGCGACTTTGAGCTCATTCCTGAAGCACTGCGTAACCGGACACTGCGCCTCCACCAGACCTTGGCTTGGGAAGCGAGTCTTGTTCCGCGTCTCCACCACTGTTTAGAGCCGAAAGAGTGGCACTCCACCATGCCTAGCTCTATCATTTCATCCTTGTACAGGGCTTGTGAGAGCTTATCGCACCATAGGTCTCATATGTTTTGCGTGTTTGTCTGTCTATCTTTAACGTACGAGCGCGTTATGATATTTCTAGTGCGATCAGATGCTCCATATTGCTCCGTTATAGTCCTTCACTCTTCTATGGTGGACAAGAAGGCACTAGGGCATCATCGGCAAACTACATGTTGAGCTTCAAAATCTGTTTTCAAGCTGACCGCATGACGTGATGAGAAAATTCTGAAGATTTTTTCACACTTAGCAACATTTCCAGAGTGATATCTGTTGGTTTTTGCAGTGCGTCTTGCACAAAAATGTACTTACACAATAATCACCATGCTGCATTTCTTTTTACACACAAAGCAAATTGAACACATAAATGATTTAGTGCATCATATTTCACTTAAATGAAACATTTAATTTTATTTATCTCTGCAGGATTTTAAGGCCTTTAAATTATTATTATTATGATGATGATGATTATTATTATTATTATTATTATTATTATTATAGTTTTGTAGTAAAAAGTTGTAAGGAGTATCAAGCAGGTTGTGCATAGGCTTATCATTTCAAAAATATTTTGCTTTACCAAATTCAGCTCAACAATTCATCATTTTTCATAATACACAAAAACCTGAGTGCTTTATTTGAGTAGCTTTTTTTTTTTACTTTTATAATAATATATATAATTTAACCTGGTATAATTTGACCTGAAACAAAACAGATAATAATGCACCTTATATTAAAAATATGTAGTAGACTGTTTGATCATGCCATCTGTGTAACCTCTGGGCTTTCCTAATTGCATTGAAAAGAATAATTTCCGCTCCTCCTCCCACAGGTGTGGTTTCAGAACCGACGAGCGAAGTTCCGCCGTAACGAGCGAGCCATGTTGGCCAGTAAGAATGCCTCGCTCCTCAAATCCTACTCAGGAGATGTAACAGCAGTGGAGCAGCCCATCGTGCCTCGTCCCGCCCCACGTCCCAATGACTACCTATCCTGGGGCAGCGCCACCCCTTACAGGTAACCCCAGTAACCTTACCGTGTCGCTTGTGCCACTCTCATGCCCCGCTCAAGCCCAGCATGCCCTCCAGCTATCTGCTTTGTTTTCCTTTCATTTCCTCTCAGCACATGACCTCTGCTGTATCTGTGTTACTAGCCCAGTCTCAGGCACTGTTCTGTTTATTTCCACCAGTTTGACTTGTTCTGGCTATTTGCCTTTTTTCGCCCCTTTGTTGCTACCGAGATGAACATAATAACTAAAAAAGGCAATTTGCAAAGAAAATAAAGTGTTATGATGAAAAGATTCGCTAGTCAGACTGATCAAATAAAGCAGCACAGACTGTTGTACGTTCTCAAGCAGTTCTGCATAGTAGTCTCTCTCTCTCTCAGTAGGGAAGGGGTGGACCTCAGGAACTCAACCCCTCACCGTTAGGTGATAATCTGAAAACAAACCGTGTTAAATCCACCTCTGTGCCCTGTGACCTCTGGGTTATAAGATACATGCTAACAAAGTGAGGAGGAAAGCTTCACTGGGCAGGATTTTCTGTGACTCTGGTTTCGATGGTTATGGTCTACAGCGATGTCTGTTCTTTTGAGCTGTACAGAACAGCTGACCAGGCCACTCGGGCCAAACGCTCAAATTCTGACTGTGCAAATGTGTTTCTTAACCACTTTCTGGCATATTTATGCTCACAACTAGAAGCGAGGCCAGTAAAACAAGCTAATGTAGTTTTGGGGTTGTCTTTTTGCCTAATGCACTGCTGTGCACAATTATTACATGTTAATAAAGTACATATAAAGCCTTAATAACTATTTATATATTCTTAAGCTGGTTTCCGAGTTCGGAGGGAGGGCCAGTGCGAGTGCCACAGAAAATGCTGCCCACAGAAAGCAAGTACTTTTTTTTTAAAATTTTACTATATGTGATTTTTTTAAATCTCAAATGTGTAGCAACAATCAGAGAACCAAAGAGCCTCTTTGGTGTTTGAACCAAAAATAAAATATTGTATATAATGTATATAATATCTGAGATGTCTGAATGTTTATAGATTGTTTATAGATTTTTTTTTTTTTAATCAGTCTTTGTGTATTCATTCTTGCTGTTGTTTATTTCCTGTTCATCAGCACAATGGCAACCTACCCACCCACTTGTGCCAACACCACTTCCACCCAGGGAATGAACATGGCCAACAGCATTGCTAACCTAAGACTAAAAGCCAAGGAGTACAGCCTCAACCAGGTCCCCACTGTTAACTGAGACGAGGGGGTGAGAGAGTAAAGAAGGGAGGATGAAAATGGAGAAGAGGAAGCCTCGTAGGAGTTGGATGACTTAGAAGGCCTTAAAGAATGGGACAAATTGGTCTGAGATTCCTCTTTCTGCAAAACTCCATTGGGAACGGAACAGTCCTACCCTCCTTCTGGAATTATGGTTCTTCCTCTCCCCCCTCCAACGCTGGCTTTTTTTTTTTTTCTACCATCTTCATCACTGCTGATGAATGTAGATACTTTTCTGAGGAAATGAAACTCTTCATATATCTGGACTAATGTGGAGACTGCAAGGCAGACGTAGTGTCTGGATGATTTAACCCCCTTTTTTCATTTTTTGTGGCTTTAAATTAGAGTCAACTGAATGAAGTGTGTTCTTCAAAGAAGCCAGTGGATGATTGTAGCTTGCTTAAGTTTGAATTTACACAAGGTCCGGATGAAAAGGTTCATTTGCTGGAAACCCAGCGAAAAAAACTTGGATTCTCCAGCTCTCTTAGATGTGAATGACCAATCCACCTGAACTCTAAAAAGCTGAAGGAACATCTCCATACTGAACAGCTAACCTTGTGGTGTTCAGCGAGGAAGGTCATGTCTTTAATACATTTCATTCTATATAACCTACTGTACCACTGACACGTAGATGTTGGTTCATGGTGATACATGTAACTTCTCATACTAACACAAATGTAATTAGTTTTTCAAGGACAACTTATACTTCCTGTTTTTTTTTTGTTGTTGTTTTTTACATCTGTATGCCATTTCATAATTGCAAAGCATATGGGAATAAAGAGACTTGCATTTCAAGCAATAACCACGCATATTAAAATTGGTTCTAAAGGACAGATCACCTAAGGTGTTCCTAACAGCTCTGTTGCAGGCAACAGAAAACGGCATCATGACAACCCCCCCTCTAACTAATATGCTAAGAATACATTTCTCAAACTCGTTTTTCCCATCATGGTAATTTCCTGATTAATTACAGTGGTGTGAATCAGGGTGCTGTGACTTTAAACAGGGTTGGTGTTGTGTACATCTTCTGTGGGACTGTGTGTGAGAAAATGATTTATTTAGAAAGTGTTGTAAATGCTTGTTTTATTCGTCAGATCTGACTTTTTCCCCCCCAGTACAGACTTCTCTTCTCTCAGTTTCTAAATGTGACACGTATTTTCAAAAAGTACAACACTCTTTTAAACAGTCCAGTCACGCTGATTTTCAGATCTTTCGAGTATACTGATATTTTTTGAAAAATGTCCAGTTCCAGTGTGAGAAAATAATTACTGATTTGAAATCTTTTCTTTCCTAGCTTTTTTTCTATGCTTTTAATCATTGATTATTATTAATTAAGTGAGTCGAATAAAACAAATTATTCCTGAATTGCTTTTTACTTTTAACACATAAATTGCTTTCTAATTTCTTTATTTTCGGCCGGCTCCACATTTCTCAAAACAAACACACTGTTGTTTTAATATAACTGAAGTACTTTTATGGGAGCTTCTTGATGAACGTACGATTCGGGGTTTATTTGGTACAGGCGACATGATCTTTTTTTCTTTTTTTTGTTTGTTTGTTTTTTGATGTTACACATCATGTAGCTTCAACTTTTCTACCATATCTCTTTTTTCCCCACTGGGGCAAGTAGTCTAGTTATTATAGTTTGATATTACTCCATACTGGTACACACATACTACTGTCCATAAGTGTCCTTATCGTGCTAGTCTGCCCTTCACGAAGAAAAAAAAAAAAGACTATCGGTCCATAGAATAAAGATGGCAGTAATCATCACTGCATCAAGGCAATGACTATTCCCTCTCCTTGTGCACCTTTTACTTGCATCGATGTTGAACTTTTTAAAAGCTATTCTATAAAAGAAAAGAGGATCACGGTTTGTTTGTGTGTAGGCTTGTTAACTCAGATTCAATAATGTATGTTGTGTATCATGCACTCTGAACTCTTGCGTGTTTCTTGCACCAGGCCAGGGTGTGTATGTCTCACCTTTCAGGCAGCCTTGGCCTTGTTGACCTGAAGTGCTTCCAGATGTGCGTAGGCAGTGACCTGCTCGCCCCATCCGCAGCACCTCGGGCCTGGGGCCCTCGCTCCCTCCTTCAGCCCTGCCGGCGTCCCCTCAGACGGGCCGCGAGCGCAGTGGATGACATACAAGCGCCTCACCCCCTTCAGCACCACATCTGGAGCTTATTACAGAGGAGACAGTCCGAGAGAACTGGGGGGAAGAGTCTCAGTGTGTGTGTGTGTGTTTTTTATATGAGAAGGAGCGTATATGAGTTAAGAGGATGGTACAAGCATATGTATGCCAAGCTGTTTACATATGCATCAGTTCTAAAAAAAAAAAAAAAAAAAAAACTCCTTTCCTTCTTAACCTTGTATTATTCTTGCTGTCATTCTCACCCTGGTTTTCTCTGTTCCCCATCGTAACCACACTGTGTGTCTTGTCAGGGCTTTAGCTGAGCTCTTATGGCCTCATGATGGTGGAAAACTTATTAATGAGAAGCTCTTGGATCTTGGTTTGTGCAAAAAAGAATAAAATCGATTAAATGCTTAAATGTTGCAGGCTTTGAGTGAAATATGGCCCAGCTGTTAAAAGCATGTGGTTAGGGTGAACAACCAAAAGAATTTCCTTAACTCAGTGCCAGCGCAGAATGTACACACAAACCGTGTTTGTCTATACTGAGCTATTGAGCACCGTAATCCACCTGCTGTATGAAATACAGTAATTACACAAAAACCCAAGACGACCATTTTATCTACATTTGCATGTACACCATGGCACTGATGCCTTCTTAAGGTGTTACAGACTGATAAAGCTCACGTCGTTAGCAAATGTCAAGGGAAAAGAGGTCATGGTTGTGTTTAAATGCTTACACTGTAAGACTGAGTGTACTGGCCAATATAATGGCTTTACATTCCTGAACATTTGAACTTACTCTCAGCAAAAGCTTCATGTGGGAGCACAACCACAAAACCTTCTATTGTCCTGCCCACTCTCAGTCCTTAACTAGTCTTGCCATGTTCAAGGAAATCTAGTTATCGTGCTTTTAAATATGTGGGCCATGCAACCTCACTGTTTTTTTTCGCTCATGATGAATTGGCCTTTTTTTTTTTTTTTTATAAATATATAGATTTCCTTGCCCTCAAAAACAGCACCACACAAAGAGCAGACCCAAATGGCAATTATGGTGACAGATATAACATTGGACCCCAGTCATCACCATATAATCAGCCTCAGATTTGCCCAAATATGAAACGGGGGCATATATTCCTCCAAAAGCCAAACATTTTGAAGCATGTGCTGCATATAGGCTTTTATTTACAAGCGAAATGGCAGAGAAGGTGATAGGGATTTTGGTTTCTAGAACTCAGGAAAAAAAAAAAAAAAACAACAACATGTGAACGTTGGCATGACCTGGTGACAGCTTTCAACTTTTGGAGGAAAGAGAAGAAACACAGACCAGAAACACTGTGCTAGTCTTCACCAGCTGCAACGTTTCTCTGGGATCAAAATCCCTTTCTATTTTTTTTTTCACTTCACGGAACTTTGTTAGCTTTAAGGAAGCAAAATAATCTTTGATAAAGCACGAAACAAAGAATGAACACTAGCATGGATACGTACGGAGACTTATTTTCTATTAGCGATGTTTAACGACTGTAGCAAGCATAAATAGCAGACATGTTTGCAGTGGTAAACGATATAATAAACATAATTATATTGATATAAAAAGTCATGGACATTTGTTGGACTGTAAACGTAGTTTCTGTGGGATTTGTAAGTGTACCTATAAAATTCACTTGTCATTATTTAGTGTATTATTAACCATTTGGGATCTTAAAGGAGGTTAAAGGGATGCCTCATAATAGCTTCTATTAGCTTTTATCGACTGTCAGCAGTGAAAAATAGTATGTCTCTGTGCGCTGATGAAGTATAACGCACTTTATCACTAATGTTAGGATCATGTGAGATTCACACGAGTTGCAGATTTATGAATTCATACCTGAAAGATCCGAGCACGAGCTTACCTCCTCATCAGTCTTTTGGCATTTTCCTGCGTAGTGCTGGCAGACGCCTCAGGTCAACAGCAAAGCTGAACTCTCTTGGGGTTGCAGGTCGAAACAGGAGTAGATTTTACATCACAGAACGGACGGAGCTCACGTGCTCATTAAATGCAGCTGACTCTCTACTGAGGGTTCTTTCCACACGTGACCCAAAACGTCTGCACAATAAAACCTACTCGAAAAGCCTCAACCATGTGAACCTTGAAAAAGATCAAACGTCAAGTACCCTTTTAACCAGCTGACCCTTTTACACAACACCTCACTCTTTGTCACAGGATCATTGATATAGTCAAGGAGCGCCACGCGGGTCTTTTCAGGGCCGACCTCAGTAGTTAAACTGTCCCTAATTTGAGCGAAACAGCTTCCTGCTCTCATTACTCTTTGTCGGCCTAGCAAGGGGACAACGAAGGTCCCAACGGCGCCGCCGTGCTGGAGAGAAAACAGCCCAGTGACCAGTGGCGCTCAAGCAAAACGCTAAGGTCAATGTCCAAAGCAGCCGCTAAAACCACGGGAAACACAAATAGGTTGGGGCGCACAACTTCCTCTGAGAAAATGTGTCACTTAAAACGAGGAGATCGTTTTCTGGAGAGATGGGATCTCAGGGTAAATGTTAGTTTAGTTCGTCTCTGGAGGTTTCAGATGTTCCTGAAGGTTTATTCCATAACTTCATCACTGGGGATTCTCTGAGGGATCACATCCAACAACATCTGATTGCTCTCATTAATCACATAAGCAAGCTATATTTGAAATTCTCATATGAACTTAAAAAGTGAAAAAGTCAAATAAACATGCAAAATGCTTACAAAGATGGGACAACTTTGAACTCAAATGAAAAGACATTTTTAGCAGTTTTGCTATGATATGCTCATCTCCCATAACATATTGCAGCCCATTCTTGTAAATTTCCATAGAGGAAGTAATCCAGCCATTAACCTTTGTTAGAGTGCTGATCCATCACATCTCTCCTAACAAGTCCAAGCTAATGACTTAATGGCTCAGGCTTAGATCTACTTACCCTATATATCTTCCTCACTTTTTTTTGTTTTTGGAAAGAAGCTTTCTCCCTTTCTCCCTTCGGAGACAGTTGTCACTTTCAGAGACAGCCTCGCTTTGGAAAGTTTTCATAAGCTCCTTCTGCGAAAAGAGCGGGGTGTATATGCTCAGAAACAAATATTACAGTTACATCTTGTGCCAGGTCAAATTCCCCAACAAATGTGCAATTTGGAGATGATGGAAAGTCACAGAAAGTCTGCTTTTAATTTTCTCCTCGCACATACAGGGCACAAATGGACATATACACACACACACACACACACACACACACACACACACACACACATGGAGGCACAAGTAAATGCAGAGATAGAGAAAAAGATAAAGGGTGAGAGAGAAAAGTTGAGACATTTGATTCTTTGTATTATAGGTGCATGCAGAACACACACACACACACACACACACACACACCCTAATCTTAACCTCAGTAACTAGGAGGAAACATTTAGACTTTTTATTTTATTTTATTTTGTTTTTTAATAAACGCAGTAGTTTTGGTAAAAGAGAGGTTTTCATTGTGGGTCAAGCCAAATGTCTCCACAAGATCAAAACTGTCAGATATTCCTACCCTTGTGGGAAGATTTGGTCCCCACAAAGATATAAAAACACACACACACACTCCTGTTCAAATTGAGCAAGCTAGTTGTTCAGGAAGTGGACCCAAGGGTTTATTTTTCCTAATTATCCATTTAGCTTAAGTGGCAGGAGGTGATGAGATACATGCTGAACGGAAATTAATTCTATTATTGTTATTAAACAAAGGTGTTAAACCTAATACCTGATTATTTGGTGCAAAAGATAACCACTCACAACTGTTGTTTCATTCTGATTGAAACAAGATGCGATTGATTTCCTGTTAAACAGACAAAAAAATTTTTACAACCAAGTAAGATTTCTCTTTTAGCCTTCTTTTTAAGGCTCTTTATTTCCTAAATTGCAGAAAACATCTTTTTTTTTTTTTTTTAGGTATGTGAAATGCTGAAACCTTCAATAAAAACAATAAAACATTTTTAAAAAATCATTACTGCGATATTGGCCTTGTCAATACTGGTATTACAGAACAGAATAACCAATCAGTATATATTTTAGTGTGTTCCATTAACATCCTGTCTACCCTCAGACATTTCAGATGAGAGATTATGCAGGACAGAATCATGCACAATTTGTCAAAATAATATGCATTAGTCTTTAAACATATCCCATTTCGGATTTACAGATGTGTTTTTAGTATATGGCAACGCTATTAAACAGCATTATGTCTATATCATGCAGCTCTATGATCGGATCTCTTTTACTTTACCAAGCTGTAGTCTGAATACTTAAACTAGGACGTGCAAACAAACACATCAGTTCCAATCATGCAAGTGAACGTGGAGCACAGACACCATTTTCTCCCCCTTTGGCCTCAGTTCGTGACTGTCATTAGAATCCATTTTAATGACGGCATTGTGGCAGCATGTGTGCACAGAGTCGTGGCACTCAAATCCGGTTTTCATTAATCTATAAGACTAATTGAAAACACAACTGTCCAAACATTCCTAGATTCTTAGATGTATGTAGCTGTGAGCCGGTAGAAGTACATGAATTCATTACTCAAGCAATAGTGCAAATAACCAGCTAAAATACTGTAAAACTGCAAAATCCCATAACTCAACTTCAAGAAAGAATCATCAAGACAGTGCTAAAAAAAAA
>CM040993.1:2193509-2217737 GCA_022985145.1 Pangasius djambal | reverse complement strand
AAAAAAAAAAAAAAAAAAAAAAAAAACACCTCCTCAACTTGAAATTCTTCTCTACTGTGAGTCGCTTCGAGTTCAGAATAAGACGTCAAATCAACATGGCTGCTCACAGCATCAGAAGTAAACAAACTAGCACTTGTTATCTCTATATGATTTATACTGTATATACAAGTATTGGCTTTAGATCAGACAACATACAGACATATTCACTTGTTAAATCACTGACTATACAGGAAAATAGACATTACTCATCACAGCTAGCTGGCTTGCTTGTTGCTAACCTTGCTAACCCCTTCCTTCCTTGGTACCTTGAATGTATGGAGGTTGAAAACAATGTCATTCCGTTTGGTAAATCGAAGGCAGCATTAGCCTGTATTCTAGCTTACTGGTGCTTTGGCGGTGTTATAGTCCACAGATAAGAGAGGAAGAGTCCAAGCCTAAATCTTAGCCTCTCAGTGGGAGTATCAATCCCACATGATGGATCTGAGCTACACTACAAGGCCATCTGTCATACAGCGTACTCAGGGATGGATGCTCTTCCTGTGGTAAAATATCACAAGCCGTAGGGCCGGCGAGGTTAGTGGACCCAAGGCAGCGACATTAGATCCTGAGCCAAGAATCCACAGGTCTGGCTTTGGGTTACAGCTCGAAAAGCCATTTGGATGGTTTTGGATGCTTAGATTGCACCATGCTGGACTGTGGATTTGCTTGAGGTTATAAAAGGTGGAAAAAAAAGGAGTGAGACAAATAATGGCCATTGTGCTGCGTGTGAGTACCAGATGTATGAAGCATTTCTGCTGAAACTCTTCCAAGTCACTTTGGTGTGTCAGGTTTGATGCAAAAAGACTCAACAACAACGCGCTAGATTTTTAGGGCAGCCGTATGTCCCTGGTGTGCGTCCACGCCTTCTCCGTGCAAACCTTCCCAACTCACAGACTCACATATACACAGACATTTCACTCCGACGCAGTCGTCACTGCAGGGAACAAGGGTGTGGGTGTCTGAGTCAGACTCTGTTTTTCTGTCTGCACTGTGTTGTGCTGTGTGTGAATGTATGAGTGCATGTGTGTGTGTGTGTGTGTGTGTGTGTGTGTGTGTGTGTGTGTGTGTTTACACCGCTGTGCAGCTGGCACGCTCTCTGGAAAAGCTCTCCCCCCATTTCAGTAAGATGCTGGCAAAGGGGTAAAGGGCTCAGAACTGAGCCCTACACACACACACACACACACACACACACGCTACTGGCACTCTCCCTTGCCACCACATCTGGGAGCAATTTACCCACCGAAATGAAGGAGAAATGGGGGGAAGGTTGCAGAGAAGAAAAGAAGGGGTGTAGTGGAGGGAAGTGGGACAGCAGGAAGGAGAAAGACAATAGTATTTAGGATGAATTGTGTAATTAATCTTATTGTTGTCACAAAATCTTAGTCAGCATGAAAAGGAACATCTTTCAGTTAGTGTAGAAAATACAACAGTGATGTGTTTCACACAAGTACACACAAGTAATGTCCACAACTGAGCGATATTGTACTGAATTCCTTGCCAGTAGTACAAAATACAAGTCAAGTCAAGCGCTTTTTATTGTCATTCCACTATACATCCTGAATACATCTGAACGAAGGACCCCAGGATCGTGATGCAACACGTAAGAATACAGTGGCACAGTACACGGGACTACATAAAGTGCAAATGTGTGACGAGTGCAAACAGTAAATACACAGGACAGTGAACGTCAATTAGACAGGACAAGAGAAACCGTGTTAAATTGCCTCAGCGGCAACGGTACCTGATTACTTCTATTAAGAAGGACGAGCTATGGCTGCTACGCCTGTATCACATGTTCACCACCGATTTCACGCCTGATTTACGTTGCTGTTCAATAAAGACACAGCAGTCCTCGGCCTGTCAGTGTGTGTTTTACGTGAACACATGTGCCATGCCCTTCAGCCATTTTAAAAGCAACACTGGAAATCTGACATAAACACAGAAGTTGCCCCCAAACAAGACCGCTTTACTGGACTGTAAAATTGCAGCTAATGTTATAGCTTCTGGATTTAGTTTGAGACAGTCGGTGAGCTTTGACCTTTTTTTTTTTTTTTTTTTTTTGCTTTTTGCTTTTTGTACATTAGTCTTCCTAAAAAGTTTTCATTCTTAAACACATCCTTTGGAGCATTTCATTGAACACACATTATGTTTAAAATGCTTTAATTCTTAAAAAAAAAAAGAAAAGGAATGTGTGCTTTTGATTCCTTTAAGTACAATTTTATTGATATGAAATTGGTCAAGCAAAGCTCATCACTATTTAATGTGACTTTGATCAAATGAATATGTCTGATCTCTAGAAGAGACTGTTAATGATTTCATTTTATTTATTTATTTATTTATTTATTTTTAGGAAAGAATAGGCGATTGTCTCTCATGTTTAATTCGGGGATTGCTCTCGTTGGTCCCTGAAAGCTGTTCAGAGACATAATTGTCTGCTTTCTGGTCTTTTAAAACAATGACCATTTTGAATTTGTCAGAGAATTTTCCAACATCTGGTTAGGGCATAGGAGAGCTCAATACATCAGCTGAGTTCAAAAGGGAGAGACCATTTGTATGTATTTCTAGCTCGGAGAGGTGGGAATGCTCATTTATTATCTTGATACATGTTTATTCTGAAATTTCACTGCCTTTGAATGATAAGGATACTTGTAGGAAGCTTGTACTAGTAGAAATAGTACTCATTTAATGCTTCTACATGAATTCTCACATAATTGGTTTTTTTTTTTTTTTTTTTTTTTTTGCACCTCAGCCTACTAAGAGATTGTAAAAGCATATTTTGTAGGACTTTATAAGATTTCCGGCATCCCAACCACTAGGTGGCCAAGATGAATAGATGAACAGGTTAAGCATGCACTGCAAAAAATATCATCTTAGCAAGTGAAAATCTCTTGAATTATAGTCAAACATATCTAGCATTACTAGTACCTAATTTCAAGCTTTAAATGTTTTTAGTCTGTTGGCTGATCATTTTGCTCCTTTCTAGAACTAAATGCTTAAAATTAGAAATAGAACAAGAAGACTTCAAGCTTGAAATGAGCCAAATATGTCTAGAAACAGGTTTAATAATCTTATATTTGGTTTATTGTAATCTTATCATATGACTGTTTTCAAGATATCTTGCTAAGATGTCATGTTTTGCAGTGCATTTACAGATTTAGAAACATTTGCATGCTGAAGTACAAATACAAGTCTATAATTCTACAAAAACGAGCTTTTAGAGCTTTAATGATTATCTGGGATGGGAAAATAGAAATATGAAAGCGTGATAATCAGCAAATCCTTTTTAATGGTGTAATTCATAGTGTCATATAAGCTTCCGAGTGAGACTCATAGTGATGGCAGTTTGTTTGAAATAAATAGTGTACATGCTTATTACTTTATCTCATATAACCTTTATGTTTCCTGGTGTATGCACATAGACAGCTCATAAGCTCTCTAATCACACCATGTCCAAACAAATCAAACTCTGATTTTCATCCCTATAGCAAAAGTGCTGAGCTTCCAGCTGATCACAGTTGGCTGAATCCAGCAGGGCAGAGCACTCCTGTACTGAACAGAGGGCTTTTTTTATTCATTTAGGATTTGATTAAAGCCAGAGAGACAGCATTATAAGACTTGCAAGTACACACACTAACAAAAATGACTTTATTTTGTCTATTAACTGAGACATGACATGTGAAAGGGGATATCTTTTACTTATAAATCACACTGCATTCTTAAGAAAGACATCATAAAGGTTGTGTCTCTGGTTTATTTGACAAATTGGAAAGGCTACAAGCTGTTTTTCAGGCCGCTCATGTTGGAAACGCTGTTGTTACCGCAACGCGAGTTGCTTAGAGCTGTGCTGGCAAAGCTTATAAGTGTTGCTATTGATTCCCAAGTTATTAGGTGCTGACAGAGGATTCATATTATTGATATTCTAAATGTAAGTAAGTTTTTGATCCAGGATCAGACGAAGCAGTTTCCATGGCATGTCCTCCTGGGTCTTGATAAATGGGTTAGTTGCTTTGCCTGTTCACGAGAGGCTGTCACTGATGTTAAGGGAGCGATCCCAGATCGGAATTCCACAGTGACAGCTGAAACAAGACGCTTCGCAAAAAATAACCCAGTGCTCCTGTCTGACAGGGCCTGTTTCATACATGCTCAAGACTTTTTAATACCGTACTGCCCCCTTATGGTCAAAGACTGTTGCAAGGAACCTGACTAACTGACTAACTAATTAAATAAATAAATGAATGAATAAACTGGGGTCCAAAATTCTGAGACCACATTGAAAATCTGGGATTTTTAAAAAAATTAAAACTGGAAAAAACAGTTTGACAATTCTGAAACAAAAAAAAAAAGGAAATGTGCAACGTCTTGACTATTCAGTATGCAACATGTTGCACTATTTCTAGGTCACTATTTAAATTTAAGCTAATCAGATTTTCAGATTTTCCGTGAGTCTTATCTCTTCTGTTGACGCGTGCGTTCAGACGTCACTCTGATGGATTTGATCTAACATGGACCATAAGGTTTAACGCAAACTTATGGAGTCTGTGCCAGCTCGAGTGCACACTGTCATTAAAGCAAAAAGGGGACGTACCAGATAATAAGAAGCCCTAGAATTCATGTAAATACTTTGAAGATTCTACTTTTCGCTCAGGTTATTGCTGATAATATCATTTATAATGAAAACCTTTGTGTTAAACTGAAATTTTGTGTTCTCACTAGTGGGCTTAGACTTTAGGACCCTACTGTGTGTCTGTGTGTATGTATATAACAATAAAGAAGTGTGAAATCCTTTGTGTGTGTGTGTGTGTGTGTGTGTGTTCGTAATACATTTTATATTTGACAGCTGGCTGCTGAAATCTTGCAAGAAGATTAAACCACAACTCATGGACACATTTTCATTTCATGTATTCGATTAATCAGCTGCACATGTGCAATACAGTGTCCACCGATGCCTGAAACAAGCTTTCTGCTCTTAACCCAAACGAAACGGAGAACATGCTCCATATCTGGTGCTGATTAATAACCGCTCTGACGTGTTTGATGCTTGTATTTAATCGTGCTGTGCTTACATAATCCTGTTAACACTGTGTGGGCATGGTTAAATATGCAGTAGTGAACTACTAAGCTGTGGTACTACACACACACACACACACACACACACACGTGCATGATGAATATGGTCATGCCAAGCAGATAGAGAGACGGAGAGAGTGTGGGCCCCACATCCAGTTGTCTCCTGTTTGATTTGGTGGGTTTAATAACAGGATCAGCTAACACCAGTTGTGTGTGTTCCCTCCACTGCACTGCTCCTGCCTGGCAGAGATTCTTATGTTAAAAAAAGCAACACACCCTGCTCCCCCCACTCACACACACACACACACACACACACACACACACACACACACATCAAACTTCTCTGAGCAGGAGGTCCCTCTATCTCACTTACAACTCAGAGTTGTTGTTGTTGACAGTGATCTACAGTTAGACAGCATTTAAGTGTCATGCTTTTTTTCATTTTTTTGTTCCCTTAATCAGTTGAATTAGTATAGTTTATTATTTTTTTTCCTTTCCTTCTGTGTGTGTTAGCATTTTATAATCAGTATTTGAGACTTCCTGAGGCAGTATGGTGCAGCGATGAGGGGTCCAAGGACCCCACAGGGAAACAGAGAATGACCTCTAATGGCTATCGCACCATCTCGCAGCACCTCAATGACCTGAAGAAGGAGAACTTCAGCCTGAAGCTGCGCATCTACTTTTTGGAGGAGAGGATCCAGGGGAAGTTTGAGGACGGCGGCAGTGAAGATGTTCACAAGAAGGTCAGTAGAAGCGAATAAAATTAATGGAGCAGTCAGCGATAAACTAGACTTACTGTATTAATAACTTCTGGTGGACTGGAATTTCAGGACTTTTTTCTCCGGGTATGTGTCTGTCAGTTATGTGGTACATCAAACCTGTTAAAACAGTTGAACATTAGTGGAATGCAGGCTTATTCGTGTCACATATTGTACTGTGTTTTTGTTTAGTCTTGCTGAGAGCCCCCTGTGAATGAAATGTGAAAGGAGTTATGCAGCCAGTTGCGTAGATACCGAACAACGGTCAAGCTTTATAAATGATACTGACACCTGCAGGGAGCCATTTCATTGGTTTACTGCTCAGCTCAAATGTTTTTAAACTGCTTTAGTCGAAGGAATGTAGTGGACAGCACACACACGGATTTCATGCGAACTGCACACTCTCTGAATACACACTTTCATCCAAAGTGCACACACTCTGCATACACACTTTCATCCAAAGTGCACACACTCTGCATACACACTTTCATCCAAAGTGCACACACTCTGCATACACACTTTCATCCAAAGTGCACACACTCTGCATACACACTTTCATACAAAGAGCGCACACACTCTGCATACACACTTTCATACAAAGAGCGCACACACTCTGCATTCACACTTTCATACAAATTTCACACACTCTGCATTCACACTTTCATACAAATTTCACACACTCTGCATTCACACTTTCATCCAAAGTGCACACACTCTGCATTCACACTTTCATCCAAAGTGCACACACTCTGCATTCACACTTTCATCCAAAGTGCACACACTCTGCATACACACTTTCATCCAAAGTGCACACACTCTGCATACACACTTTCATACAAAGAGCGCACACACTCAGCATACACACTTTCATACAAAGAGCGCACACACTCTGCATTCACACTTTCATACAAATTTCACACACTCTGCATTCACACTTTCATACAAATTTCACACACTCTGCATTCACACTTTCATCCAATCTGGTCACAGCAATTTAATCAGATTTATAATTAATATCCATTTTGATCAACTGCAATAGGGACTCTTTATTCTCGGTGGCATGATTATAATTTCTTTTGGAAGACGATCCAAAGCAAACAGAAAGAAAGAGCTATTCCTGCTTGACTTTCTCAAACTGACCTGCTCTGTTCTAAAGGCCCACTGACCCACATGCGCTAAATCTGAGCTAGCAACATGAAAGTTATTCTGGAGTGCAACTGTAATGGTGAACTTGGAGAGAGCAGGAGAGACGGTGCATGCATGTGGTGGGGGTGAGCAGGTGGCTACTGTCTATCCATCTATTTTTGTCCCACCTTACACCCAGGAGACTGTACAGAGTGTTCAGAGCTTCAGTGAGCAGTAACTGTGCACAAACTTTGATAAAAAAAAAAAAAACCTGTGGGCATTTTACATTTTACAGATTAATCTGAAAGGTACAATGCAGCTTGAGAGAAACAAACTCTAGTGATTATTGCATGTGGGGGAAAAAAAAAACCCTGCAAAAATGTGAAATTATAGTTAATGGGAACTGTAGCTCATGCCATTTTGGACACTTTATTTATAAGTAAAATGCTTATAATAATAATAATAATAATATTGGTTTTGAAATGAGTAGGCACATAAGGATTAAATGGCAAGGTGTAAAAGATGCCAGATGAGGTCCTGAAGCTTTTTTTTTTTGCTTTGCAGAACATTGAGCTGAGGGTTGAGGTGGAAAGCTTGAAGCAGGAGCTACTGGAGAGACAACAGCAGCTTGACAAAGCCCTGTAAGTACTACTGAATTAGTGTTAAGGAGTCAGTAGATATTCATATATACAGTTAGTATACATGTAGTGCACTTGGTGCAATGTCACTTATACTACTTTTTTTTTTTTTTTTTTTTTACCACATTGTGGTGCAGTAGATTGTATTTGTGTTCATGTAGATTATATAGTGTATATTATTACATTAGAAATAAATACCCTTTTAAATGACCCTGACAATCGTGCCGGCTGCAACGCACTCGTAATAATATGCTATCGTTTCTATGGTAACGCCCAATTCACAGAGACTTGTACGGTAAACACTCTGCGTACGTGGATTTAAAAAGTTGGTAATCGCCAGTGTGGTGAAGTTTCGTTGAGGAGACATTTATTTAACATTTACGTAAGGAGTCTCCAGTGTCAGAGCTTTGGTAGAGTCAGGAGTAAAGCTGTAACTTCCAGATGGAGGGCTTTGCAGATTCTCGGTAACATGACAAGCTGCAATTCTTCTCTCCTTAACTTCCCGAGAGAGAAAAAGGAAGCTGGGGAGTGATTGGGAAAGCAGTGGCGGAAACTAACTCGTTTTCCAGACGTTCCACAACGTTAAATGTAACCATAAATGGGTAAAAAAAAGCATGATATCATTCTTTAATCAACGAAAATAGTTAGCATTGGCAAATTGCTTAGGTTTAAGAGGAATAAAACACTTTGGGATGTGCTGGTATAAGAAAATAAGCACATCCCAAAGTGTTAGTGTATTTCTTACATATTGTGCGCTGTATTTTTACAATGATAATGAATAATGACTAGTCGTTTTTGGTATGGTATGAATCAGGATGATTATTTAAAAGCCTTCAGTCACACCATATGAGGCATGTATGAATACTTTTTACATACCTTTCTTATTTTAAATGCATTATGATTACGCTTATTTACTACTTGGAATATTCCTACAGTTATTAACATGTGTGATGTAATACTTGGCACCCTTGAGTAAAGCGAAACCCTTGAGTAAACACACACACACAGACACAGCCCGTCTCAGACTATAGGTTTCTGTCCCTCTATCGATGTGTATATCCGCTTCACACAGACATTTCAAGCATGACACAGCTGATGAACGGATACAAAAGGCCACGGGATAACTGCCAGACCTTTATCAGACACTTCTGCAGTGAAGTGGAAGCGTTCACACGATCCAACAGTCGCCTGAGTGATATTCCGTTGAGGGACACTATTTGACCTCTCCTACATGAACACAAACACACACACACACACACCCTGTATGGAAAGCTGACCTTCTCTAGTGTCTTCTAACCACACAACCAAGCTGCTCATACGCTGTTAGAGCCCTAGTGACTGTGTTTAGGGAAATGACTTGCATATACAAACAGGTTGTAGGTTTTAGGACTTAACATAATCGCTTTTCAGTAAGCTTCCTTGTTTAAGCTCACATGTGACATCATTAGGTTATAAAAGTGTTGTTTGCTAAGTCACATTTCTGTCGGATTCTGCATTTAGTACTGCTGATGGTGATGCTGAGGTGCCTACTATTCTCACCAAACTCTCATTAACATCAGAATTCACCCAGATGTGTTTCTGTTGTACCTACATACTAAAACGAAGGCTCTGTTCAATTCTCGTCTTCTCAGCTGTAGTCAAGTTCAATTTTACATTTATAGAATACTCTTCTTTTTACGAATAGTGGCTGGTTTGGTACTGTAGGTCCAGTCAAACAGACTACAGGGTCACAGATGTGGTGATTGTTAGGAGCAGACAGCCGCAAGTCTGGAGGAACAGCCCAAGTGGAGCAATGAGAAACAGTCTCTCTCTCTCTCTCTCTCTCTCTCTCTTATACACACACACACACAAAAACCCCAAAAAAACCCACGCAGTCTGTTGGAGCCATGCAGAACGAGGACCTTGGCCAGTCATTATGTTGTAGTGCTGATTCCCACAGTGTTCACCATGGACATGGAAATGCAGTCTGGGTATTTGATAGAATCTTAAAGGTCTGATTATAAAAGTAAACAATTATACAATCATGTGTTACACAGTTATAAGGCAGCGATAATTAATTGCCAGATTCTTCCAAATTCATTGCCATTTTCCACATTCGTGAGTTTATTCTGCTTTCCCGAGTCTCATACAAAGCCACAGTTCTTTCACATCGAAGGCTTCCTAAAGTTCATTTCATTCTTTGCCCTGAAAGCACAATAGAGACGCTGACTAATCAGAATGGAGCTGATGTGCAGAGTCACTGTGAGGAGAGGCAGCAGGAGATCTCCCACATTCAGGAGGTCCTGGAGAATAAGATCCAGCTGTTGCAGGAGGTATACACACACACACACACACACACACACACACACACACACTTCTTTTACTATCCTTATAACATAATTATTAATATCATTAATTAACACTATGTCTATACCTAATCTAACTAAAGGAAACCTTTTGGCTCTTTTAATTTTCATAAGATGTTATAGTTTTTGTAATAATAATAATTTTGAAAAAAAAAGCTTTTTTCTTCATGGAGACCAGCCATATTTTCCACCAAGATATAAAAACACACCCTACACACACACACACAGACTTATGTTAATTAAACTTTTTTTTTTAACCATTTTTTACATTTACATCCATATTTAAGACATTCCAAGTTTGTATATTTTATATGTTATATTTTACTTGTATATCATCTTCAGCTCTTAGTAACCTGCTGCTCAAACTGGTCTCTAGTCAATATTATATTTCTGGAGATATTAAAACATCTATCCTTGTCTCCTCCCTCCATAAAGTGCATTAAATCTGCAGAAGGATTACTGACTGCTTTTGTGATTTGGCCATCAGGAGGCTAAGCTTGCACGAAGTGAAGCTGAAAAAATGGCTTCCCTGGCTGCCTCAGAGTCCCAGCGCTGTGTGGATCTGGGGAACAGGATGATGGAGACTAAAGAGACACAGGAGGAAATGCTGGCTGGAAAAGAGAGGTGAGCAAATGCGAGTCAGAGTCATGTGAAAAGGCAGATCTAAGTGTCGCTATTCTGTATGCACATGTAAATGTTTAAATCTGTGCTCTCAGGCTGATTCAGACATTAACTGAGGCTCTGGCTAGTAAAGAGGAGGAAGTAACATCTGTGCATGAAGAGAGGGACTCGCTTACTCACAAAGTAGCTCAGCTGGAGGAAGAGCTGCAGGTCTTGAGCAAGTCGCTTCAGCAGAAAGAGAAGGATGTAAAGGTATGCTGCAGTGTACCCACAATGCAACACTGAATTTTTGAAATCAGCAACATGACATTGTAATTATCTGATGCTCCTTATTGTAGTGTAGTCATACTCTAAGTTGTCATTAAGGAAACAAAATAAAAATACACTCACAAATACACCCACTTTGTTAGGAACACCTGTACACCTGCAGATTCATGTCATTATCCAATCAGCCAATCATGTGGCAGCAGCGCAATGCATCAAATCATGCAGATACAGGTCAAGAGGTCAACTTCTGCTAAATGGCTGCAACGGCTCAGATATCTGCATGTATTTATAAATACACACACACACACACACACACACACTCTTTCACACACATACCACTGTATGTAGGTCAGTAAGCACCAGAGCATATACAAGCCTACTGCAATGCTTTTTTTCACAGATGAATTTATAAATATGTACGGTGTCTCTGTTTTCCAATTACATATGCACCTATTCCTATGAGTAAATATAACGTGCATAAATAAAGTTATATGTCAGTACAGTGCAGTTCTCTGCCAGGATGCTTTTTGTACTTCATGTTGCACATGAACGCAGATGCTTTACCCTCCTCATTTTAATCAATAATGTCACGAATCTTTTAACAGATCCTCAAGGAAGAACTGGAGTTTGGGAAAAATCTCAAGCAACTTGAAATGCAGGTCAGAACTGCCATTTATCTATCTATCTATCTATCTATCTATCTATCTATCTATCTATCTATCTATTATGGATTTATTTATCCACACATGAGAATGTATAATGAATTGGTCTTACTGTAAGTATTGCCCTAGAGTGAGTCTTTCCCCCTATATGATATTGTTTTATTTATTATTATTATTATTATTATTATTATTATTAATTATTAATGAAGATGAATGGGTTGTTAATGGGCAGTGAGAGAGTGACATCTAGTGGACGTGTTTTATAAGAGCAAGTAATTGCAGCAGGTTTTGGAAAACACACACACACACACACACACACACACACAATTAATCCCTTCAAAACACCAAACCATTTTTTTCTTTGTTTTCTTGTATTTTTTAAAATGTACCCTTAAGCATGAGATCAGTTAAATGACATGAAGTGATTTGTGGCCAAGTGTGGTGAGCCATACTCAGAATTTGTGCTCTGCATTTAACCCATCCAAGTGCACACACATAGTAGTGAACACACACCTGGAGCAGTGGGCAGCCTTTTTTGCTGCAGCGCCCAGGGAGCAGTTGGGGGATCGGTGCCTTGCTCAAGGAGTCGTGGTATTGAGGGTGGAAGAGAGCGCTGGTCATTCACTCCCCCCACCTACAATCCCTGCCAGGCCTGAGACTCAAACCCGCAACCTTCAGGTTCACCTTCGGGTTACAAGTCCGACTCTCTAACCATTATGGCACGACTGTCCCGAATGTCACGTCACTTTAAACTGCCTGCAGAAAATGACGCCATCTCTTTATAAAAAAAAAAAAAAACCAAAGTCCTTTCATAAATAAAATCATTTTCCACAGAGAGAGCCAGTGTAAAAGTGATCATTTATCTAGGCCAATGTAGCATTCATATTAATATTTATGTGACCTGTGAGTACCATTTGTAATGTTTTGTCAGCAATTTTTTATTGCTTTTCAAACATTGTGGTCACACTTGCTTGGCCTTCTTAATTTGGGCACTATAGACGAAACGGTAGGCAGCTGAAATGGCCAGTGAATTTCTCCGACTCTTTGCTATTTCTGTCAACCGAAGCAATAAACATTGAGATCATGTTAGTGAAAAAAAGGCACTGATGCATTTGCTGATTAGGATAAATAGTTTTTTGATTAGGGCTTGTTTATGGGGGAGCACTGCTATGGCGTCCTGTCTCTTTTGCCTAATACCCAGAGGCACTTTGGGTGATAAATTCACATAGTGACACCAAACAAACCTCCCCCAAACTTTCCCCAAATACAAATGATATCTTTCTGTATTCAGTGGTTTATATGATTCATATGGCCATGTGCTTGGCTTGTCAGAAATGTATTTGCGTGCTGCATGTTAGCAGAAATGTCACTGCTGCTGGTGAAGTCATCTGTGTAATGAAGAAAGCATGAATTGCTCTCATTCTCCTAGTGGAGAAAGATATAAACTATAGAAAAGTCGTGGTTAAATATAGACCTCTGGTCTGTCGCACTGATTTAACAGACAGGAACATTACCCTGAATGAACCAGTCTTCTTCTTCTTTTTTTCCAGTTACTGTAATGGTAATGCTTATTGCAGCAACTTCTTTCCATCACTGAGGTTTCATGCAGGATTGATTTTGACCTCAAAACCATTTCCTGTCATATAACAATAATGTAGTCAATATTTCATTTAGGATGCAGGTTTCCAACCCTGTGTCCTGTACATTTTGGTGTTTTCCCAGTAGTGCAGTGGGTACCATAGCAGTCGCACAGCTCCAGGGTTCCAGGTTCAGGCCTGAGCTCAGGGTTACTGTCTGTATGGAGTTTCTCATGTTCTCCCTGTGTCTGCGTGGGTTTCCTCCAGGTTCTCAGGTTTCCTCCCACCTCCCAAAACTGGCTATGTGACATTGTCCCTGGGTGTGAATGTGTGTGTGATAGACTGGCATCCCATCCTGGGTGTGTTCCCACCTCACACCAGGCGTTCCTGGGATAGGCTTCGGATCCACCGTGATGCTGACCAGGATGAAGCAGTTAATGAAGATGAATGAAAGAATGAATGATTCAAATAATCAGCTAATTAACAGCCCTAAGTGTGTGTCTGTGTGTGTGTGTGTGTGTGTGTGTTAGAGCAGGGGAAACAGTACAATCTGCAGAACAGGGAGTAGTACAGCACCAGGGTTAGGATCCTGTGCTTTAGGGAAATAAGCTTCTGGTCCATGTGACATCAGAAGTCATGACAAGCAGCACTTTCACTTCTGTTAGGAGAAAATAAGCCAACAGCGCATGCTCAAAAGCACATACGTTCAAACCTTAACTGTTAAAATCCTCGTAAACCAGTAACAGTGTGATGTGTAACACGGCCATGATGTGAGCTCAGGTTTGGACAGCTCTATCTCTCTGTTTCTGTGTGTGTGTGTGTGTGTGTGTTAGTAACAAAGCGGGAATGGCTGGCTAGCGGTTTCGGAGGGGAAATCACAGAAAACAAATGCACACAATGCTTTTAAAACACGGCTGTGTTTAAAAATAGGAATGAAACCAGTACTAGAAACTGTTAACGCGTACAAAATGTACATAACAACAACACATATTATAAATGAGTTTCTCTCATTTAAAACTAAAAATCGTCGTCGTCCCCCCTTTTTTTCTGCGCAATGGTGCAGGCCGCTTTTCTGGCTCGTCTCCTGCATTGCCACATCTCTGTGCCGCTCTGTTAGAGAGGATCTCCTCAAAACTGGGAGTTGCTCTTAAGCTCTGGGGTTGTATTGTCAAGAAACTGCTTTATAGAAGAATTCTGCCGGGATTCATATCGTTTTTTTGCGAGGTGATATATTTTGTTTTTGAGTGTGGGCAGGTGAAACCTGGCACTGAGAGTGATGTGGAGAAGAAGCTGCCATGATTGCTCTCTCAGTATGAAGGTGTGGTGAGAAGACAGCTGACATCAGGAAAGTGTTTGAGAAGGACATTGCTTATGGTGGTTCAGCTCTGATAGAAATGTTCATCCACACGTTTAAGGAGGAGCTAGGACATTTGCCTTCACAGTGAACTGAAATGTACAAGTGAAATATTTTAGTTGTATACACACACACACACACACACACAAAGCTCTAATTTATTTACCAGGCACCATCTACCAGAAGTTACAATGCTGGACTCCAAAACGAAGGACTTGTGTCGTATCTGTGCACGGGAGCTGTACGGTAACCAGCGTAGATGGATCTTCAACCCGACAGCCAAGCTGAGCCTGCAGGTGTTGCTGTCGCACGCTCTGGGAAGGCAGCTGTGCCGGGACGGGCGCAGAGAGTTCACCTGCAGTAAGTGTGCCTTCATGCTGGACCGCATGTACCGCTTCGACACGGTGATAGCCCGTGTCGAGGCTCTGTCCATCGAGCGAATGCAAAAGCTTCTGCTGGAGAAAGAGCGGCTTCGACAGTGCATAGCCGGACTCTACCGCAAAAACAATCCAGAAGAAACTGATTCCGAAATGGTTAAATCCACAGCAGAGGCTCCACTCGTAGACACGCCAGGCCCGTCTGATGCCAAGTACAGCTCTCTGTTAGAAGAGGATCTGACGTACTCTGTGTACGAGTGCTGGGCTGAGCATGATTCTCAGGAACGCGCATCAGGTCCACACCAACAGGCTGCACATCACCACCACCAGTGCCATGCTGGATCGGAAGCCGGTACAGCGCAGCGCTCCAGGAAGTGCAGGGGATGCACCACATTGCGAGTGGCCGACTCTGACTACGAAGCCATCTGCAAAGTGCCCAGGAAGGTGGGCAGAAGTACCTCATGTGGACCGGCAACCCGCTACTCTGTTAGCAATCTGGCCAGCACAGAAGAGACATGCCCTGAATCAGAATCTCAAGAGCCAGGCGCTCAGTCATCAAGTCTGACAGAGATCAGTCAAACTGCAGAAACTGCTGAGGAAGAAAACGTCAGTCTCAGTCCGGCAACATCGATCGAGTCACTGGATGCCACAGGTGACGTCAGTCAGCCCTGCTCACTAGTCCATTCAGACCTCCTGCAGGGACAGATGGAGGAGGAGAAGGTCATGACCCAGAGCTCCAGTACAGAGCAGAGCCCCAAAACTGCAGTGGAGCTGGCTCTCAGCCTGGTCAAAAGCTTTGAGTGTCGTCCAGTCCGGGCTTTTCGAGGCAGCCGACTTCCTGTACCAATCAAGCCTGTAGCCACGCACCAGATCCCTCAGGCAGCAACGGACTGCTCTTTCTCTCTCCAACCTGCTGACATGGTTCCTCTCAGCATCCAGCAGGAGCTACAGCTGGACCTGGCTGAGATCGAGGCACTTTGGATGGATGATTATGTTCCATGTGGGCCTCTGGGCTTCCAGGAGGTAGTTGAGAAAATCTAGAAAATCATAAAGCAACTAAAATTTAGCGTGATCCTCGTGATTATATTTATATATATCTGCTTGATTAGGAAGCAGTGAAAAAAGAGAAAGTTCCGTGACATATCGTTATCATTTGCCTGTGGACTGTGAACATATTTAGACATTTGTGTGTCTGGAGAAGCCTCTTGGCTATATTTCCTAATCCTTTGATCACTCAGCATGCTCTTAGCAACACATCCACTGCCATGACAACTGTTGTTGTAGGCAACAATGCTCAGAGGAGTTTTCCCTTGTTGTGTCTTTAAATGCACACACACACGCACACACACTAAAGTAGGAGAGCTTATAATATTGCCTTTCTTTCACCATCAACGTACAAATCACCATAGTAACGCATTGGTTTAAACAGTGTGTTCAGATCACGGCGGTGGTACGATGGTGATAAAGCAGCAGGCAGTCATTAATACCGTGTTACTCGTTCAGTCTCCAGTGTTCACACTGAGACTGTGGCCCTAGACTGGACTGTCCAAGGCCACCTTTAATCCATTAACACCACAGCAGGCAGTTCACGACAACATCCCGTATACACTGTTCCTCCTTTGGGAGAGAATATAACCCTTGAGCTCTGCTCTCTGGAATATAGATGACCACTATTGAGCAAATATGTGCACAGGAAACACAAAAGACTTTTGCGATGAAGGAAAGTGGTTGAATTTATGGATTTGGGCAGCTTGAGACGTAGGACGAGGAGTGAAAGTAAGCACAGATAGATTCAGACTGAAAATCAGGAAACGAATGACGTGCCATCCAGGAAAAAGGGACTTCCTGTGGAAGGCGTAGAGAGTGACTGTGTCAGCATACCGTTAGTAATGCACAGTGTAAACATGCACGTGTCTGAGCAATCGTACTGTTTTTATATCATTTTTATTTGGAAATCACAATAAGTCTGGAAACAGATTGGTGCAGTTTCTCTACTATCTTTAATGTCGTAAAATGAACATTAAAAACATTCTTACGGATTAAAAAATAAAAATTCAGTGTTCATTAATTTTGTACACATCAAATGAAAGTACCAAAAAAAATATTGTAAAGTTTGACTTGGTATTGTGGAGAATATGAGCATGTATAAGGGAATTAGGCATATGAGAATAATTTCATGAAATATGAATGTGTATCTGAGAATTTCGCCTCTGAAACATGTGTGTGTGTGTGTGTGTGTGTGTGTGTGTGTGTGTGTGTGTGTGTTTATCAGAAGCTCATTGCGGAGCAGCAGGATCAGCTGGTGCAGTATGAAAACGCAGCTGGTCAGTGTGTGACTGAACTGCAGAAGTCCCAGCTACAGGTCCAGTCTCTCCAGACTAAGATCATCGAGAGTGAAGCGAACAGCAAGGTACAAACCACGTTATTATGCTTTATTAAGGTCTTGATGCGCAGAAGCGACTTTATCTTGAAGTTGTTGGTAAGTTGTTGGTAAGGGTTTAAGGGTACATCATAACGTTCCAGCAGGCTGCGTAATACATCAGGCTACTCGTAAAAAATACCACTTATGTTATGCGAGGTGTAATAAACTTTTAAACCTAATCAAGCTCACAGTCCTTCCTCTGGTAAAGTGGCCTCCTCTTTATCTCCTGAACACGCTGTTTTTCACAGGCTGACAGCTGATACAGTCTGGGTTAAAGAAATCAGTGTAGTGATGGGGAAGTCAGTATATTGGAGAACGCAGGATTCACAAACACGTTTGAGCTACAGAGAGCTACGTGATTGTCACAGCACACCTACCTAACAGCACAATCGGGAATTAATTCCCCATGTTTCAGGCACACCGGCCTTGGCTCACGCCAGCAGGGTTGCCAGGGATTTTACACCAAACAAAATCAGATGTGCATGCACACTACAGTGAACTTGTTTTCCCCACGCAGAGACTTGGGGGGAAAAAGAAGAAAAATGCACCAAACTAGTTTTGGGAATCTTTGTACAGTTTTGGGGTGAAAACTATGCTGAGACCTGGCAACCCGGTACACCAGTGAAAGCCTGGCCGGAGACCTAACGTTTCGTTGGCTATGTGTGGTTTTTGTTCAAATGGATTTGCTGTTTGATTATTTCCATGGTGTCATGGTATCTAAGGAAGCACAGGATGTATAAACGTCAGCTTTTCCTGATATGCAGAGTTGGTTTCTGTGTATGTGGGTGCATGTGCAGGAGCTGCAGCAGCGACTTGGAGTTATGGAGTGTGAGCTGTTGTCTTTCCGGGAGACAGCACAAGGACAGGAGAGGACTATCCAGACTCTAAGCGACTCTCTTAGCACCAAAGACAACGAGGTGTGTGCACCTCCACAACTCTTCTGTTATCTTCTGAAGTGGACCAGATGGAGGCGGCTCCGCTGAAACTAATACACTAGTTAAAAAAAGCAGATGTGTGAAACCTGAAACAATCGAGTGCTGATTTAAAGGTGCATCAGTCAGGATTGTTTAAGACCGGATCTTTAGCTGTTAAATAGGCGAACGACAACAATACTCTTTTGTCTTTTTCGATACCGATACTGAAACCTTTAGTATCAGCCATTAGCGATCTCCATCCAGTATGTTTTTTTACAAACTCCTAAACTTTAAAATAATATTTTTCTTATATATTTAGAAAAACACTTTGCAGGAAGAAATAGATAAAATATGACTTACACAAGACTGCAGCTTTTTTTATTCAGTTAAACTCTTTCACTTACATGACAACATTATAGAGTATAAAGTATAAAGTATAATAAAATCAATACAAAATACAATCATGTCTCTTTATATGTAAACTTTTCCAGGTCGGAAAAAAAAAATCCTTTTTTAAAACCCAATTCCAGTCTTTTCCTTTAGTTAGTCAGATTAAATTAATTTCTTTTTTTTTTTCTGATATTCGATCCGCCATTTTTTGTCGTTCTCACCCACGAGCTCGGCCATTCAACCTACCAAGTTAACATAAACTCACAGAATTCGCCTCGTGCTGATTTATGAGAATAGTCGAGAGTGCCTTCGCTGTCCTGTTTTTCTTTGTAATGAGCTCCCATGAGATTTTCAGTTGGCCTTCATTACGGGTGTTAGCATTGTGTCGCTAGCTGTGTTAGCTGCTCAGGAGTTCGATTCCATTATCCAGCATTACATACATTTAAATGAAGGTGTTTCATCTAAAGTGAAACTAAGTAATAACAGTGTATCTACTTGAGTTGTTATGTAAAACCAGCTATTCAAACAGTTCAGTGCTTTGTACAGATTATGTTTATATACAAGTCCAGGAGGAACGTCGACTTTGTGCCCAGTAATAAATTGGCGAGTAATAAATGACTGGAGGACTGGGGGTGTGTCTATAAAAAACAGCCACATAATATAATATAATATATAATACAATATAATATAACTGATATAGTTTTCCAAAAACATTTTCTTAGCCACATATTATACTCATGCCAAAGCCAGTACTTAAACAATTAATTTTTATCATGTTCTATGAGTATTGCACATGTAAAGACATCTCAGTCTGTATGAATTTCAGTGTAATATTTTAAAAGGAGTGTTTGTGTTTTGTTGGATTAGATTGCTGACCTCCGCCAGCTCATAGAGGAGCAGAAGCAGCTTCTGATTTCTCTGAAGCAGCAGAACCAGCAACAGCAGCTGCAGAAATCGCAGGTGAGAAGTTCTTCTTTCCTGTGTACTCATGTACAATTTCATATATTCTCATACCCACTCGTATCACCAAAGACAAGTATCCTCTGAGAAACACTTTAGATGTGTGTGTGTGTGTGTGTTTGCACCCATTGTGTGCGTAGATGTCCACTACAGCACCTAGTCCACTGCAGGCCGAGCTCTTAGAGCTTCAGGCCTCTTTATTTTCAACCCAACTGGAGCTGCAGAGCGTCCAAAGAGCCCAGCGCCAGGCCCAGAGAAGAGAGGACGAGCTGGCACGTGCCAGCCAGCGCCTCCTCTCTGATCTCCAGGGGGTGCAGCACCATCACCGGGAAGCCGAGAAACACAATCAGGTGAGAGCTGAAAAAGCAAACTTGCCTGTCTCTCTATGTGTGGGTGTGTGTGTGTGTAAGATTGAATGAATTTGTCATTCATTCATAGGAGCTGCTTGCGGCTCTGCAGAGAGCGCGCTCAGACCTAGAGCAGATGGAAGAGAAGTGGAAGGAGGGAGAGAGAGACAAAGAGAGAGCGGTGGAGGAAAGAGAGAGAACCATCAGGGAGCTGAAGACCAGGCTGCAGCACAGGGAGCATCTGCTACACGTGAGCGGCGAACGCACAGCGCACACGTTAAGCAGTAGTCAGTCTGGACTTGTCTTGTCACTGGTTTATTAGCTGGGGACGAGCAAAAAGCATCCGAATGTGTGTGTGTGTGATGTGATTTTGTAGGGAAAATAAGATTTTTTCCCCACCCGACAAATGTACTGACGAGGACTGATTTATGCTTCTTAATTCCTCCACAAATCATGCACAGGACTACACTGAATTGTTGGATGGGCAGAAAGACCCAGGCGGAAGCAGAGACATCCTCATCCACAAGCTCAAGCTGCGCATTCGGGAGAGAGACAGAGCCCTAGAGGTATACGCCTGTGCATAAACATACGAATTCTGGATGTGAATTTGGAATTTCGAATGTGACAAAATAATAAAAAAATACACGTGATCGTCGTGTCCTTTACCCTAGCGTGCAGTAGACGAGAGATTTGTGTGTGTGGAGCAGAAGGAGGCCGAGGTGCGCAAGCTGCAGCTGCTCCTCCGGGAGAAAGAGAGGGACCTGCAGAAACTGCGCTGTGTGCTCTCCAACAACGAGGAGACCATTACGGTATTATTAACACACACACACACACACACACTCGCTTGTGCACACAGATTACACTTTTAATTAACGTTATCGGATGTCATTTGAATGTCATATATGTTCGTTTTGTGTTGTTAGAGTTTGGAGGTGTTGGTTCGAGGTAAATCCGTAGAGCTGGAGCAGGTGAGTGAAGCCTGGAGAGGCAGTCAGCGTGTCCAGCGGGAGTGTGAGGACAGACACGACTGCAGCATGACCGAGAGAGACACACTCATCAGCCAGCTCCAGACAGCACTACACACACGCACAAAAGAGGCTGAGGTAAAAGACTTCATTATTGTGAAAAAAAAAACAAATCTACTTATTGAGTGTTAAAAAGACAAAAATAAACATGTAATTACATTTTTTTTGCACTCTTTTTGCATTTTTTTTTGGATCATGCTGGATTCCAGTCATAATGCACGCCTCAAACAGGAAGCATGTGAACCTCACTCTGAAATTTCTTTGACAGGATATTCAGATTCGTTTGGCTCCAAAAGTGTGCATCCTACATAGTTTCTGAATGAAAAAAATAAAAAAATGTACCTCTGTATATTACGGTTCATCTACGAGATAAATAGAATTCCAAATGGTTAAAAGTAAAATGCACATACAACAATCCAAAAGGCAAAATAAACAGAGAAAAAAAACACTTTGAGTAATCGTGTGTGTGTTTTTAGTTATTGGAATAACTGTCTGTCGTTGTCTGGTCGTCTGTCGCAGGAGTTAACAGCTGCTCTCCTCAGTAAGGTGCCACTGAGCTCCAGTGAGGTCGCGGAGAAGCTGAAAGCTCAGCTGCACATGAAGGAACGTCTTTTCCAGGAGCTGCAGGCGGAGCACAGCCGACAGACGCAGGAGCACCACACACACATCCAGGAGCTGCTTAACGCCATCTGTACCAGGGAGCAGTGTATCAAGGTGATGCACCACCACGGCCCTCACCTCATGTTAGCTGGAAATGTTGTAGAATTGTAACAGGATGTAAATAGTAAAAGAAAATATGCCCATGCTATCACACACTAATCCCATTTGTCGTATTCACAAATATTAATGATCATGTTTACACACTTCAAGTACTTCAACCGAAAATGAACATAGTCTCTGTGACTGTCATTTTCATCGAGAAATTAAGGCAAACACATATCCCAAGAGAGACGTAAAGATCAAGCATAAGACTGTAGAGCTACATTCAGATGATTCCCTCTAAACTTTCACGCACGCATTTCCCAGGATTCGGCAGAGCGTGCAGGTCAGGTGATGTCAGAGCAGGCGGCGCGTCTACAGGAGCTGCGCAGGCAGGTGGTGTCGGCAGGAAGCAGATCACCGGGTACATCAGAGCCTCCTGAAGATGCACAGCTCCTCCAGGAGGAGCTCCAGCTGGTGCTTTCCAAAGAGAGGGAGGCACAGAGGGAGCTGTCCGTCCTGCGCTCCACCTTAGCAAACAGCCAGGAGCAGCTCCAGGCCCAGACTGCACTGCTGAACGCTTCGAACCACACGGTCAGCACAGGCATCTAAACCAATACCTGCCTATAAACTCATCTAGCACTAAGAGGCCAGAGGAGTTGAGGCTAAAACTGAAAAGTATTAACCCTAGGAGTAAACAGAAGGACTATCTAGGACTACGATCGGGGAAACACAAAACTTTCACAGTGTTTTTTTCTGTCCCCGTTCCCAAAATTAGAAAGTCAGTGCTATTCACTTTACTACCTACATGATTACATATGTTAATTATTTAAAAATATACGGGGGTGGACAAATCAGTGTCTGGCCTACAAGATAAAATTATAAAAAACATAAATATTATATACAAATAATTTGACTTGCGATATGAGGAGAGAACACTAGAGCTCATAGCCGAAACATTGGCCAAAAAAAAAAAAAAAAAAAAATTCAGGACTCCCGAAAAGTGATTGCTCTATTTTCGGGAGATTGCGAATTCGAAATACAGACGATGCCGCAGCCAGGAGTCTAGGGAGCAAAATTAGCCATGCTCTCTGGGTGGGAGGGATCTTGTTACTCTCTCTCTCTCTCTCTCCCTTCTCAATCAAAGTGACACTAGCCAATCGCGGGCTTCTGTGAGCTCATGTATGCGGAAGAGGGCGGATAGCGCGTTCCTCTGAGTGTGGCTTCATGTGTCTTGGAGGAAGCACGAATTTTCCCCACCAGCTGGTGTTAGTAGTTGTCATGTGATAGCTGGTGGGTGGGAATTGGCAAGACCAAATTGGGGAGAAGATTTGGAAGTAAAAAAAAAAAAACTTTATTAGGAGAGGATAAAGACTATGGGTACACAGTCATCCCCTCCACAGGATTTTATATACTTCTTTGTTGTGTATTAATGCGTTTAACTAGCTGCTTACCTGGTTATACGTTATTACATTAGCTATCAGTTAGGATTTCAGGCAACAGAAAAATGGGACTGGTCAGCACACTGGAGTTTACACGTCCCCGATGATCTAGCTAATAATAAATGTATCATTTCTCCACCTCTGAAAATAGACAAACATATAGAATGTATGGAACACAAGCTTGGCTTGGACTCTACACTATGCTGTATGTTTGTTCATCTGTCTTTAACAGAGTAAACCTGAGCACCCGGTATCTATGGAGACGGAGCAGGCCGCCAGCTCACACACTGATACAGGAGGTGGGCATGAGGACACTCCCCTGTTTGGGCTATAATGACATCCCCTATACTTACATACTTCAGAGTGATTGTATGTCATGCTGCCTTAATAGTGTGTAGTCGCTATATAAGCTGCAAAGACATATGACGTTATGATGCATGTTTTGAGATTCCTTGCATAACTAGCATGAATAATTGTTGTCATGTAAATGTTTATGGTGATGATGGCTAGCACACGTTAACTTTTGCACGATGTGATCGTTGATAGACTGAATATTCATTGACTTGAATGATTTTTTAAACATTTATTCATGTAAATCTGTTCTATGTCCTTTGTGTTGCAATGCAGTCATTTTTAAAGTCATATATTTATTTAATTTACTTAAGTATGGAATTTTAGGGCTAAGTTACTATTTCCTGCTTCAGTATGAGCAATTTATGATACACTTAAGTGAATTATATATTTTTTACATTATGTTAAAATCTCTTGTGATTTCATAGTATGGATTTTTGCACATTTTTTTTGCAATCACTGAACTAAAAAAAAAAAAACCCTTCTGTCCCACAGTAGTGTTGGTGATTCATTATTCTAACTATCCAGTCTTGTAATGAGTAGAGCTGTACAAATGAGCAACTTACACACGAGATAATAACATAACATTCTTTTAAAACTTGTTTTTGAACTTGTGTATTAGTCAGATTCAGCCTTAATGTGGCGAATGGTAACTGGAGTGAGCTTGTGCATGTGAAATAACAGAAACTGTTGTTACATGCATGTATGACTGTCAATCATTTGCAGGCTGAAGAACTTTCCACACAAAGGAAATTTCTTTCTGTGATAGAAGTTACCGTTTTACTACTAATGTATTCAGTACTCATGGTTCTGCTGTGTAATATGGCTTTTATAATTCAGAAGAAATG
>CM040993.1:2113145-2161577 GCA_022985145.1 Pangasius djambal | reverse complement strand
TTTTTTTTTTTTTTTTTGCAATAGTGTGCAAAATGATCATCAATAAGTGCATGTTTTTTTACCAAGGTAGACAGATTTCTCTCTTTTTTTGCATCTTAAGGTAGTACAAACACTAAACACTGGAGGACTGCCAAGCAGAGGCAGACCTCCAGACATTTTGTTTGTGTAAACTTTTGCTACTAGAACTAGAACCCTATGCATTCAACTTTTTAAAAAAAAAAAACAAAACTGTAAACCTGAGAAAAGTTGGACTGATTTTTTTTTTTTTTTTGAAAGGACGTACAAAACCTGCTTCACTGGTGCGCAATGTCTATTCCACAAAAGTCCTGCAGCACTAAGATCCAAGGAACGGACTCAGGCTTTAAACAGAGGCGGATGTGGACAATATGGCTTCGAATAATTTTAGATTATGGCATTCCTAACACATAAAACTACATTATAAGTAATTTGTCTTTAAATGTAAAAGCTGTATTTGGCAATTTTGGCCCAAATGCAGTAAATCCCTCAAGTCGGAATCCAGCCCAAAAGTAGACCATGGTAAGGTATAAAATCTTCTATTTTCGCAAGATGTGTGTGTTCATATTGCCCAGTTACTCCAGATACTCTAGATTAGATCTTATTACTATGAATTATTGGGAAACTGGTGTGCTGGTATTCAGGAAATGAGCTCAGTTACACTCAGTACAGATAAAAGCCTACACTATGACTCCTTCCTGCTGTTGGTGCCTTTGGAAATACGCTTGGGTTCATGCAACTTCCCAAAAATATTACCCCAACACACGCATGCTTGACTCACACATATACCCCCTCCCCCTGCACCCACCTACTCGCACACATACACCTCACTTCGAAATGCCTAAACCAGTCTTCATGTACTCGTACACCACGTAGCTGATGCTGACAGCAGGAATCACTTTCATGAAGTTGGGTAAAATGCCACGGTACAGGCCAAAGAAGCCTTCCTTCTCCACAATCTTCTTTGTTAGTTTGGTCATGGACACCGGCTCCGAGCCCTCCACAGACGCTGGAGGAGAAATAGTCGAAGATAAGATTCTCTCTCTCTCCACCTATTTATTTATTTTTTTCCAACTGAACATATTTTAGTATTAATCCAAACAGGAAACTACAACGTTTGAAATCCCTGCAAGGCTACTTTAAAAAGCCAGACACATTTCAAAATGTAGTTCAACCAAAGTGTTTCTAGATCATTACAGTTTACTTGCAGCAGGTCTTGTATGTTGCAAATGCATGGGCCTGTGAATATGGAGATTAATATGCAACATGGGGTAAATATTCCGAGCTACGTATGTTAAGAATATTTACCCTGGGCCTGCATGCGTGTCCGGATCAGGGCGAGAGGGTAACTGGCCAGCTGACCGCATGTGCTGGAGATGGTACCACACCCCAGCAGAACGAGTATCCCAGGGTTAGCGGACTCTGTAGCGTAGTGTGACAACCAGGCGTTCTTTAGGGTCTGTGTGGAGAGAGGAAAGGAAAAACAGTGAGAGAAAGGTGAGAGAGAGAGAGAGAGAGCTGTTGTTGCTTGAGGTTGTGTATGTATCTACACCTACACACCAGAAGAGCTACGAAAACATTTTTTCTATTTTTTTCTTGTACTACAATAAATTGGCTTTGGACAACAAAAGAAAGCGAAGAAGAAACACCACAAATTCTATGTATGTGCAATTTGTAAAAACTCCCCAATCCCTGCATGTATCTTCTCCTGCTTTTGCATGGCCTGAATTTCCTTATTGGAACAGGCTCTTATATTTTATGACAATGTTTCCAAGTAATAAATACAGTGGATATAAAAGTCTACACACCCCTGTTATAATAATTTTAAAAAAATACAGGTTTTTGTGATGTAAAAAACAATGAAACCAACATAAACCATGTCATCTTTTTCCACCTTCAATGTTTCATAGGCAACAAAATTGAAAAACAAATAAGGTTTAGGGGAGGAAGAAAAAGAACAATCACATTTAAACTTCAAAAGTAATTATCATGTACCTCACTGTCAAAAGGCAATTGATAAGGAGATGGGTACAAAAGCATTTCGAAAACACCATGGAACTCTGTGAAGACCATCATCATCAAGTGGACAAAATGGGGCATCACAGTGACATTACCAAGAACAGGACGTCCCTCCAGAATTGATGAAAGGACAAAAAGAAAACATATCAGGGAGGCTGCCAAGAGACCAACAGCAACATTAAAGCAGCTGCAGGAATATCTGGCAAGTACTGCTCACTCCTTGCATGTGACAACAATCTCTTCTATTCTTCACGTTTGAGTTAAGGGGTAGGGTGGCTAGAAGGAAGGAAGGAAAAAAATCCAAGCCATAATCACCACAAACCATGTGGGAAAATGTGTTATGTGGTCTGGTGAGAACAAGGTAGAACTGTTTGGGCATAATTCGAAAAGATATGTTTGGCACAATAACAAGACGGGTTATCACTTAACCAACACCATGCCCACGGTGAAGCATGGTGGTGGCAGCATCATGCTATGGAGATGCTTCTCTTCAGCTGGGACTGGAGCTCGAGTCCAGATAGAGTTAGACAGCTGATGACAAAGAAAAATTTCACCTTCCAGCACAATAACGACCCAAAGCACAAATCCAAAGTCAACAAAGGAATGGCTTCAGAAGAAGATGATTTAGGAATGGCCCAGATCTAGATCCTATCGAAAACCCGTGGAATGACTTGCAGAGGGCTGTGCACAGGAGATTCCCTCGCAATTTGATAGATCTGGAGCATTTTTGCAATGGAGAGTGAAATGAAATTACCAAATCAAAATGTGCTATGTTGGCAGACTCTTTCCCAAAAAAGACCGAGTGCAGTATTACAAGCAAAAGATGCTTTAACAAAGTATTAGTTAAGAGGTGTGCACACTTATACAACCAGGATACTGTAAGTGTTTTCTTTTTCCTTCCCTAAAATGTTTTTGTTTCTCAGTAGAATTTTGTTGGTAGCTATATCCGATTAAAGGTGGATAGAGGTGGATCTTGGTTTAATTTTTTTACATCACAAAAAACCTGTGATTTTAACAGGGGTGTGTGTAGATATTTTATATACTGACCGCAAATGTTTTCTTGAGTTAGTGATCAGTAGGGTGTTCTGTGTATAATAATAACAGTGAAAGCAAAATGTGTTCTCTTTAAGGTTAGGTGGGAAATATAGTGTCTTGAAAAATGACCAGACAGCTAACACCTGGTCTCACACTACTGAGATAATCCGTGAGCCATTCATCAACCGAAATTAATCTGTCAGATGTTTCCATCCCAAAAATCCATTCTGTTAACTGATTTGCACAGCTACAAGCCTTAATACTAGACCTGAATACAAACATCTGCCATGTTCTATAGTTCTGTATCTAGTAGAAACTGCACCTCATAGATAGCCAGGTCTATTCCTGCGTAGGGAATGATACCCAGGATATTGGGAATGTAGCCTTTATAAAAAGCCTTTAATCCTTCTTTCTTCAGGATCTTCTTGGCACAGTCGAACATCCCGGAATACTGTCCGGTTTTCCTCAGTGTCAGTCTTGTCTTCATCACCTGAAGAAAAAGAAAAAAAAGACTCACAAATTATCCTAATGATTCAGGGTTAGTGTTTGTTCTTCGGATGAATACTGATCAAAGAACAAATAAGGCGTAGTTCTCTTTTATGCTCCTACCTCCATAGGGTAGATGGCTGTCTGTGCTGTGGCTCCAGCCAGAGAGCCTGCCATGAACCTCTCGTGAGGCTGAATCTTTCCTCCCTCTGAGGACAGCAGCTTCTTATACTAGCGGAGAGATGATCATGGAGATGTTACGTTATCGCTGCACAGCGACACCGGCCTGGTAGTTTACTAGGATTACTAGGGCTAGTGTTAAGTTATACTCATTCATCCTGCATTGTTACTGGAGAACAGCAATAGCTGAAGTTGGTATCTAATGTGTTAAGAGAAAATTCAGGCTGTATCTACACTCCACTTTATTAGGAACACCTGTACATTCATGCAATTATCTAAAATCAGCCAATCATGTGACAGCAACCCACTGCAAAAAGCCATGCAGATGCAGGTCAAGAGCTTCAGTTAATGTTCACATTCAACATCAGAATGGGGAAAAAGTGCGATCTCTGTGACTTTAACCGTGGCATGGTTGTTGGTGCCAGATGGGCTGGTTTGAGTTTTTCAGAAACTGCTGATCTCCTGGGATTTTCACACACAACAGACTGTAGAGTTTACAGAGAATGGCGCGAAGAACAAAAAACACTGAGAGAGACAGTGACAGTTCTGTGGGCGGAAACACCTTGTTGATAAGAGAGTTCAGAGGAAAATGGCCAGATTGGTTCGAGCTGCAAGGAAGGATATAGTAACTCAAATAATCATTCTTGACAACTGTGATGAGCAGAAAAGAATCTCAGCATGCACAAAACATCAAACCTTGAGGTGGATGAGCTTCAATAGCAGAAGACCACACTGGGTTTCACTCCTGTCAGCCAAGAACAGGAATCTGAGGCTATCATGGGCACAGAGTCACCCAAACTGGACAGATGAAGATTAGGGGAAAAAAAATATCACCTGGTCTTTCTCCAGTCTTCAACTGTCCAGTTTGGGTCAGTCAGGAGATCAGCAGTTTCTGAAATACTCAAACCAGCCCATCTGGCACCAACAACCATGCCACGGTTAAAGTCACAGAGATCACACTCTTTCCTCATTCTGATCTTTGATGTGAACATTACCTGAAGCTCTTGACCTGCATCTGCATGATTTTGTGCCACATAATCGGCTGAATGTATTTTCATCTGTAGAACATTTTTCTGGTGTGCATGACCACTGGCTTGAGTCTCTGTTTGTCATCATGCCATATGTTGACAGAGACAGATCCGAGAGCTGTACAAGGTGTACAAAGCTGTAACCGCTGCACAAGGACAATGCTAGGGGGTGAATACTTTCTGAAGGCACTGTAGCTACATCGCTCCCAAACCTTCAGACAAATCTGTCCACCTGACACTACAGTCTTGCATGTGTTTATACGGCTAATAAACATGTGTGTTCATCTCTCACCTGCTCATACGCCATGAACTTGATGGCTGTTTCCGGGGCAATCTTCAGTACATTGACACCATTGCCCCGCCACAAAGATGTGATGCCGCCCTCTTTAATCATCTGCTTGAACCCACTCATCAGACTGATTTTGTTGGATTTTGACGCATGAACCTGTAACATTAAACATAGTGGCTATACACATAGTCTTTACCATCGACCACAGATGCTGTCTATTTAATCAAATATACTGAGAGTGTGTGACCTAAGCTCAAAAAAGCGCAGAGGAAATAAAAGAAATAAACAAAAAGCTGCTGCGATAGACTGTACCTGCATAAACACTTTCATTCGGTCCAGCGGAGCTGTTCCTGTGCGCGACACTGCCCCTGCCACTGCACCCGCGACCAGCTGCTTCCACCACAGACCAGTCGTCTTCTCCTCTTCTGTGAACTCATCTGGGATGGTGAGACTGTCGCCTATATCCAACACCTAAGGCACAATGTGTATAAACCAGTAACACCACTATACATCGATGGATGGGGTTGAGAGGGGCTAAAAGATAATATGTACATAATTTGTAGTGTATTTATTGAGCAATTAATTTTCTTGATTTATTTTCACTTTCCTGGACCCCGTTCTCTGTATGTCACTTAACAAACCCGAGATGAAATGACGCACATTTCCAGTATGCCAGGTTTACTAATCAGGGTCGTTCCAAACAGGCTAATTTTCAAACACACCTGAGAACGTAATTAGAACAGCCAGATTGAGTCGGAGATAAATGAGCACTCCTGTTTTGCCTGGAAAAGATAATATGGAGTATACAAACACATTACTGACAATGGTTTGTTGACACCTGACCATCACACCGATGAAACCAAGATGAACTTGTACCAAAATGATGGGAAGAGAAAAGTATGGCAAAAGAAAGGAACAGCTCATGATCCAAAGTATACCACATCATGCGTCAAACATGGTGGAGGCAGTGTTATGGCATGGGCATGTATGGCTGCCAATGGAACAGGCTCACTGGTGTTTATTGATGATGTGACTGCTGACAGAAGTAGTAAGATGAATTCTGAGGTGTATAGGGCTATACTCTCTGCTCACATTCAGCCAAATGCTACAAAACTGATAGGACGCCGCTTCACAGTGCAGGTGGATAATGACCCTAAACATACTGCGAAAGCAGCTCAAGCCTTTTTGAAGGCAAAGAAATGGAATATTCTTCAATGGCCAAGTCAGTCGCCTGATCTCAACCCAATAGAGCTGCTTTTCACTTACTGAAGACAAGACTGAAGGCAGAAAGACCCACAAACAAGCAGCAACTGAAGGTGGCTGCAGTGAAGCCTGGCAAAGCATCTTCAGGGAGGAAACTCAGAATTTGAGTTTTGAGAACATGGGCTCCAGACTTCAGGCAGTCATTGACTGCAAAGGATTTTCATCCAAGTATTAAAATTATGGTTATATTTACAATCATGTCACTTTGTTCAAATACCTTTGAGCCCCTGAAAATGGAGGTACTTTGCTGAAAATGGCTGTAATTCCTAAATGGTAAAGGCCATATTTTTGTGGAACCTCTTAAAATAAAGCTGAAAGTCTACACTTCCATCACATCTTGATTGTTTTATTTCAAATCCATTGTGGTGATGTATAAAGGCAAAATCACAAAAACTCTGTCATTGTCCAAATACTTCCAGACCTGACTGTATGTTGTTTTTTTCCATTATTATAATATTCAATAATTATTATGATGTGAAATAATTTTCACATCAGTATTGGGGTTATACATGTGCTTACTGAAGCACTATGTAACAGACTGGGTCATTGTTAAAGGTATTGTGTTAAACAGAATGGCGTTATAAGACTTCTGCCCTAATCATTCACCTATAAACTGTGCTGTTTCACCCCATCCATCTCCAAGGTCAACCCATACACCATGAACAGCCCAAGGCCAACTCTCTATCACTTCACAATACAACAGTTAGTCTTACTAATGACCACCATAACCACACCTCTTATGAATACTTAACTTTCACCTCACAGCAACCTTTCATTCAATCCTAATCTCACTGCCTGTGCTTTTACGGCATCAATTGTCTTATGTAATGATGTAATTCTGCTGTAACACTTGCACTATGAACAGTTTTACTTTGTCTGCAGCAGACTGTCTGAATATTTTACACAGTAAGACCGGCATGTTTTGCCTGGCAATAGTATTAAATTCCCGCCTACATAATTAGAGTGGGCTCATGTGAACGTTAACTTGGCCGCGTCTACTGCGTCAGAGTATTTAGGTGCACGTAAATTGCTAATATACCACATGACACCCTATTTTAAATGGTAATTAAATCCTTGTAGATGCACCACATACAGCAGAACAGTGTGCTATTTGAAGCCAATTAAACACGCTACTATCACACCTCTGAAAGGAATGTCTGTCTATCCTGATTTCTTTCATTGTTTTGTCCTCTCTCTCAGTCCTTTTCCCATTCTACAGGGTTATAAAATGGCAGGCGAAGCTGCTCAGGAGGCCACTTGTCTGTGAGCTGTAGTGCTTGCTTGTGTGTGTATGTGTGTGTGTGTTCCTCGTTCATAACAACTACTTTCCCAGAAAAAATATTTCTTGGGGCCAAGGGTCAAATTCAGATTTAAACAAACAACACATTATCTAATGCTCATGCCCCACGAGGGAATCTGTTTGGATCGCTCTGGAAAAGTGTGTGAGGTGCTTACAGTAGAGTGTTTCCAGTAGCGTATGATCTCCTCCAGGTCGGTGGCCGGGTTGAAGAGGAAGTGCTGCCTCCATTCATTCCACTCAACTGTCATAGTGCCATCCACGTCAATGCTGAAAGATTAAGATCAGAGATCGAGAGTTGTCCCTGAACATCTGGACATGCTTAGACTCTTAAAATAATATAAAGTAAGTTTCCATAGTAACACTATGGAAAAGGCAAGGCACTATTTAGTCAGTCATTCCTATTATACATGCAAAATCATACACAGAGCAGTAAAGTACACATACGTATTGTATAACAATATATATAACATGTTCAAAGGTATGTGCCCCCTTCTTATGAATGAGTTCAGGTGTTTCAGCCACACCCGTTGCTAACAGGTGCATAAAATCAGCCACATAGCCATACAATCTCCAGAGACAAACACTGGCAGTTGAATGGGTTGCACTGACGAGCTCAATGACTTTAAACATCTCACTGTCATAGGATGCCACCTTTGCCACAAGTCAGTTTGTGAAATATCTGCCCCAGTCACCTATTAAGTGCTATGATTGTGAAATGGAAGTGTCTTGGAGCTCAGCTATGAAGTGGTAGACCACGCAAACGCACAGAGCAGGGCCACAGAGTGCTGAGGCGCGTAGCGTGTAAAAATCGCCTATCCTATATTGCTTCACTCAATACTCGAGTTCCAAACTGCTTCTAGAAATAACATCAGCACAAGAACTGTGTGTTAGGAGCTTCAGGAAATTGGTTTCCATGGCCAAGGAGCTGCACGCCAGCCTAAGCTCACTATGTGCAATGCAAAGTGTCAGCCGAAGGGGTGCAAAGCACATCGCCAATGGACTCTGGAGCAGTGGAAATGTGTTCTCTGGAGTGATGAATAAATGTTTTTAATGCTAATGCTACAGCATACAAAGACATTGTAGACAACTGTGTGCTTCCAACTTTGCGGCAGCAGCTTGGGGAGGGCCATTTCCTGTTCCAGCATGTGCCTGTGCACAAAGTAAGGCCCATAAACACATGATTTGATGAGTTTGGTGTGGAGGAACTCCAGTGATCCGCACAGAGTCCTGACCTCAACACCTTTGAGTTGTACTGGAATGTTAGTTGCGAGCGAGGCCTTCTCGTCCAACATCAGTCCCTGACCTCACTAATGCTCTTTGACTGAATGGACACAAATTCCCACAGACATGCTCTAAAATGTACAAAAACTTCCCAGAAAAGTGGAGACTATTATAACCGCCAAGGTGGGGCCAACTCCATATTAATCCCTATGGGTTTGGAAAGGGATGTTCAACAAGCTCCTGTGGCTGTGATGCTCTGGCCATATAGTGTATACTCTGGGCAGCAGGTTATTGTAGGTTACTGAAGATGAAGATTATATACTGTAAAACTTGTTTAAAAGATCTTTTATGACTAAGGACTTTTCTAACATTGTTCGAGGTGTTATAAAAAGGCAACTTTTAAAAGATTTATTCCCAAAATAGAATAAATATCACCTGCCTGAAATCATTTCTGCTGCGTTGTCTTCCTCCTGGACATTTGACTCTTGTCTCAAATCTCAACCTAGTTTACAACTCAATCCCAGATAATTCACTTTATATCTCCGTGACTGCACATATGCTCAGGGCAATGAGAGAGCGAAGATAAATTGGATTACAGGCTACAACGATGCCCACTACACACAAATATGTTTGGCTTTTTTCTTGTCTTAGTGGATCTCTCGAAACATTTCCCCACTTGTCAGTATTTGTTATTCTAGATTCAGCTTGTAGGGCTTGAGCCCTCTAGCAGCCTCAACACACATTAATGCTCACTGTTATAGTGTTAACAGTTTTTTGGTATGACTCTTTGATCATATGAAGCTGACAAATGGAGCACTGTTACTCTGTAATAATGTTCATGCAAGTTTTGGTTTTATCACTACCTTTGAAGAATCTTTTCTGCTTTTTCCTTTGATATGTTCATACCCAGCTCTTTAAGTGCCTGTTGAATCTCTGTGTAGTCAATGCGTCCTGTGGAGAAAATCGACATAACAAAAACACATCTTAATAAATAAAAGGATATTAAAAAAATATACACACAGTCATGAGAAAAAGAAAGTACAACTCTTTGTACAATCCTTTGTTTTGATTTATCAGGGCCTAAATAACAATTGTGTAGTCCTCACAAACTTCTATAAATAAACAACACAACACAACATGTTGCCATTTTATCCCAAAAGGTAAACCAACATTCAGAAACCAGATGGTGAAAAAATAAGTACAACCTTTCTACAATTATTAAGAGAGTAATTAGCAGCCAGGTGCTACTACAAGATTAGTTAATCATTAAGAAGTGTGACTACCTCTATAAAAGCAGAACTTTTGGCAGTTTGGTTTTCTGGAGCACTCAGGTGTGTGTCTACATCATGTCAAGAAGAAAGGACATCAGCGATAACCTCAGAGAAGCAACTGTTGCTGCTCATCAATCAAGGGTTATAAGGCCATCACCAAACAATATGAAATTCACCATTCTACAGTGAGAAAGATTGTTTACAAATGGAGAGCCTTCAAGACAGTTGCCAATCTTCCCAAGAGTGGGCGCCCCAGCAAATTCAGTCCAAGCCCAGAACGTTTAATGCTCAGAGATATAAAGAAAAATCCAGGAGCTAACCCGCCACAAACACCCCATACCAACTGTCAAGCATGGTGGTGGAGGGGTGATGATTTGGGCTTGTTTTGCAGCCACAGGATCTGGGAAACCTGCAGTCATTGAGACAACAATGAACTCCACTTTATACCAGAAGATTCTTGAGACAAATATAAGGCCATCTGTCTAGCAGCTTAAGATGGTCTGAAATTAGGTCATGCAACAGAACGATGATCTCAAGCACAGCAGCAAATCTACTGATTGGCTAAAAAAGAAAAAAATGAAGGCATTGCAATGGCCAAGTCAAAGTCCAAACCTCAACCTCAATGCTGTGGAGGGATCGTATAAGAGCTGTGCATAAACGAATGCTCTCAAACATCAATGAACTGAAGCAATGCTGTAAAGAAGAGTGGGGAAAACTTTCTGTTGGTTGGTTATTTGTTTGTTTATACAAGTTATTTAGGCCCTCTTTAACTAGGATAAAGAGGTGGTAAAAGTTCAACGCAGTACACAAATCTTGCAGTGAAACAGAGCATTTTGGACAAAATTCCTTTGTCAGCTGTGTAGGCAGAGTGCTTCTGAGGCTGTAGTGAAACCAGTGTATATGCAAAATGCTCAATGATGTAATATCTGTATTCAAAACATGATATTTACATCAAAGAAGCTTCTATAGGCGGACCGACAATGACATCAAGGTCCTCCATTTAGTCTATTATTACTAATGCCATTTCAGCAGGACATCTCCTTAATTTTGCCCAGGAACATAATGGTGGAAAATCCCCACTACAGCCATTTCTATCTTCTCCTCAAAATTTGGTCTGATTGTTTCAGCTTGTTCTTGTCAAACAGAAATTATACCGTAGTATCTAGACAGCATTTTTCAGCTAATTGTTCAGCCTTTTCCAACATTTTGTCAAAGACTCGTCACATTTCCTACAAATCTTTGAATGCTTCAAAGAGCAGTCGCTGCAAAACAACCCCTTACTTTTTTCCCCACGGACATCAAATACCTGTATACAGTCATTCCTAATGAAGATGGATTGAGAGCCCTAAAACCTTTTCTAGATGCCCGACTATAAAAGAATCCACCTGCTAAGATTCTCCTAAGATTATCAGAGCTTGGGGTAACACTTACATTTTGAGCTTCAATTCCAAATTTTACTCACAGATAAGAGATGTTAGTAAGGGGACTAAAACAGGACCCTCCTATACCCTCTTCATGGATTTATCGAGCAAGTTCTTTAAGCAATTTACTGGACATGTACCACACTATATCTTAGGTATGTCAATGACATCTTTGGCTTTTTATTTCCTCCTTCTCCGCATTTCAGTCAGCCGTGGAATATACATGAAGTATTGCTCACCCTGCTGTAATTGTAGCGAAAAGGTGGTTCTACAAAGTATTGACTCAGGGGGACTGAATACAAATGCACATCACACTTTTCAGATATTTTTTGTAAAAATTTTTGGACACCATTTATCATTTTCTTTCCACTTCACAATTATGTGCCACTTTGTGTTGTTCTATCACATAAAATCCCAATAAAATAATTTTTTTTTTTGTGGCTGTAACGTGACAAAATGTGGAAAAGTTCAGTGGGTATGAATACTTCTGCAAGGCACTGTAATGAGACTTTAACACCAAAATCCTCCAGGATGATCCTTACACAGCTTCCCTTTTTAAGGAACCTCCACTCATCTCCTACAGCAGGGGTTCCCAAACATGTGGCTGCTTTCCTTCCTTCAAATTAATATTCAATTAAAATCGTTAATATTTTGAAATGTTACTGGGAGTCGTATTCAGACAAGCCATTCTCAAATGTGCTATTTTCGTTCATTTCAGTTTCCTATAGTTCAGCAAAAATTCCAACAAATTTCCCCATCCATATCCCTCCGTTAAACAAACTACCATTGTGTCTCAGATCACATACTTATGTACTATTACATTAACTAACTACAGTAAGTGTTTAAATGTAATGTCAGAGTTTTCGATTTGACATGCAGCCCAATGACAACAATCATGACGACAATGGAAAGTTTTAGAGAGAGAGACACAGCTTGTGTTTAACATCACTGTGCATGAAAACGCTAAACTTTTGACAGTTTGACTTGAAATCCAGATAAACCAAGCTGCTTGGTGTCGGCCCGTAACACACCGCCTCGGGATGGATTATTTTCCTATAACACCACAACACTTTCCACTAGACTGGTAAGTCAAGGAACACTCCTTTGGTTTTTGGTCATTTTCACATACGTATCCTACAGACATAATAATATGTTCAAATGTTAAATGTTACTGTAGTCACAGAAAATTCATAATGTCCATTTGGGGTCGTTTGCCCAAAAAGTTCAGGAACCGCTGTCCTACAGACAGGACAGAAGCACCTGCTTGTCAGGAGAGAGTTAAATGATCAGGACAACAGAACCTGAGGCACTCTTGCATGCAACGGTTCTAGATGTTCATCATGTGAATTCATTAACACAAGCCACTAAAATCATAGGCCCTGAAGGGTCGGTTTTTATTACCCATCACTCTATTGTTGTCTATTGTCTTTCCTGTTAGAGATGTAATCAGTGAAGATATGTACATCGGAGAAACCAAGACGAGACTGGCCAATCATCCTGTCGAGCAAATTCACACCATCAGAATGAAGGATTTCTCCATTCCAGAGGCAAGACACTTCAACAGCGATGGGCATAACATTAATGACATCTCTGTGTGCATCGCATCACTGTTGTTATGGGAGCAATGAAATGAGGAAACGTAAGGAAATGGAGCTCATCTACACTCTCGGAACTTTAGAAGCCCAAGGAAATGACTGTCATGTTTGGAGTACAGCTATTACACCATCAAGCATGTTGCATATCTGTCATGTGTGTCAGATCTTTTTATTCACATTTCATGTGATAGAGCAAACAACAAACCAAGTGAAAAACAAACAGAAACATTTTAGGGAAAAGAATAAAACTTACAACAACCTGGATGTATAAGGAAATCTTTCTTCATCTTCAGCTGTCTAACAGAGGCCTGCAAATTTATGCCAAAATAGAGTGCTATTTGGAGTTATCCATGATTCCAGTCCCAGCTGAACAGAAGCAGCCCCATAGCATGATGCTGCCACCACCATGCTTCACTGTGGGTTTGGTGATCTTTAGGTGATGAGCTGTCTTGTTTTTGCACCAAACATCTTTTAGAATTATGTCCAAAAGGTTCTACCTTGGTCTCAACAGACGATATCACATTTTGCCACATGATCTGGGGTGATTTCTGCAGGCCTGGATGTTTCCTTTCCATAAGAAAGGGCTTCCATCTAGCCACCCTACTCCACAGCACAGACATGTGAAGAATATGAGAGATTGTTGTCACATGCATGGAGTGAGCACTAACTGCAGATACTCCTGCAGCTCCTTTAATGTTATTGTAGGTATTTTGGCAGCTTCCCTGATTTTTTTTTTTTTAATTGCCCTTTAGTCTATTTTGGAGGGAGGTCCTCTTTTTGGTGATGTCACTATGATTTTCTCCACTTGCTGATGATGGCTTTGACAGAGTTCCATGGTACAGCTAATATCTTGCCAATTCTTTTGTACCCATCTCCTGAGCTCTTTACAGACCACGGCTTCAGCAGTTGGATGAAACCAAGAAGATGTCAAGAAAATCCCACAGACACAGCTGATCTTTATTCGGAGTTAATCAGAATCACTTCATTGATGACAGCTGTATGATAATCACTTAACACGAGTCTGAATGTGATGGCTAATTCTGAGCACAGTCACATGCCCCATTATACAAGCGTGTACATACTTACGCAACCAGGCTAAATGTTTCTGTTTGTCATTCACTGAATTTTGTTGGCTGCTATATCACATAAGGTGGAAGATGATCTGACATGATTTACATTTGGTTTCTTTCTTTCTTTCTTTTTTTAAATCATAAAAACCTGCAGAAATGTAAGTCCAACTTCTATGTTCTGAAGAATCAGTACATTCAATTTATAAGATAAGATATTGAATAAACAGGCTGTATCTTATGAAATGCTATTGAAACATAACATTTTGGGCAATATCGTGTGTCTTTAAAGGCATGCTGTAGTTTAAATGTGGTATCCATTAGATATTCCATGCATCATTTTAAAGAACGGTTTAAAAGACTCCAGGCTTTGCCTTACAGGCTGGAAAATGTGTCCCTGGAGATAACCTGGGCAGTGCCAGACAAACAAATCGAATTTAAGTCAAGCATTAAATATACAATTACCTACAGACTACATCTGACAGTTATACCATTGGCCTTACTGATCTGCTACAGAAGTGAAATGATGCTCAAGTACAGTGAACAGAAGTGCAAAAAAAAAAAAAAAACACACAAAGTGATGAATCAGTTATCAAGCAAGGACAATTAGTTATGTAACTACTCAAAATTCTAATAAAATGTCATCTTAAAGCACGAAACAGTAGTCTCTATTCTCATTTATGGTAATGTTACACTGCTATTTTAACAGAAATAATAATAATCTACAGGCTTCTAGACCTTAAATATAAAAGAATGACAGCTATAGGACTAGACGATCGTATAACAGAGGTACTAATAGGTAGTCTTATGTTTCACACACAAGTTGAACTAGCTGGATGAAAAAGTTCATGAGGAGGAGGAGGGGGGGGAAAAAATCTCCCTTGAAATCTTACCATCCTTGTTTTTGTCTAGACTCTTGAAAGTCAGATTGAGCTTTTTCTCATGTTCCTTCAGGTAGTTGGAAAACTCTACAAAGTCAAGCTGGTCGTCTCTATCCGAGTCCCCGGAAGAAACGATTTTCTGGTAGAAGAGAGAGAGAGAGAGAGAGAGAGAGAAAAAACTCATTTAGCCTCCTGGCCTTCATGCAAGCTTTGCAGATTGAGCTGTTTTGGATGGAAAACAGTGTGCTGGAATAATTAAGTTAACAAGAAGCAGACTGTAAACTGTGTGGCTTTGTGTTTTTGCTAGGTGAACTTAAATGAACTTCATATATGTTACTGCTGCACTGTATATGTGAGACAGCCTGGCAAAACTCATCAGAAGTCACTGGAAATCATAAAATTAATTTTTAAAAAAAAAAAACAGTCGAGAAGAGAGGCGACGTAGTACCATGAATGACTTTTACCTCAGGTAATAAGGCCGAGACTGATAATGTGGATGATGCTGATAATCAAAACGAAACTTTATACAACTATAAACAGTGCTTTAAGCTATAAACAGAGCTTTCCCTCCATGTTCTCCCCAGTTTGGTCTTTGGGCTAATTCCCACCCATAGCCAGCTCTCCTCCCACCACCTGACAGCTAGCAACCCGTCAGTACTTTTTTTTTTTTTTTTTTTTTTACTGCTTCCTCACACTTTCCTGCAACTAAATGTCTTATCTGTCGTGTTCAGGTGAGGCGAATCATTTTCGGTGTGTGGAATCGACTCCAAAGGTTTGGGGTTGGCTCTTCGGGTTTCATTGCCTGGAATGAGTGAATCGACTCTTTTAGGGATCGACTTCGATACGAGCTGAAAGCAGGATGGAGACTTGATGACTTGATACACAAGACACATATATTTTGTATGCTTTTTTCAAGAGCTGATAATCATTCATCAGCACTACCGAATCGGGAAAAAAAAAAAAAAATAGTTTCACTTCTTACAAGCTAATCGATTCAAATAGCTTCGCTACTCACTGGCCAACACTGCACGACATGACAGACATGTTTCGAAGAGAGAAAACATTCGTTCTGTAGATTAATCATTCATTTCACCCCATTGAGCGGTCATAAAATCTTATGACAATATTTCTGATACGGCAAGAAAGTTAGATCAATTAGATAAATGTGACCATAAACGCTGTTAGAAAACCGGATAAGGACTGACAGCTCAATACAAGGCGGTTAGTATTGATGGTTCAAGCAGAGGCATGACACTGTTTCTCACATTCCCACAAATGAATGCTGATAATAACCACAAAAAAAAAAAAAAAAAAAAACCCACAAATTATGTCATGACGGCAGCAGCATAATGCTGTACTAATAAAGAGTGCTTTTATTTAATACTTTTAACACAAATGTGTGACTAATAACAAGAATGAAATTCACTGCCAGCTATTTTTATTGTACATTTTCTTTTCCCATTTTGTGGATCAGTTGTTGTAGCCCTAAATATAACTTTTAATATAACTTTATACCTTTTAAAATGTGAAAGTAATGTTCCTTTTCCATACAGGGCTGCACGATACTGAAGAAAACCACGATATGCGATAACTTGTTAAATAATGCGATATGCGGTACTATAATGCTATGAGTGTGTAAAATCAATTTAAATTCTATATATATATTTGAAAACTGAAAATGACATAACCACCATAAACGTTTCATGTTCTTTTGAAGAAAAGAAAGCAATCCCTGCCGTCTGCGTCGCCCCAAAACTTTTTGAAGTATTAAAATCATTCCGTTATCACAGGCCCTTGCGATATGCATATCGCGATATTTCCATTTGCGATATTTCCATAATTTCTATATATTGTGCAGCCCTACAACTGATTAGGTATGAAATAGGAACGTATTGAGGTCATTCTCATGGCCGGATCAGGAAGCTGTCGCAAGGTTGCGATGGACTTTAACAGGAAACACGGTAAGCACATCACACACAGTGACAGTGTTGCCAAACTTATTAAAAAATTCAAAAAGACTGGAAGTGTTGCACTCCAACCCTAGAAGTGCATCAAACGCCCACTGACGAAGGCACACGTGGTGCTGGCAAACATAGACCCCTATGTATTGTATATTACCACTATTACTGCGACTTCTGCCTTATTCATCGTTAGACTGACCTGCATTTCTATAACTCTAACGGTTTCTATAACTGTGGTTTTCTGTTCTTGATTGGTTTTTGGTCAGTGTTTGCACAGTGTTCTGGCACTGAACTGGGGGTTTTGTTGCGTACGGCATTTCGGCCTTGTCTCTGCATTTCCAGCGTCAGTGCTGTAGGGCCAGGTGAGTGTGTCGATCTCAGAGAGTGAAGAAGAGGCTTGCTAAAACAAGGCAGGTGTGTCTTTCATTCCTGACACACCTCACCCTTCTGGTTTCACACTAATGCCCCGATCCAGATGTCTTCCTGCATGCTATGCGGTAGTGGGTGCGCAAGCATCAGCAGTCTCTTCTATATTTCAGAACAGAAATGTGTATATTATCCATCTTTATGGAGACTAGAGGCCGTGCTACTGATAAATATCCTACTTCTCCGAAGTGGAGGGTTTATTGATTATTGTGCAGGCGTTATTATCCACTTTGGCTGAGTCAGTAAGAAGGTTTAATGCCGAAAAATAAAACACTTTTGACTTTTCAGCAAACTCAGTTTTCTCCACTTAAGTCTTGGGCCAGTCTGAAGGCTCTAAAGTTACTCCTGCTGGGGGGAAAAAACACCAATAGAAATCCTCACAGAATTTGTAATGGTTCTAATGGGAGTTGTATTGGTTTTAATGGAAACTCTAATGGTCTCTGTGGGTCTCTACAGGTCATTTGTTGCCTTTTATTGGTGGCATGTTATGTCTAATGGGTACCATTAAGGACCAGCAATGATACTGGTTTTAATGCTTAGGTACTAGTTTGTTGTGGTGTTTGTAGTGGAAACCATTAGAATTGCTGTGACTGAAGGAACTGAAGAGAAAGCTGTTAAGGTATTAAGGGGGGGGGAAGAGTGACAGTAACTACAGTGCACACAGTCTGGACTGTGTAGTGAAAGTGAAGAGAGTAGTGTTTTGGCTTAGCAGGAGATGTGTGCAGGGCTTTACCTGAGCCGCGTCCGCGCCCACAGAGAAGCCCATGGCGGCCAGGCCCTCCCTCAGCTCCGCAATGTCCACCTTCCCATCCTTATTCACGTCCAACTTGTCGAAAAGCGCCTCGAAGCTCTTGCTCGCCTCGTCGCTCAGACACCGAGCCTCGGTAAAAAACATCTTCTTCAAGGCTTGATACATTGTAGCTGCTACACCGAAATGGCCTGAGAGTGAGTCAAAACCACGACTGTAACCGCGCAGGTCACTTCATACAGCAGGCTGGGTATCACTTCCTCCGGGGGAATGGCACCCGTTAGCTCGGTGCTAATGTCTATTGATTATTAAACAGCGCTGTCGACTGAGGGCAGTAAAATCGACAGGGTTGGCGTGAGGATCTGGAAGGAGACACACCCTACTGCACCAACAAACTCACTGCGAGTCGCTTTACTACTTCCCTGAGTGTCCAATTACAACAGCAGACTACATTAACTCTTTCACTGTTCACTTTTCTGTCCGGTGCATCTTTTTAGCTTTTTTACAGGGACAAGGTCTGAGAGATATATATCATAAACTATATCATCTATCCCCACAAGTCCACAATGCACTAAGCTTCCGGTCATATAATCATGGAAGAATAAGCTCTTAGGCTAGCCTACGGTTAATAACGAGCTGCCAAGCTGCTGTCCTGTGTTTCACTCACAGCCATATAACTTCAGACTGTTTCATAAGAAAGTAGCCTACTACCTCTACACTTCTACTTCTGTTTCTACTACTAATACTACACTTCTACTTCTGCTTCTACTACTGCTACTAATACTGATACACTTCTACTTCTTCAACTACTCCTACTACTTATACTGATACTACACTTCTACTGCTACTGCTATTTCTACTACTACTGCTTCTACTACTATTATTAATGCTAATACTACTACTACTACCACTACTGCTATTTCTACTACTTTGTTTACTTTATGGTTTCTGTCCCATACTGATAACGTAGGCTATGCCTGTCAACCCCTAGGTTTTATGACTGATTTCAGATGCCAAGTCTGTTTTTTTTTTTTTTTTTCCACTGACTTAAATAGTCATGTTATGACTCATCTGCTCCAAGGCAACCAGGAAGGGTGGTTGTGTTTGGAGTGCACTACTATAGACTTGTGTTTCTGCCTCAGGGGTCTCTGTAACATAGCCACGGATGTATGTGGTGATGACGTCAAACCTCTGACTAAGGCATTAAAACTGTTCTACCAGGTCTAGTTGTAGTTCTAATCGACTAGTTTCATCCAAACCTTCATTACCCTAAATCAAGCATAAATAATGCCACCTTGAATCGAACTAATTTCTGAGGGTGAAGAGGTCAGGAATGAAAATCTCACATGGCTCCACCAAATAAATTCAGTCGGGTCCATAAGTATTCGGACAGTCACCCAAATTTCGTGATTTTGTCACCACAATGGATCTGAAATGAAGCAATCAAGATATGACTGAAGTGTAGACTTTCAGCTTTAATTCAAGGAATGTTTTATTAACTGTTTAGGAATTACAACCATTTTTTACAGAGTCCCTCCATTTTCACAGGTTCAAAAGTAGTTGGACAAACTACCAATCATAAATATAAGGATTATTTTTAATACTTAAGAAATTTAATGCGGTTGCTTTCATGATATGTTTTGTGTTATTATGAAGTGAAGCGGCGTCCTGTCGGTTTTGCAGCAGTTTTGACTGAATCTGAGCAGAAAGTTTAGCTCTATACACTTCAGAATTCATCCTGCTACTTCTATCAGCAGTCACATCATCAATAAACACCAGTGACTGGCCATGAAACGGTTACTTTTGAGCCTGTGAAAATGGAGGGACTGTAAAAAAATGGCTGTAATTCCTAAACGGTTAATGCAATATTCTTGTTAAACCCCTTGAATTAAAGCTGAAAGTCTACACTTCCATCCCATCTTTATTGCTTCATCTCAAATCCGTTGTGGTGGTGAAAGGCAAAATTACGAACATTGTGTCCCTGTCCAAATACTTATGGACCTGACTGTATGATGGTACAAATTTTCCTAGTGTGCCTTATATTTCATTCATTCATTCACTCATTCGTTCATTCTGTCAGTCATTCTGTCATTCATCTTCAGTATGCGCTTTATCCTGGGCAGGGTCGCCGTGGATCCAGAGTTTATTCCCAGTAACTCTGGGCACAACGTGGGAGAATTCACCCCAGGTCAATGTGAACACACATTCACACACAGGGTAATTTAGGTTAGTCAGTATGCCTACGTGCATATGTTTGGACAGTGGGAGGAAACCGGAGAAGCCAGAGGAAGTCCAAGTGAACATGGGGAGAACATGCAAGACAGTAACCCAAGCTCAGGATTAAAGCATGGACCCTGGAGTTGTGAGGCAGCAGTGCTACCCACGCTTACCACCCTGCCACCTGCCTAATGTTTGATGAGCTGAAATCAAAAAGGGGGTCTGTGTCATTGTATTCAAAACCCTGGCTGGGGTTTCTTCCAACCTCCCAAAACACATGTATGTACTGTAGGTGATTAGCTCCTGGGTGTGTGTGTGTGCACGTGTGCATGGTGCCCTGTGGTGGACTGGCATCCCATCCAAGGGTGAGCTCCCGTCTAGCACAAAATGTTCTCGGGATAGACTCTGGATCCACGGCACCCAGGCCAGGATGAATCAGTTACAGAAGACGAATGAATATGTTGAAACAAATTTTACCCCATAACATTCCCATGGGTGTGTGAGTATGTTGAAGGAGCAAAAGAAGGAAAAAAGAAAGAAAAATTACTATATATATATATAACATCAGTTACAACAGAACATGGGGGAAAAGCTTGTTTGAATTTCACTTCATTCCTGCTTGTGTACTTTCTAAATTAAGAAATGAAATACTAAAAGAATAAAATCATTAAACTGAAAAACATTTTAGGAGGACACTGAGTAAAAGAATGGGTTTGTTGACATGTTCATGTCATGCTATCCCAGATTGCTCCATATTACACTGTTCACTGGGATGCAGGCATTAGCCTGAAACTGGTCTGTACATGGCTTGGACATATGCTCATTAAGATATCCAGTAAAATGACCACTGCTCATGTGAAAACGAAACAGGCAGGGAGCACCTCAGACAGAATTATCAAGTGCTGTGCAGGATCGTAAACTTTAATCCAAAGAAGATAAGGAACGGATCTGCCACTAGGGAGCGTTAAACTGTCGTGAGTGCAACATTTTGCGACACTTCCCGTTGCTTAGCGACATTCAGCATGTTGACGCTTGAATGCTAGCTCTGTTTACGTAGACACGTGCAGCTAGTTAGTATTTTTGTTAAAAAAAATTTTTAATTAAAAAAAAAAAAAAGATACAGCGAGCTTTACCTTCATGTGAGCTGTAGGCAAGATGGGAAAGCCGAAAAAGAAGAGTAAGTGATCCTGAAAGTCGGAAAAAAAAAAAAAAAAAAACTAGCTGGCTAGCTAATGCAAGTTTTGCAGTTGTTGTTAATGTAAATTACATTAATGATTAGTTTATGCTTCATGACGTTTTTTAAAATATGATTTGTTGGGAGGTCAGCTGGCTGGGGGAAGTCCTTCCATGTCACTGAAGCTATGGCTGGCTGGATGGCAATGGCACTAAGTTGGATGGTTTAAAAGCTATAAACGTGTGTAATGAATTGACGTCATCCGTGTCTTTGATCTGATCAGGTGACCTCAGCCGGGCTGAACTGATGATGATGACGATTGCAGACGTCATCGAACAGTTGGTTGAGGCTCATGAGCAGGGGAAAGATATCAACCTTAACAAGTAAGTGAAGTCCAAAACATGTGCCATGCAGAGTCCTAAAATAAAATCACAAGTCAGAGTTTATTCCAAGACAGAAAAGAAGCCTACAGCAAACAATATATAGAGAATTTCTCCTGAAGACATTTTAGAGGAGAGGAGAGGAGAGGAGAGAGCGAGAGCGAGAGCCTAGTGATTACATGTCGTTATACAGGACCACACACACAGAGTGCTGTGCAGAAGTGCAAAGATGCCTTCAAAAATAATGAAATTAAATGTTTCTAAATAAAATACTATAACGAGCAGTAAACAGTAATAAATGAAACATATTTGGTGTGATGATTCTTCGCTTTTAAAAACAAAAGAGTAGTCTCAGGTACAGTGTGTGCAGTTTTATAAGGTAATGAGCTGTAAGTGTTACTGAGCATCTTGCAGAAGCAGCCACAGTTCTTCTGGAGACTTTGACTGTCGACTCGCTTCTTATTTCTGCAGCAAAACCCAGCAGCCTTCATTACGCTTTTGTCTGAAAAGTGTCTCTTATGTAGTATTCTGCTTTCTTTACTTGTAACATTTAATTTTGTGCTGGAAAACTAATGTTTGGAAATCTAAAATGTACTGAATTTTGTACTGAATCAATAATGTAGAAGCCATAAAATAAAAATGTGTAACAAAGTTTGTACTAAAAAAAATTGGTGCCTAAGACTTTTGCACAGTGCTGTGTGTGTGTGTGTGTTTGTATATATTATTCATCATTAAATGACTGGTACAGCCAATAACACCATGTTAAATATTTATGAGACTCTCACCTTCTGCTCACAAGTGAGGAGGAGGATGGCCAAGATGATGAAGAAAATAGGTTCAAACAAGAACCGTTAGTATCTCTACTGTCTGCTTATTTGTTTGGGTTAAGAGTAACACACGACAGACCGTGCTGTTATAAGGAAATAATGCACTCCGGGGTGGTGTGATACAGCGCAACGCGCAGCAGAGTTGCCGCTACGGCCGCCCCTTCCCCTGAAATTCTTTAGTTTCTTGCACCAGCACAATCTGAAGTGTGTTATTCTGCTTATACCACAGAGATTTGCCAAAGATTAAAAATTTTAATTTATTAATGAAGGAAACGTCACGCATTTTAACAATTCTTTGTGAGATATAACGTTGTTGAACGTCCGAGAGACAAGTTAGTTCCTGTACCAACCTGCATTACAGCTGCGATAAACAGTCATTCTCTTTCTCTCAAAAAAATGCAGCCTGTCATATTACCGAGAAACCATAAAGTGTAAACTCCACTGTCTTGAAGACTTTCCTGTGCTGAGAAACACTGACTTTTACAAAGCTTACAACCGAGACTCCTTCCATAAATGTTAAATAACATGTCTCCTAAACAAAAAGTTCACCACATCAATGACTATACCTTTTACTTTGTTAAACAACACCGCATTTTTTAAACCTGTTTATTATTAGAGTCAGATTATGTGGAGTCCTTGTTGTATAAGTCCCTGTGTATGACCTGTTGCTATAGAAACAATAATGCATTAGAATGAGCGCATTAATATAATCCTATCATTCATGTTACAGCCGGAACTGTCAACTGTCTGAGCCGTGCTGTTATACAAAAATAATTCAACCCCACTGTGGTATAGACCTTGAAGTGCTCCCATCCTTGTTATTCTGCCAGCCTCACGGCAGAGCACCAAGATGAGGTTCACACAAGTTCATAGCAAAGACAAGTTAGTTAATGCAAGAATAAGGTTTTGTCACAAGCTGACACCAAATACAGATCCAATACAGAAGGTCACTAACAAAGTGTACGCTCTCCTTCTAACCGAGTTAAACCAGAACCAAACGATGTGTTGCACCTTTTCAGAGTGAAGACAAAGACCTCAGCGAAATATGGCCTCTCAGCACAACCACGGCTAGTAGACATCATCGCTGCGGTGCCACCCCAGTACCGACGGGCCCTCGTGCCAAAGCTGAAAGCCAAACCCATTCGCACAGCCAGTGGGGTACGGATTCCTCTTCCCAAAGTGTTCACAGAGTCTATGACCGATTCAGAGTGTGTAGAGAGGCTCCAGAATTATTAGCACCTCTCCTAAAGATGGGTAAAAAGTTCTAAAAAAAAATGTTTTTGTGGGTAATTAGCTTAAAAATTAAAAATCGCTTAAGGAAAAAAATCTTTTTAATTAATTTATTTAATTATTAATTTATTTATTTCTGAAACAAAACCACATCACCATTATTGACACCCCTAGAAATTCTTATGAACAATGTAACTGAAGGTTTCTGTTTATATTTTACTTTTTCTGTTTTTAACTTGTGAGTGGTTAGGGAGTCATCCGTGACTTCTGACACAGAGGCCAGATTCCCTTAGGCATTCAACAGTGGGAAGATTAGGGAATACACAACTTAAATGAAAAGCGTCAGGCAATGGCTATAAACATCGCTGCGTGGAAATGATCATATCCACTGTTAGGGCCATAATAATGAAAAGTTTAAAACAGCTGGAGCTGTAATGAATCTGTCTGGAAGAGGACGCAAGGGCATTTCACCCCCACGCAGACGACGAGAAAGCGGGTTAAAGACGCAACATTCCTCCAAGGATCACGGTTGGATATTTGCAGAAGATGATGGGTCACAGAGTTTCCAACTCTCCAATTAGACACCACCTTTATGCCGACAAACTATTTGGAAAGTATATCTGAGGGCTAGACGTTACGGAAGCTTAGACTGGAACTGGGTGTCTATGGCAAGCTGAGATAACAGTAGAGCTTTTTGGCAACAAACACTGTAGGGTGGGTTTAGTGTGAAAAGAATGACAGTTATACTGATAAAAAAAAAAAAAAAAACCTAATCCCCATTGTGAAGTACGGTGGAGGATCAGTGATGTGAGGCTGTTTTTTTTTTTTTCTTCTTCTCTCCAAAGACGCTGGGAAGCTAAATCGAAGTTGCTTCTGATTCAGTTCACTTCAATTTTATTTGTGTAGCGCTTTTTAACAATGGACACTGTCACAAAACAGCTTTACCGAAATAAATACATTCCAGATATAAATTTTAAATTGGTAAATTCACCCCTAATGAGCGAGGCAGAGGCGACCGTGGAGAGGAAAAACTCCCTGAGACGACATGAGGAAGAAACCTTGAGAGGAACCAGACTCAAAAGGGAGCACATTCTCATCTGGGTGACGCCGGATAGTGCGATTAATTAATAATTTCCCATTAATTATATAGGCTGTTGTTCTGGGAAATAATATTTTTAGTTATTGGCTTAGACGTGAGTCAAAATAACGTCCACTTCTGCCTCTGAGAAATTCCTTTTCTTTTATTTTGTTCTCATTTCATGCTTTCATGGCCCTGTGAGCTTTACCTTATATGGAGTTTTGTGGGCGTCGCTAAATGCAAATGAGCTATGTCATGCACACACTTTGCACTGCACGGGTGATTGTCATTCATAAGTATACGCACGTGAGTACGAAATAAGTAAGAATTGCTGTAACTTTTGTGACTCTGGTGTAAAGATTTAGTTCAGGTTGGCCTATGAAAATATTTAAACACCTCTTTATTAAAATTTGATAAATTGATTGAGGATCCACCATGTTAGGCATCATGGACCACAGGAGTGAGACGAAAATCTGCCTATCTCTGCCAAGAAGCTAGTCAGAGCTCACCCTCTGACCTAAACCACATTAAAAACCTGTGGAGCTGAATCGAAGAGCGAGATCACAGGAGAGACGCTGGAGGATGTGGAAAGATGGTGTATTGAGGAATGCTCTGAGATTCCTTACTCTGTGTTCTCCAATCCCATAATGTATTATAGAAATCTCAGTGCTGTTGGCAAAGGGAGAAAGTGCTAAATCCAGGAGTGCCAATAATCATGTGGATTTGTTAAAAAAAATTAATTCTTATTTCCTTAGAACGCATTTACTTTAACTAAAAGTTCGACCGGTGTGTAAGATTGACCTAAGTAACCAGAAACACATTCTTCATTAAATATATTACCCATCTTTACCCAGGGTGACAGTGATTCTTGAGCCGACTGTATGTTTGTGTATAAATTCTAAACCTTATCAGTGAGCGAAAAGATTACAAGATGTCAGCCAAACACCGTCACGGAGAATCTGCTACTGCATGTGCTGTTATCATTTGTTCAAAATAATCTGTATCCCTCACATCTGATCATATCAGTGCACCATTTTTGCACCTCAGACAAGGTTTAAATCTTTTTTTTTTTTTTTTTTTTTTTTTTTTTTAGATCGCTGTCGTTGCGGTGATGTGCAAGCCCCATCGCTGTCCTCACATCAGTTTCACAGGGAACATTTGTGTGTAAGTAGATGTACAGTGGATATAAAAAGTCTACACACACCCGTGTTAAAATTGCAGGTTTTTGTGGTGTAAAAAAAAAATGAAACCAAGATAATTCATGTCAGGTCTTTTTCCGCCTTTGCCAAATCAAACACTTACAGTATCCTGGTTGTATAAGTGTGCACACCTCTTAACTAATACTTTGTTAAAGCATCTTTTGCTTGTAATACTGCACTCGGTCTTTTTGGGAAAGAGTCTGCCAACTTAGCACATCTTAATTTGGTAATTTCATTTCACTCTCCATTGCAAAAATGCTCCAGATCTATCAAATTGCAAGTCATTCCACGGGTTTTCGATAGGATCTAGATCTGGGCCATTCCTAAATCATCTTCTTCTGAAGCCATTCCTTTGTTGACTTTGGATTTGTGCTTTGGGTCGTTATTGTGCTGGAAGGTGAAATTTTTCTTTGTCATCAGCTGTCTAACTCTATCTGGACTCGAGCTCCAGTCCCAGCTGAAGAGAAGCATCTCCATAGCATGATGCTGCCACCACCATGCTTCACCGTGGGCATGGTGTTCTTTAGGCGATAAGCTGTCTTGTCTTTGTGGCAAAACATATCTTTTAGAATTATGCCCAAAAAGTTCTACCATGGTTTCAGCAGACCACATAACACATTTTGCCACATGGTTTGGGGTGATTTAGGTGGGCCTGGAAAGCGCTTCCAACTAGCCACCCTACCCCACATGCCAGACATGAATATGCATGGAGTGACCAGCACTTGCCAGATATTCCTGCAGATCTTATAATGTTAAAGAGCCTCATTTGGATAGTTATATATTATTTTATAGTTATATATTTTTGGAAAGCACAGCTTTATGATTTGCCTTATCACTTGCCTTCCACATCACTGGCTGTGTGCACTTCATCATTTGTCTCACTTTGACTGATTTTAGTGCTTTTTCTGCTCATGGTAACAGATACTGTCCGGGTGGTCCTGACTCTGATTTTGAATATTCCACACAGTCTTACACGGGCTATGAGGTAATGAGCGGTCTCACACTGTCCCCACTGCTCATGCTTTTCAGTACAGTTTGATTCTTTGTGATGTTTTGGGTCCTCGTCTCTTTCCTAGCCAACGTCTATGAGGGCCATCCGAGCACGCTACGATCCCTACTTACAGACAAGACACAGGGTGGAACAGGTGAGGCACCTTCCATCGACACCATCTCACTATTTTTACTTATGCATACTTGAGCATAGTCCAGTGCAGAAGTTTGCATACCCTTAGGAAAAAATGATAAGATTAGTTTATAGCAACAAGGCTTTTTTTTTTATATACATCATCATTACAAGTAACAGAAGTTGTGCGTGAGAGCTCAGATGTTGAGGTCATAACAAAAGAAGCCATGAAGCGATGGAACCTTTGCCCATCAGTGTATTTTCAGCACATTTTTATTTCTAAATCATTTTTAAGACTGCATAAACACTTACCAGGCACTTTAATAGGTACACCTGCTCATTCATACAATTATCCAATGAGACATCGCCTGGTCTTCACCTCTCCAGTTAAAGTGAGCCTGTGCCCACTGAAGCTCCGTATTCCTAATCTCAGCTGAAAGGACTGGAACTTGATGTGGTCTTCTGCAGTTGGCGATGTAACTCATCCACCTAGGTTAAATGAGCTGTGCATTCTGAGATGCTTTTTTGCTTATCGCGGTTGCAAAGAGTGATTAATTGAGTTCTTTCTGTCCGCTTGAAACTAAGGCGTTTCCACACACAGAACTGCCACTCAGTGGATGTTTTTTTTGTTTTTCGCACCATTCTGTGTAGTTGTGTGTGAAAATCCCAGCAGTTTCTGAAATGCTCCAACCAGCCTGTCTGGTACCAACAAAGTCACTGATATCACATATTTTCCCTCATTCTGGTGTTTGATGAGAACATTAACCGAAGCTCATGACCTGCATCTGCATTATTTTATGCACTGCGCCGCTGCCACATGATTGGCTGATTAGAAAATTGCGTGAATGAGCAGGTGTATAGGTGTTCCTAATAAAGTGAGCAGTGGGTGTATTTGTAGGAGGGATGAAGTGTTGTGTGATTGTGTGTGTGTGATTTTGTGTTTCATGCTTTTATGTTTATTGCCGTTCATGTAATGGAGAAATACAAATTGTGGCCGTTATTTTAGAAGATGATGTTTTTTTTTTTTTTTTACTACATTATAAGAGCGAGAATCTCATCAAGTGTTTTTTTGTGTAACTGTGTGTAGCTGAAGCAGCTGGGCCACAGCGTGGATAAGGTGGAGTTTATTGTGATGGGCGGCACATTCATGGCTCTGCCTGAGGACTACAGAGATTACTTCATCCGCAACCTGCACGATGCGCTGTCAGGACACACTTCTAACAATGTAGCCGAGGCCGTCAGGTACGAGTGTGTGTGTGTGTGTGTGTGTAAGTGAGTGAGTGACAGAATCGGGCCACTCTCAGTATCAGCCACCACTCCTGACTCAGACTATAAAGAGTTTAATGCCACCAGAGGGCATTATGTGCAGAGAATAATGGAGCAGTGTTGGCTTAGTGAATACGGAGGGGACTTTTTGGATGAGTGTTTGGATTTGGTCATGGATAATCCTTAGCTCTTTCACGAGTCAATGACGAGACACCAAATATCGGATTACGGCAAAGGTTTACGCATATGTTAGCTGTACCGGAAAACATGCATTCTTCTACTTTTGTGTTGGCAGGGTTGTAGTGTAGGGTTCCTCCATATTTTAAATCTGGTTTTGAGCTCGGCATGTCTTACAGTACATGCTCACCATTTACCTAGATGACTCGGTGGAGTTGAAGAGTGAAGCGTGCCGTCATAGGAGCACGCAAATCTTTATAACCTAATAGCACAACACTCTCCATTATTTATTATCGGAAATGTGTCTTGTCCTGAGGCGGGCAGATGTCGGTTAAAAGGCCAAGAGGAGGCAAATCCGTACGGTTTTGGAGAGGTTGTGCTAACAAGAACAGCTGTGCTGGCTCAGAGAAAATGGAGAAAATCACTGGTTATGTCCATGTCCTAATAACTGACTCAGCTCGTGTAGTGCTCACTTGTTGTCTATTTCCAAACCGTAATAAACAAAACAGTGGGAACCGAATCAGAGGCCCTACACCAGAGCTTATTAGCCATGCTATGCTGGCTGAGTGATTTTTAAAATAGATTTTTTTTTTTTTTTTAAGAGATTTTTGTGGACAGTCTTCCAGCATGGGTGCAGCTGCTCCGGTTTTGCTACCAGTTTATTTCTCACTCACTTGACATTTGCGAGAGCTGCTATAATGGACATTAAGACACTATAATGGACGATAAGACGCGTCGTGTCATAAAATGTCAAGTTATCGTTTCCAAAAAGTCATGAAGCAATGAAGCCCTACAAAGCTAAAGCAAAGTAGCTATGCTAACACTGAGAGAATAATCGCTCCCAAGTGTCCAGAAAAATGGCTTATAGGTGTTTCACCTTTCCACCTTGTAGACTGTTCCACCTCTTTTTTTTTTTCTTTCTTTTTTTTCAGAACAGCACATTTGAACAGTATCACTACTTCCTCTCAATATAAAAAAAGAAAAAAGATTTCCAAATATTTTTCAGTCGTAACTCTGTATTAGTTGTAGTTATTGTTATTAAGACGGCTGTAATGATTCATATAGTTAGGAGGAGTCAGTGACTAAAAAACAACAACTGGGTGTTTGACTACAAACATCAAAAATATATGGCATCAAAACGTCTAGAGAAAAAAAATGAAGCATGTGATGTGATGGCGTGTGAGCAGGCTGTTCGGATATGTTTCAATTTCATACGATTTCTCAAACATCATAATTTTTTTTTTTTTTTTTTTTTTTTTAAATATAGTGATGCACCAGTCGGATATTGGTATTAGAGCTGATGCTGGCCTGAAATCCTGGATAGTTATCAGATTTGACATATTTTCTGACAGATCATGCATGAAAGCAGGAGCCTGCAGATGTTCCGCTCTGTTACTGTCAGGATATCAGTTGATATTCAGAGCTCTGATTTTGGTGGTTGTATCAAATGGGGCTTTACCCATACCCAAGTATTCTTAGATAATAAGTCCAGAGGTGCCAGCATGTACAGTTTAGCTGTATCATTTTACGATTTCTGACCTCTCGCTATGACGGGAGACGCCTGAAAACACCCCTTTCCATATAGCACCATCATGTTGTACCCTATGTAGGACACAAACAAAGGGAACAGGAAGCCATTTGGGATCCCTGACTTCGAGATGGTGGATTTTACTAGGAGCTTGTGAAGGAATGAAGCTAAATAGAAATCCTGTGAGACGACGAATAAAGAGTAAAGACTTTGCCAGACATTATCTACACTTCTGAACATTGTTGTGCAAGTAGAGACGTAACTACAGCCAGAGATGTTCTTCAGGGCCATCCTGGCTTCGCCCCTGTGGTAAGAAGGGCAAGAAGGAAAACCTCAGCACTTGGTCGTACGGTGTTGTAAACAGCAGCAACGTGCAGGATTGCGGTTAGTTTGCCAAACCTCGTCCAGTGGAAAAGCGCTGTTGGGTGACATTCCACGCAGGACTGTTGTGCTGTAGATGGAGCTGCTGCTAGACTCCGACTCCAGCCGCTTCTGTCCTGTATCACTCAAAAGGACAGAGACGCTGCAGAGGAACTTGGTTATAGGGAACCATTTTACATATAAATGTAAGTCCGATTTGTCTAGAAAGTGGGGATTTGCTGCTCATCTGCATTGCTGTGTTATCAGCATGCCTCACTTCTCTCAGTGCTGTAGTGACATTTTCCTGAATCAAAACTCAGCGCAGATGGTTTATAGAGCCCAGGACGCTCCCCGCGTGAGATCACGCATCACTAAAGCAGTGGGTCCTATCTGTATTTCCGTCTTTTCCCTGCTCTAGTCGTACCAATTGGTCTAATTTGGGAAAGCCGACTATATATATTATGCATTAGATTAGATCATTTGTTTATAGTTTATCAATGCCATGTTTGTTTGTTTGTTTGTTGAAGAATTCCCATTAAGTTAATTTGTCCAGAATTGAATCCATGGCATTATCTGCCTTCGATCTTTCTTTGGTACCCTTGAAAAGCCAGTATTGATCGGCCACTAGGTTAATTCGTCCTTTATCTGTGCAAAGTAACCAAGCTTTATCTCCACGCTTTTTGGCAGAGCTTGAAATGTTTTTTTTTTTTGTTTGTTTTTTTCCCCCCTTCGGTGGCCCTTTTACTTCATTAACGTGTGTAACATGGTTTATCTCCACATGCTCTTTCTGTCTTTTTGAGTGGAAGCTGTGACTCAGACGCAGCTGTGGCATCAGGTTTATAGTGATGAGAAATAATTGCTAGATGCACACAGCCTGTCACTGCTGGCCCTAGTTTAGTTTATTACAGACATTTGTCTATGTATTTATTTTCTGGCTGCCGATAAGTGTAAGTGGGTGTGTGTGTGTGTGTGTGTGTGTGTGGTAGGAGGCAGTGTGTCCTCAGGATTACTGGCCCACCACATTTTATCAGCGGGTTTGTTAAGATGACACGATTGCAGTAATTGTTCTGGCTGCTAATCAGGAAAAGTCGAGCGAGGCGACAGTTCGATTTCAGCTACAGACCTTATCTCTGCTGTGTGTGTGTGTGTGTGTGTGTGTGAGAGAGAGATAGAGATAGAAAGCGAGACAGAAATTCCATTTAATGCAGAAGGAGAGGGCCAGCATGATGGCAGCTGACTTTTTCCAGATCCTATTTTGAACCATTAACACACGAGATCCGTATCTTGGAGCTAAATAACGATTCCTAAAGATGAAGCCCAAATCATCGCAGGAGAAAGTCACGACTAATGATCGCGTACGGAACAACAATCGGTCCCGTCTTCGCCCCCCCCTAAAATTTAAGATTCGCTCGAACCTCCGGACTTTTTCGTTATACAGTCTGAGGTCATTATGACTGTCCTGCTGCCTGCGTTTTCAGAGACGAGTGAACCTTCGGGCTTGTTTTAGCCGAGCAGTCGATTTTCTTTTTCTTTTCTTTTTTTTTTTGTGTGTGTGTGTGTGTGTGTCCTTTTTTCCCCCCGGCATATGTCTGAAGTTTAGACATAGATTTCTGAAGAATACTAACCAAAAATCTGCTTTTTCGAGTGTTATGTCACTTGTTACGTCACAAAAAAAAAAAGCTCATTTCAGTTAATTGAAACTTTAAGTGAATTATAAAGTCATTTAATCAACCTGTGTGCAATATAACTGAAATGGTTTGTGATTAAAATGCAGCTAGTGAAATTAGTCAAACCAACCATGAGATTTCATACTTTCATTACACAAATATGTGAAAAAGATTCAGAGAACATGCTGTTCTCAGTGCCTTGATTATATCAGTATGGTTTTAGGTGGGTTTTTTCTTCTTCTTCTTCTTCCTTTAAATAAACTGTGGAACAAAGCCGATCTTTCTCTGTTCACTTCTACTCACGCTATCATGTTTCATAATTCAAAATCAAGCGTGTGTATGTACGCACAGCCCCAGTTAGAGGGACTGAACGTACTGTATCTTTTTCCTCCAGGTACTCTGAGCGCAGTAACACGAAGTGCGTGGGGATCACCATCGAGACGCGGCCAGACTACTGCCTGAAGAGGCACCTGAGTGACATGCTGGCGTACGGCTGCACCAGGCTGGAGATCGGCGTGCAGAGTGTTTACGAAGATGTGGCTCGCGACACCAACAGGTCCAACGTTTTTTTTTTTTCCTTTACAGAGTTACCGAAGTTAACTTTCCGAGTCAGTTGAGAAGGAGGTAGATGAATGACACATGAATCTCGTTTGTTAGCAATTCTATCTAAGGCATCCAATTAAAAGTCGTTTAGTCGTTTAATGAAGTTGTTTGCACTTAACAGGGGGCACACGGTGCGAGCCGTGTGCGAGTCTTTTCATCTGGCTAAAGACGCAGGCTTTAAGGTGGTGTCCCACATGATGCCTGACCTGCCCAATGTGGGCATAGAGCGAGACGTGGAGCAGTTCATAGTAAGTAAACACACGACGGACCGCAGCCTCGTCTCTGCTGTTAAAGAGGAATATCTGTTTAAAAACAAGATGAGCATACACACATGACAAAAAAAAAAAAAAAACACCCCACACACAGCCAATTTGCTTAACAAGCCCTTTGGTCTTGCCAGTTCCCAGAGGAAATCGCTATCTGCCCTCTTCCACATACACTCACCGAGCACTTTATTAGGAACACCTGTACTCTTACACGTTCATGCCGTTATCTAATCAGCCAATCATGTGGCAGCAGTGCAGTGTATAAAATCAAGCAGATACAGGCCAACAGCTTCGGGGAATGTTCACATCAAACATCAGAATGAAGACATAGTGTGATCTCTGTGACTTTAACCGTGGCATGGAGTCGAGGGGTGTTTTCTTTGGTTCGTTCCTAGTCGGCGGCCGAGTTTCCAGTTACGACTTTCGGCAAAAGTGCTGCGGCAAAGAGCAAGACGTCTTCACTGCATTCCTTTCCCAAGTGGATGTTTTTTGTTTTAGGGGAGATTGCTACAATTAACATGTTGCTTAGTTAAACAGTTACTCTGCAGTTCATTTTTGTCGGTTTTTGATTCTCACTGATCTATCATATTCTCTTCAATCGTGCGTCTTTAAATTTACGTGGACGGCATTTAAAGGCATTTATCGAGCAGTTGATGCAAAAGAATGACTTGTCACTCTACAATATTCTAATGAAGCTGAAGTTAACTGGCAGGTTTTGTGCACGCTCTGAAACAGGCCGTAATTCAGCATTTATGAAAAGCTAGACTAATGTACGAGGGGCTACTCTGTTAAACATTTTCATCATAACTAATCCTTTTACAGGACGGTTAGCTGAGATGTCGGCTTTGAAGCTCTCGGCGAGGGTCGGGATGTTTGTCAGCAAGATGTTTTGCCAAGTTTCTAGGTGGTCATCTGTATTTCTCCCTTGAGTCAGAATTCTGTCCGCGATTATGCAGTTTCTTCCACTGTGTTCATCCGTCATGTTTTCTATCAAGCTTTTAAGGGTCAGGAATTTGCAGGGAAGTACAAACGAACGAGGCGCCAAACAGCGTTCAGCTTTATCTAAGCAAGAAGTCTGAATGTTGCGAGCGAAATCAGTCAGTCTGGGTTTTATTTAGTTCTTTAAATCTGCCTGAAAACAGTTTTGTGCACTGTGTGGTACAGTAGTATAAGCGCTGCTGCCGATGCCCCCAGTGGCTTCACAATCCAGTGGTGTTGCACTCTACCCAGGAATAGAGGCCTGTGTGCTCTCACACTGTGACAGATTTCTGTTGTTTGCCGAGTAAACAATGCGTAGAATATAAAAATCCACACTGCTGATTTTTCTTTATCAGTGTAATCAATTACATTGACTTGTGCGATACGCATGCTGACCAGCCACTGATGAAATGCAGCCTAATGATTATTAAGTGCCTGATTTCCAGATGTCAATGTTACAGCCCCCCTGCCAGCATCTCGAACATGTTTCTCCTTCTCTTGTCATTGTTGTCTGCACTACGCTTGATCTAAGATGTTAAAAATAATAATAATACTTCAGTCACAGGTAGGGTCGATTCTCTATTCAGTCTAGTGTATGAGACTCAATAACTGTTGGGCTGCAATTTAATCCACACTAGAACGGTGCTCATTTACTACCCTTAGGTCCGGTTCACACGTGGTATTAACGTGTATCCTGGGTGATCTGATCGTAAGTGGACCGCGCTGAGTACAGGTGTGAACAGCTTCCAGTCTTTCTTGTAGACGCACTGTGATCCGATCACTCAAGCCACATTCAGAGGTGTTCTGGGATGTACGTGACCACACATTTGACCACAACAGCATCCTGGACATCCGGAGCTGGACATTGCGAGACTGTTTGGACATCGTGCCGAACTGTTGAGTTTCCTTGGAAAATCCGATCACGAGTGCTCACTGGATATGCATTCATAATGCCAGGTGTAAACGGCTGCGCGTGTCGGCTGTCCAGATCACTCAAGACAGATGTTAATACCAGTTGTGAACAGGGCCTAACTGACTAAAATATAGATATTCGATCTACAGGTGTTTGTGTGTCTTAACATGCAGGAAAAGATGAGTGCCAGTTCCGGCAATTCACAGATGTAATGAGTGTTAGCCCAGGATAATCATCCAGATGCATGTCCTGATTACCAATATGGGTTTGGAGAAGTTGTCCTTTTGAGTGACGCATTGCTGCGCCTCAGGGTCAACGTTTAGACCTAAAAGGCAGCTGTGGACTCCGGAGGTGTCATTTCTGACTTTTAACCAAGTTATCATAAAGTGACTTGCTTTTCACAGGGCCAGGCGTGATCTCTAACGCACGTCTCGAGACAGTTTTTCAAACACTTTGCTGTGAATTGAGGCAAAAATGAGAGCAAGTAGTGCTACGTCGACAGGCTTGCTTTTTCTAAAAACCTGCTCCGGTTCCCTGTGGCCTGTGCACCTGGAGATGTAACATCATCTCAAGTGAGTTCAGTCTTCAGAATAGATGTTTAACTGAATCATTGCTGCCTTGCACTTTAACCTCCAGACCAGTGAAAATGGATTTCTAGAAGATATCAGCAGCTGTTTATGGTTCTATAGGCAGCACTGTGCTATAGTACTGAAATGAGTAAAAATGTCTTGTCTTATCTTTGTTTAATTGTATTTTCATACTGAGAAATATTTGATAAATTCACCTATATTTAAGATATTTTAATTCACTCGCTTAATGTCTGAGAGCATGACATACTGCTCATGTTCACCAATGCTACACGGTAAGAATCATTAAAGAGTGAACGTTTTTCTGCCAGTTCTTTTCTCAAAACTTTAGCAGCTAAGGGTTTAAGGTCCTTATGCCTCTGATGCAATCACTCGCTCAGCCTCCAGCGCCACCACAGCATGGCATCGCCGCGTCTCCTGTTCAGCAGTTTGGAAAAAGAATAAGCTCATTCAGCAGTCAAGTGTTCAGGGCTAAATATGATATTTTTATGAATATTACGTACCCGCCGCTTCGTAGCTTATCATTTCGAGCTCACGTTCCCTTTTAAAGGATTATGTAAAGCTCTTTAAAAAGCCCTCCAGAAGGAAATGGAAAAGGAAAAGATCTTAGATCTGAGCAAAAACAGGAACTGTAGCACACCCTGAGCGACTTTGTACATATTTAACGTATTTCTTTAATGTTTCATCCCAATGGAAAAATAGAATTAAATTTGAATATCGAAAATCATCACCGTATGAAAAGCCAATAAAGGAAAAAGGAATGACTTATATCACCAGTGACCACAAATGGGGAATCAGTTTCAATTCCAGACAAATATAAACGCAAACAAAGGATATTTAGAAAACGAAAAAGATATCAGAGAAGAAACAAACTCGAAAGTGATCATCGCTGAGCCGCTGCGCTACTTTTGGAAAATTCCACCCCCTTGGTGTGCAGTAGGTAATTGGCACGCAGCAGGCATGACGGAGGAATGGAAATGAAGTGGCGAGTGATGCGCTGTGCTGAGGAGGGGCTGGCGGGGGACTCTTTTATGGCACCAGTCGGTGTCCAGCTGTGACGCATCGCTTCACGTTATCAGGGGGTCCATTACGGGAAATGAATAGCGCACGTTTTACTGGGGGCTTCATTAGCAAAGAATGAAGATCCAATCTGCGAGGCCATTGTGCATGGCGGCTCCCTGTGAAAGCCTGTGTGTTAAAGCACTCACGGTAACAACAGGTTCTTCCCTAAGCGCCCTGTCATTACACTTATATCCATTTTAAAAACACTATGTGCATTTGAATTATCATTAGAGGCAAAAATGAATCATTTCAACTCGAGAATCGTTTCAGCTGCAACCAGCATCAGCCATTGTAAAGACGGCGAGTTCAGAGTGTATCATCAGTCATCATCCGTTCTTCATATTCATCTTTAGGAGACACTTTATCCTGGTCAGACGCCAAGCAGTTTAGAGTAGTTAATCCACCCACAGGCAATTTTTTTTTTTTTCTTTTTTTCTTGGAGGTAGGAGGACACCAGAGAACTCAGAGGAAACCATTGTGGGTGCTGGAAGAACATGTGAAAGTTTCTAACACAAAAATCGTTTAAAAAATAAATAAATAAATAAAAAATGTCATTTACTACGGTCAGACATTTTGCAGTTGTACTTTGGCCCTTTTCAAGGTAGATGTAATGGGAGTAAGTAAAGTCCTACCTGAATAGTCTTAAACACCAACAGCATGGGATACATAATTAGGTGTATTATTCAAACCCAATTAGTTTCCACTCCAATTACAATTTTTAATAATTAAAATGATCTATTAGGGATAAAATACCAATTAAATTTGGTTATTGCTGGAAGCAGAAAAAGAGAGACATTCACTACTGAGAATTATTTCAGTGTGATGTCATTTGTTTCAGACAGGAAATGTAACACAATACCAAAGTGTTATTTTATTTTATTTTTTTAACATAACATAGCTCGCCTGCTCTCACAGCCGCCTGCTGTTGTGATTGGTATTCTCGTTGTTCCTCAGACAGACACTCTTATCTGAAGCGCAAGTTAGTTCGTGGTCTCACCAATTCACATCTGCAAGATAACATCTTGATCCAGATTGGTGCTTTTCTTGATCAAACAGTAGGCAGCGTGCGCTGGATCGACCTCTGTATTTATAACTCTCATCTTGTGTAATAGTTTCTTCTGAAGAGGACCAGTTTGTACATTCCTTTTAATTATCATACAGACAGATATTCTGACCCAAGGCCAGCTTCAAGCTGATCTGTTTTGTTAGCGTGCTAGAGGTTTGGATCCAGCATGAGCTTCTCCAAATAAATAGCAATATCAGAGCTGTGTAGCTCCATTAGGAGGTGTGTCAGAGCGAGGAGAAGGGAGATTAATGGCTGCATGTGTTGGTCTCTAACCCTGCCGATCCTGCCCGCTCCTATCAGTCTTCTCCCAGCGCCCGTCTGCAAAGCCCCGCCCGCGTAACCTCACCCGCGTCACCCACCACTGCCGACATCTGTTTATCTCTCTCCTTCAACCTTCCCCCTCGCTCTCTCCCGCTCTGTTTTTCTGTCTCCTGAGGGGAGAGGAACCTGTCAGTGCTATCTCCAGAACCTGTGCGCTGGTGAAGGGAGCAACACAGGTGGGCGATAATGGAATCCCATTAGACTCGAGCAGCACCCGCTTCACACTTATCAGAGTCGTTGCAGGCTTCCACACTCATTCCCAAAAATACATTTACTGGGGGGAAGAAAAAAAAAAAAAAAGCAAATACAACAAAGACAGTTAATTTGGTTCTGAAAGAGAATAGTAGCTTCAAACACGGCAGAGGTCGGAGCTATAACCGGTTTGGACAAACCCAATTAAATACACGCTGACATTGTCATTTCGACTGCAGTGGTTCAATCATCATTATCGTGGTCTGACACATGAAGCTGCTTAATGGAGAGTAGAATAACAAATGCTTACACTGCGACGAGACAGACTTCTGTTATACCAACACACACACACACACACACACACACACGGCATCATCTGCCATCTGCTTTAAAAAGAATTATGACACACTCACCCATGTGCCATTTTCACAAAAACACCCAAAAGCACAAAATCTTACTATCAATCTTTTCACAAGCAGCGTTACTATAAATGCAGGACTCCAGACCGAGCCACTCGAACTAATGATCGAAGCACATTAACCACTTGAACATTCACCCGAATAAGCACAGGCTTCAAAAGTTCAATGGCAGACACAATGGAGTTTTGTTATGCTCAGCTAGTCTTCAGAAGACAGATTCAGAACATTTTAGCAGACTGAAAGATCCAGGGCTTCCCACTAATGACTTGTTTAGATAGCCCGAAATACCAAACATTAGACCGTTAGTGAAGTCTGCTGAACAGCCGTCTATGCTGTCAGCCAGATATAGCCTGTCGTTTTTCTACAGCATCTAATCAGACACACTTCTTGTCCTGTTCAGGAGTTCTTTGAGAATCCGGCATTCCGGCCAGACGGCCTGAAGCTCTACCCTACGTTAGTGATCCGGGGAACAGGTCTGTATGAGCTGTGGAAGACGGGCCGCTACAAGAGCTACTCGCCCAGCACTCTGGTGGACCTGGTGGCCCGCATCCTGGCACTGGTGCCACCCTGGACCCGAGTGTACCGCGTGCAGAGGTAGTAAAGGATTTGGTTCTAAATATACTGACGCTCTTATGGAGGAACGTTTGCTTGGTAGATCTCCTATCTTCACATAACAGCACACAACACAGAATCGCGTATTGTAAGGGAAAAGCTTTGGTCGAGAGCGGAGATCAGTGGTCCTAGAACATATGATGCGATGCCCATCGGCAGACGATTTAGTACCACTGCGCTCAAAGACAGCCGACGACCAATAGGAAGACAGCATAGAGTTACACAAAACTCACAGGACAGCTACAGATATATTAGTTGGCGAAATGTTAAAAAAAACAAAAAAGCAAAAACAACAACAACAACAAAAAAACATGGGATTTAAAAGAATTTGAATTGCGGCAGCAGAGAGAAAGACTCTATAATGTCTCATCCCAGCTGAATCATGACAGGACAAAGAGGGACTAAAGAAAGAGGATGAATTACAGCTTTCAGGTGTGTAGCTAACTAATTAGAGCGCAAACGCTCCATTCTTCCGGTTTATTTACTATAATGACAGTGAACCACAAACCTGTGCTGCGTCGCTGAGCACCCAGTACGGCAGGACATAGTAATTATCTTTAATTGTAGGTCTCGGATCTTCATTGTATAATCTAACATGAAGAACATGGCATTGCACAGTCTTTTCTAGAATTCTAGCAAGATTTTACTGGGATCTTGTACAGTGTGTACAGGAATAATCGTAAAAGACCGCTGCAGACACACGGTGTGAAAACCGGCTTTAATGATATTCCAGTGTTTCCCTCTGATTTGTGCCACAGTATAGAGAGAATCCCCTCTCTCTTAAAGTTAAGACGGAGCTTGTCATGTTGCTTAGAAACTGAAAAAGTCCTCCGTCCTGAAGACTATCCCATGTCAGAAAACGTAGTTAGCTTTGTTACAAAGTGCTGACACTGGAGACTCCTTATTCCACAATAAACGTCTCCTTACCTTCACCGTATCAACATTTACTCACCTTTTTCAGTCCACGCAAGCCATTGTCTGAGCTGTTACTATAGGAACGATAGTGTATTAGAACAAGCACAGTAAGTTAAACCTATGATTTGCCTTGCACTACTGTCAGAGCTGCTGTTACAGAAAATTAATCAACACCTTGGGGAATTCAACAGCGCTATAGTATAATGGGTAATAACAGCTGGGATATGTTTAGAGTTCTGTTGATAACATGTGATGTTTCTATCAGGGACATCCCCATGCCACTGGTTAGCTCTGGTGTGGAACATGGAAACCTGCGAGAGTTGGCACTGGCCCGAATGAAGGACATGGGAACCGAGGTGAAATGAACTGAATTCATTTTAAAATCTTTAAAAATCTATTCGGCGAAATCTGTTTTAGAAAACATTCCCCACCCATTGCTTCCTCCAGTGCAGAGATGTGAGAACCAGAGAGGTGGGAATCCAGGAGATCCACCATAAAGTGCGACCATACCAGGTAACGCCGATTTTTACACATTCGTTGATTGCGTAAACGCAGCCTTCGCTCTGTATGGACGCATCCATTTTAAGTCCGTGTGCACGTCACGTGAACGCTGCGTGTAGGTGGAGCTGATCCGACGAGACTACGTGGCCAACGGAGGCTGGGAGACGTTCTTGTCGTATGAGGATCCTGAGCAGGACATCCTGATCGGCTTGCTGAGGCTCCGCCGCTGTTCACCGCAGTCTTTCCGGGCAGAGCTCAAGAGCGCTGTGTCGATTGTGCGCGAGCTGCATGTGTATGGCAGCGTGGTGCCCGTCAGCAGCCGAGATCCCAGCAAGTTCCAGCACCAGGTAGGAAAAGAACAACACTCGCATTTGGGGAATCTTCTCTAATACTTTCCTGCACAGACTGGGTGGCCTGTCTGATGTCTCTCAATATCATGGGACGTTTCTGTATTGAAAACTAAAACGTCAATAAGCTGATTCGAGGCAGGCTTTTAATGTATTACAACATGTACATATAAACCAGTTTTCAGACTTACGGCCAGGTGTCCGCATACTTTTGGCCCTACAGCGTATGTTAGGGAGCTTTTACACTTGGCTGCCGCGCTTTTTGTGCTGGGAACAGCAGCTCATACGATGTGCACACTTCACCTGTAATCATAACCATAATCATCAGTAATAAAGAAAATTAAATAAAGTTCGGTTTAACTATGATGATGAGCAAGTTGTCTGTCCTGTAGCTTTGGAGGCAGAAAATCAAGAGAAGGAAAAAGAGGGACCGTCACAATGCGTACTGATGAATGTATTCAATTATTGTTATTTTTTTCTTTAGAATGCAACACTGCAATACTGGCAATAAAATATTTTCAAATCAGCATGTTATAATTATTACATTTTGCCCACTATATGTTTTAGCAGCACTCTATCCTCCATTGTTTGTTTTTCTTGCTTGCTTCCCCAGCTTGCACTCTGATTGGTCAGGGGGTTTTAAAAAAAAAAAAACAGCTCAGCGTCACACAGCACTTTTCTGAAAAGTTGAACTTGTCTTAAATTTGGAAAGCACTCCATTGTGACAAAAAACATAGTGTGAGACATGCATCAGCAGTGGTTGAGGGGGAAAAAAAGGGGCTTTCGGTGGTGGACAGGGTCAGCATGGACACTCTGACCGGTCTGCAGCTACACAGCTCCATACACAGCAAGCTGCGATGCACTGTGTGTTCTGACACCTTTCTATCAGAGCCAGCATGAACTTTTTCAGCAATTTGTGCTACAGTAGCTCTTCTGTGGGATCGGACCAGACAGGATAGCCTTCGCGCCCCACACGCATCAGTGAGCCTGTCGCTGGTTCACCGGTTGTCCTTCCTTGGACCACTTTTGGTAGGTACTAACCACTGCATACCAGGAAAACCCCACAAGACCTGCTGTTTTGGAGAGGCTCTGACCCAGTCGTCTAGCTATTACAATTTGGCCCTCGTCAAAGTCGCTCAGATCCTTACGCTTGCCCATTTTTCCTGCTTCCAACACATCAGCTTCGGGAAATGACTGTTCACTTGCTGCCTAATATATCCCACCCCTTGACAGATGCCACTGTAACGGCTTTTAATGTTATGGCTGATGAGTGTATATATTCTTAGCTGATATGCCTCCATAATAGCATATAGTCTTGTAGACTTTAGGAGACAACAAAGCATGTTCTTATGTTCTTGAATACTTGACTGACAGCTTCTTGCCACCGTAGCCAGTTTGATGTAGTTAGTAAAACAAGAGGTTTAGATCTTCTAGTCCTTGTAAATTAATTTCCCTAAGCCGTAGAGAGAAAAACAACGAGGTTTTGCTTTGATAGTGCCTTGGTTTCCCCTTACATGCGACTCTTTATTAATTCCTCACTTCTCTTCTGTGTGTGTTTGCAGGGTTTCGGGATGATGCTGATGGAGGAGGCAGAGAGGATAGCCAGAGATGAACACGGCTCCGCCAAACTCGCCGTTATCTCAGGTATTGAGAGTCAGTTTTAGCTTTTTTTTTTTTTTTTTCCTGTTAGAAACCCGTCCTTTCATTGTCCTGGCTCTCCCACTGAATAAACCCTCCTGCACGCATCCCACCGAAATCATCTGCAAGGCTGAGATAATGGCGCAGAGGGAAGCAGGGAGAAGTGTTTCTTCCTTATTACGCAGGTTTCCACAGTCGCATTAAACTCATGATTGGCGCCTTGTCCCTCAGTTTTGTCTCTGTGTCGGAAGAATGAACAAATAACCAGCGCCGTTATCACAAACCTGCGTACTGAGTTTGTGTCTATTTTTGCTTTCAGGTGTAGGGACTCGGAATTATTACAGGAAGATGGGATACGAGCTGGAGGGGCCGTACATGGTGAAACGCCTGGACTGAACGCGGGACAGTGAAATACACCGAGATTTTTATCAGACACAGAAATAATATTGTGTTTAAAGTGGGGGTGGGGTTCGTGTGTGTGTGTGTGTGAGAAACATGTGAGAAGGGAAGAACATATTACAGCAAGCTAGGATGTGACTAAGAAACTGTGCAGTTATTTTAGGGTTGATTAAACAGTGAGAAATTTCATTTTGTATACAAAAATCAGACCCATATTAATTCAAGTTTTCCGACTTGAATTGTGCAGCCTGAATCGCATTTCCCCGCCACTAAGAGTGACTCATCTGTTCGTTCTCTCCTTTTTTTGACAAATAAAGGATATTTATCTCCGCTGTTGTTGTGATTGAACACTGATATTAGTGGCGTGTTATTCATCAAAACAAATGAATCCAGTGCACTTGTAGATTTAAGCTGAATGGATATAACTGACCTATCACTGTACTGTCAGTGGAAAGAATACACATTAAAAAGCAGCAGAGGTTACTGTCTGAACGCCAAAAGCTTTTAAACCCTGCCTTTGTAGTCATGTGGAATTAAATTGCTTTCATTCTTGTTAGCAATAAAAGTCCCAACCTGCGTCTTTCACAATCTGATTTTTCACTAAATCTGTTTGAGCCTGTTGCCATGCTGCCAATTTCCATCACAAGTCTCCCGGGGTGGCGAAGCATCTTTTCTTTGTGGGAGAGCTCATGATATCTCTGTTGATGGGTTTTTGCTGCTTCATTTAACATTGTAATACCCAATTATGTCTCTGTCTCGGGCGCCGTGAGTCAAGGTGTCACTCGAGTGATGAGTGAATGGTCTTTTAAAACTGCTCATGTAGGGTTTGGCATCTGAAAAATGGTTTCCAATAAACTGGAAAATGTTATCATTCATAGGACAGAGGTTTTTGTTTTCTTTTCTGGCGACTCTCCTCTTGCGCAGAGTGATTAAATGCACACAGTCAGCTCGTAATTTCCCAGCAAAGGCTTGTCGTCCTGACTTTATTGGACACCAACATGGCCCCTGGAACAATGAAGAATGGCTTGTGTGTAATGTGTGCCATTCGTCTGATTCGTCAGCTAAACCTCCCGAGACCTTTATACCCCAGGCTTAATAGATAATTGAGTTGTATGATTACTGTTTCAATTCATTCATTGGAGCTGGAAGTTGCAGAGAAGACGACCACAGCATGACGAGGTGTGTGTTAGAGCTACAAACTAGCGGAGCATAAAGCAAAGGGCATGGTGCTAAATGCCACGGACGAGGGCTATTTAAAAGCCACACAGATACATCACATCCTTCCTGGGCAGAGGGCGTAGGGTTACAGAAGTCCACACGGTTTGTTTTATTTGCACTGCCTCCAAGTCATTAGTTGTTCTTCTCACTCATGATTACTGAGCTCCATTAGCTGATGCTCTGGTCTGGTAAAAGTATAGGTGTGTCCATGATCTCTAGGGAAACACTTGTGCACATTTGTGTATCATCTTGAGTTCAGGTGTTAAAGGAAGAATCCAGTCTAAACAACTTGTTTATTAATCTTTATAATGAACATGTAATCTTCAAATATTTATTTGAAGACTTTTTTTGGTCTATTTTCACTTTGGTTTTACTACATTACCCACAATACCATTTGACAACCTGCACCAGTGGGTTTTATGCTGCATTTGAGGTGTAGTTGCAACTCGTAATTCCCGGACCTACGACCATTAAAAACCACCCAAAACACCCCTCAACTTGCGATTTCAACTCGTCAATTTGGGGTAGTCTTCTCAGTTACCAGTTCCTTCCCCGCTTACTCAGTGATGTCGAATCAACATGGCCATTCACGCTGAAGAGTGTATAGTTCTCCTTCTCTACTTTAAAATGAACTTACTACAGTATTGGCTTTAGATCAGTTAATATACAGACACAGTACTTGGTTAAATCTATAACACTGTCTATACTAATCACTGTTTTGAGAAGGTAATCATCAACATTAGCTATCACTAATGCTAGCCGGCTAGCTTGTTGCTAAGCTACTTGCTATTGTCGGCTGTGCTGCAGTTTCAGTCCCAGATGTTGCATGAAGGTTTGAAGTTCACTACAGTAGAACAGTACCAATAGCCGCTCAGGCCTGTAACTGTCAAAGTGCAGTTAAAGTAGCATTTTTCTGTGCTTTACGTGCTCTGACAACAAACAAAAGACACGCTTTCATGTAGGCGGCAATTTTTTTCCCCCCGCCACTTCACATTGTATGTGCCGAGGTGGGAAATGACGTTATTACATTTAGCAAATTGCAATTTACAAGGCACCACGAACGCAGCATTAGCACTCGCTTCTCTTCTACCTAAAGAGTGATGCAGCAGTGCTTTAGTCCCTTAGTTCGTCTAGCTCACTCATCGGTACACTATGCACCAATAAATCAGGTTCCAAAACTTCAACTTTCATGCTAATAACACCACCAACATCAATCTCACAGATCGCTGAACTAGCCGAGCCGAATCTCTGCTGTACCTCGGTGCAACTGTCATATGATTTCGTCGCATTATTAAACGCCATTGTACCTGCACTAGCAATGTCCCATACAACTGCTAACTTCTCACAGAAATAAAAGATAAGATACCAACCAAAACAATTAGCACCAGAATCACAAACGTTTCAGGTTGCGGTTTTCTTTTCCGTATCAAACAGTAAGCCTATTGATTTTTATTCATCCTAATTTTGATTATTACTTGTATCAGTAATATGCTCACCTACACAGGGAGTTAGATTAGAGATACTCAAGGGTGTAAGAGACTCTTGGCAGATTCAATAAACACTAGATTCTTGTCTCTTCCATATGTTGATATATGACCGCTCAACCAAAAGAAACAGTTTGGGATCCGGGCAGGTTTAATCTAGATCAATCAAACTGGAAGTTTCATTTCCTATGATAGACTGAGGGGAGCTCGGAGCCGAAAGACAATTTAACAAGTACAGACCAGCAAAAAAGAGCAATAACTCCAAGGTAAAAGCTCAGCAGCTACTTCAATGCTATGGAAAATACACAGGCACTCGCTTTGAATGATACAAATGTCATTTTTTTCCCCCCACTAGCTGCATTCTGGCAGTCCTCAAAAGAATTCTATCTCCTTTCCTCTGCCTGAGCGTTGGATGCTCCATTCAGCTGAGCAGCTACTACAGAATGCACTCACTTTGCCTGAAATTAAACTGCTCCATCAATGTGAAGTGATTTGTTCTAATCCTGTAGTAGCTGGATTGTGCAGAATTCACCATTAACCTCGTCACTGTCTCTGACTGAAAGTCGCCTATCTGTAAAGTACACACTTCCCATTCTAAAATGAATACCGCAACATATTTACGTTCTGTTACATTTTTTTCGACCAACACATAAACGAAAAGCCCACAGTGTAATACACAATGGGTATGGGGAAAAAAAATGAAACCAAGATAGATTGTCAGATCATTTTCCACCTTTACGCACAATTCAAGTGAAAAACATTTCATAGAAACATAGAAAAAAACAAAAGAACCTGGTTGCATAAGTGTGCACACCCCCTTAACTAATACTTTGTAAAATGCCATTTTGTTTGTACTACAGCACTCAGTCTTTTTAAGACAGTGCTACAGCGCCATCAAATTGTGAGGAGATCTCCTGTGCGCAGCCCTTTTCATGTCATTCCACAGGTTTTCGATAGATCTGGGCTCTGACTGGGTCATTCCTAACATTTATCTTCTTCCTCTGAAGCCATTCCTTTGTTGATTGGATTTGTGTTTTGGGTCGTTACTGTGCTGGAGGGTAAGATTTTTCTTCATCTTCAGCTGTCTAACAGAGCCCTGCAGGTTTTGTGCCAAAACAGATTGGTATATAGAGCTATCCATGATTCCCTCTATCTTGACCAAAGCTCCAGTCCCAGCTGAAGGGAAGCAGCCCCATAGCATGATGCTGCCACCACCACGCTTCACAGTGGGTTTTGTGTTATTTGGGTGATCAGCTGACTTGCAGCAAACATATCTTTCAGAATTATGCCCATAACATTGTACCTTGGTCTCATCAGACCACATTACACATTTTCCCGCATGGTTTGGGGCGGTTTTGTGAGAAAGGGCTTCCATCTAGCCGCCCTACCCCATAGTTCAGACGTGAAGAATACGAGAGATTGCCGTCACATGCAGGGAGAGAGCAGTAATTACAGATACTCCTGCAGCTACTTTAGGTCTCTTGGCAGCTTCCCTGATGATGTCACTCTGGTGCCCCATTTTCTCATGACGGCCTTCACCGTGTTCCATGGTACATCTAATGTTTATCTTTTATATCCCTCTCCTGATCAGTACATTTTGCAAGTGGTATGCTTTGAAAGTGCTTTGTAAGTGCAGCCAGATGAACCCAAGATGTCAGGAACATCCTACAGAGACAACTGTTGAGTTTTGTTGGTTGCTATATAACACTAACGGTGGAAAAAGAAAGATCTGAGATGATTTATCTTGCTTTCATTTTTTTTTACGTCACAAAAAACCCGCAATTTTAACGGGTGTGTAGACTTTTCACTGTAGCAGTAGAACTTTTCACTGTACAGAGATATTTCAAGCATTTATTTTAAATATCTGAACAACGACAGCATGGGAATTCAGGCACGCAAGCAAACAAAGACAACACACATCCACAATACACTTAAAATAGCACAACTTTTAAAAAGCCTGTACTCCAAAGCCTGAGAACTCAAGCAATAGATTCAGTATGAAGTTCTCAGAATGGGCAGAAGAGGGAGATAGTCAAATTGCATCTAAGTAAATAAATAAAAGAGTTTGGAGATCAGTGAGTGTCTATGGCCCTATAAACTCTCTCCTTCAGCTGTAGCGCGGTGGGACGAGCGTCAGGGTCAAACGTCAGCATGTCCAAAAGCAGGGCACACAAGGCAGGGCTCGGAGTTGGAGGCAATGGCGGTGCCCGTCGTGCCCGCATGGGGATTACCAACTGCAGAGCTGGATTGTGACATAAAGCCTCTCCAAGTGGTGTGAGCCATCGGCCCTTCTCCACATACGCGCCTGTAGATGGATGAAAGTATATTACAAACTCCAAAAAAAAAAAAAAAAAAAAAAAAAAAAAAAAAAAAAAAAAAAAAAAAAAAAAAAAAAAAAAAAAAAAAAAAAAAAAAAAAAAAAAAAAAAAAAAAAAAAAAAAAAAAAAAAAAAAAAAAAAAAAAAAAAAAAAAAAAAAAA
>CM040993.1:2100610-2113045 GCA_022985145.1 Pangasius djambal | reverse complement strand
AAGGGCAGTCAATGAATATAAATTAGCAACAGCAAAGTTTAATGGCTTGTTTTTGGTTAAAAACCATCACTACTAAGAGTAAGATTAAAGCTGGAGCACAAGGCACCATTCATTAGTATTCACTACAGCACAAAGGAAACGAAACACACCCCATAACTTTGATGGATGAGAGATGAAAAAACAACACTGAAAGCTCTTAACTGCCTTTAATAAATAGGCTGAGACATCTGACCTTTGTGGTAGCCAGCTCTGAGTAATTACAGTCCTGCTTGAATTGGCTGGCCACTCCATCCAAAGCCTCTTTGCTCAAACCAATTTAGTCCATCACCAATAATACACCGTGTCAATGGGCCCTTAAGTCAGGCACTCAAATGCCACGATACATAAAATTAAGCACAGCTACCATCCTGATGTGGCTCCAATGCACTGGCTGGCATTAGCAAGGGTGAGTTTGGGGTCGCATTCGGCCAAAATGGGCTCCGATGAGTGCTGATCTCAATAAAGAGGAGATCTATCAGTTACGAGAAAAAGAGACTGCTCTTGCAGTTTCCATAGAAGTCTAAGGCCAAAGCATAGTTAAAGATGAGCAAAGGACATTGTGCAAGGCATGTATGGAGAGTCGGTACAGTTCTGATATAAGCAGTGTAGTCACTGAGATGTGAAATTAGAATAAAATGCCCCACTGGCCCAGGACTGATTCCTTTAATTCTTTTAAACATCCTTATCATGAATTAAGGATCCAACTGGACTTCAAAATGGGATTAAAAGCACGGCATGTGGTAGTGGGTGGTATGGAGAAAGATTTCAGCATTAGTTTAAAATGATCAAAAGTATTGGGATACATCACGGTAGAGTGTAATTGTAACTGAAATCCGTACCATATCTCCATACCAAAATCCCTATAACCATTATATCAGATCAACCACCCATTACTAATGTCATTACATTTTGAACCGTGTTGCACCCACTTACCTAAAAACTAAAACATAAATAATTTGTGTATATATATGTATTGCCTCTCAGACAAAATTAGCCTCTTTTTTAATGACATACCACACATTTCAAACCATATCTCAGCTTTACTGGCTAGCAAAACTAGCCAGAACATATTCACGAGACTTGGCACCAGTGTCTTGCGCTCACCTAGCTGCTCCTCGCTGGAGCCATCCTCCAGGAAGGTGATCCTCTCTAGCACGGCCCAGAAGAGGACGCCTAGAGAGAAAATGTCTGCTTGGGCTGTGTAGCTGTGTCCCGCCCACACCTCAGGGGCCATGTAGAAGTCAGAACCACACGTGGAGGAGAGGGCCAGTCTGCTCCGTTCTCCTTCCAGGGGGCCTTCTACCATCTTGCTCAGCCCAAAGTCGGCCACCTGGAACACAAATCAAACCGCAGACTTCAATACTGGGAGTGTAAAGATGCACAAACTTCAGAATTTGATTAAATACGATGGCGTCTAGATATGATCAGTTTTTTCAGTACAATTTGACCTTGCTGTGCGGAACAATTCCAAAATCGAATCAATTCATCTTCTTTTTACAATGATAACGGCATATAAATCCTACAGCCATTCAACCACTCATTCTTCAGATATCACACTAATGAGTATCTCGGGCAGACAGACAACCTGAAAACATAATTTCTCCATCACTCAGTAGCAGAGGAATAAAACATAAAACCAACACTACCAATACAATTATGATTATTTTGTATTATGAACTTCTGTCAGGTTTTGAAATCCTGGATTGAAATCAGTCCGTCACAAATCACAAGTATTCAAATACAACCCAAGTTCCGCTTTGCTGATTCGCTGTGTGGGTGGAACCAGTGCAGCAAATACAAGAAATTCTGAAAGTAGCTTTTAAAGAGAGTGGCCTTTTTCACCTGTTGTCACGCCCCCAACCCCAAAATAAAAATAAATAACATTTTTTAAAATCATATAGAACAATGCGATCTCAATTTGTTTCTCCATGCAATGAGCTTTAATAACAGCGTTGCTTACCTGTTGGGTGATTTGCGAGCCTACAGAAGGACAGAAACTACGCCAAAAAAAGCTAAACTGTGAGTGAATTTTTCAATGAACCAAATACCTGCTTGCAATGAAAGAGAACAAACAAATTTGTCCATTCCGGCTAAACAAATATTGAACGTTATGCTCAGTGTTAAATTTCCCATTACAAAACAAACAACTAAATGAAGGAAATGGATGAATAAATCAAGAGTCATATTCACTGCCTCAACAAATAAGAGCTCAGAGCTTCGGTTCCGGTGCACACATACGGCATGTTTGTTACGATCGCCTGCGAGTTTATGAGCCGCTCTTGGCAGAAGTACAGAAATCTGACATGGCTATCTACTCAACCAGATGTAAATATTGCTTGTGTCCAGCGGCAAGAGTTTCCGGTCCAGCTTTGGATGGACAAACCTACTGGGAGGTTTTCTACTATATTTATAATAGCATTTATATTTGCTAAGGATTTCGGCTGTTAGAGTAAGAACATGTCAGTAAATCATTACACATACACATATTCTTCCTTACAAAATTGGTGTGTCGAACTGTGAGTGATCCCAGGAGATCAGCAGTTTCTGAAATACTCAAACCAGCTCATCTGGCACCAACATCCATGCCACTGCTAAAGTCACAGAGATCGCACTTTTTCTTCAGTCTGATGTTTGAAGCTTTTGACCCGCATTTGAATGTATCTATTTCTGTAAAGCTGCTTTGTGACAGTGTCCATTGTTAAAAGCACTGTACAAATAAAACTGAGCTGAACTGAACTGAACTGTCACATAACAGGAACTAACTTGTCTCTCGGACGTTCCACAACATTAAGTCTAACTCTAACCTGTTATAAGTGTGATACATCGTTCACTAATAAATGAAACACTGTAACTGCTGGCAAATGGCTGTGCTATAAGAGGAATTGCACACTCCAGACCATGCAGTTATATGAAAAGAATAGTTATTATTTTCATATAACTGCACAGCCTGTCATGTGCTATTCCACAAACCTTAATCAGTATCGGTATATATTAACTGTTACCCAAATTTCTTTATTAAATAACTTAATCTGTTTATTATTAGCCCCATGTGAACAAGTCACTACTATTGAAAAGGTACTGTATTAGAAGGAGCGCATTAATATGAAGTTATCGTTTGAAATTCACACTCCTCATAATCAATAAATCCAATTCAATAAATGAGCTTCTCATGATAAAAAGTCTTGAGGTTGAGCTTTTGTGTTTGGGATGGTTAAGGTTGCCTCCGCAGATTTAAATCTGGCCTCTTGAACTGTAATTTAAGAAGACATTTAAGACGTATGCCAATCACATCACAGGCTGTATAGAGCTGCAGAGGGCAGAACGCTGAATTCAGACCAGACTTGTCGTGGAAGTGTTGCACTGAGCTGCGTTTCTGTACAAGCTACTGGCAGGAGAAAGCGCGTGCTTCGATTTTAATACGCTTTAACAACTACGGTATTCAGTTATCGGTTATGAGTAGGTGAATTTCTTTTTGAACGAGATATCAACTGTTTAATAATCAACTGTTTTATCTTGTTTGCTCTCGAGCCTTTGTTTTGTCTGTAGTGATCTGGTAGCTTTAATTACATAACCATTCACCTAAAAATGCGTCATGAGACAGTGAATAACCGGAATGTGTGTGCACTTGTTCTCCATGGTGCCGTGAAATGAGTAATATAGAATATAAACACGTTGCTATGCAACTACAGGTTGCACAATCGTGAGGTTTTTTTTGCATAGTGCACAGAAATTGTGATTTTGTCACTTCAGTGGGTTTCTATGGAGTGCAAAATATACAAAAACACAAAGCATAAAACAAGAGCTGCGCTTCACTGATGTTTCTCTGATGCAGCTGGAGTGGATCCAAACGCTTTGAAAATGGAATTGAATGAGGACTTGACGCGACCTGTGACGCTACCAGTGTGAAGGATTAAATTACCCATGCATTACCTTGATCACTGGGCCAGTTTTAGTTAGGCAGACGAGCACATTGGCCGGTTTCAAATCTCGGTGCACTATTCCCAATCCATGCAGGAAAGTCACGGCGCTACTGAGCTGCCGAACCACCTCGTGGTTCCTCTGGATGTCTGGACACCTTGACAGCATGTACTGGTTCAGGTCTCCGCCATCGCAATACTCCATCACCAGCCACAGAGCCAAGCTCCGTTTTGGCAACTTCTCTGTGGATGTCAGTCTCCTCCTAGACCTGTCTGCGTTTCTTGCTTGACTTTTAGAGTCCTTGTCCACTACCCTTCCTTTGAGGGCACTCTCCACGAGGTCCAGCGGCAGCGTGTCCGATTTCAGCGGCTGCAGCGTTTTAGGGCCGGTCTGCAGCAGGCAGTTGTGGAGGGCGATGACGTTCGGGTGACTCCTGGCAGTGGTTCTCATGGCCCAAAGCTCCTGCAAGTAGAGCTGAATGCTTTCTGGGCTGCAGCAGGGCAGCCGTTTGATGGCCACCGTGTCTCCGCTGCAGCCCCACCACCCTGTCTCCATCACATGACCCTCAAATACCACACCATAGCTGCCTCGACCCACTTCCCGCTGCAGCCTGTACACCTGCTCCATGACAGATGGTTCTACCCTCACCGGGTTATATGTGGTGCACCAGTGTCTTGGGCGATGAAGGTTTTGTTTGTTTGAGCTGCAATAACAGGAAAAAGATGTTCACCTCAAACCACAGCAGATCATGTCAACACCAAATTTAGCTTTCCAAATAGGCCAGGGGCTAATATTAACATCACCAAAAGTCTGAGCTGATGTTTTACTGAAAGGCACACTATAAACTAAATTCTAGGATTTAAATTTGTCTTGATTTCATTTGAACATGTATGTGATGTGGGTGGTGCAATCGTTTCCAGAGCCATGTAATTCAGGCATGCACGTGAGAAAGATTTCATCCTAGCCCCACATGCCACTTTTATATCATCCTTACAGAGCATGTAAACAGGTGAACTCCTGGCTCATGCTAAATATTCGGCATTAAATACTGTTACTATTTTGCAAAGATGTAACATGTAAATATTGCTGGTGCTGTTAAACATTGTGTAAATAAGCTCATTGCTTTGGTTACATCTGCTTCTCTACTGTTTATTTACGCAATAAATAAAATATCACATACTGTATGGCTTTAACTATTTTGATATTAAGGGTGGGGTCTAACTGATAAACTAATGCAAGTTTTCCGCTAATCACGGAAATTCAACCATAAAAACAGACAATATTTTAAGTCATACCACAGTGTTGCAGAATTCTCAGTTCTGATCGGTCAGAAGATGCTCTCGATGGTGTAATTCAATTTGAAATATATTGTAAACTGTTATAATAAAGTTTCAGTAAAGAACGTGGAGACATGTGGGTTTGTGAAAATGCACCAGAAGTTACTGTGACTGAATTCTTAAAAAAAACTAAACAAAACAGAACAGATTTTGACCTAAATTTTGTTTTTCTGCCAACAATATACTTTGACACCTTTACAGTAATAAAACAGAACAATATTTTACCAAAATGACATGGATTTCTTTTTATTTAGCCTACTTTCCAACCTTGCCTTGGATATCTGCCTGCAAAGATGACACGTGGTAAAAATTATTTAGCTAAACAAGTGTTCATTTCTCACAAATTGATCAATTTTGCATAGCTCCAACCCCTGGCGAAATGTACAGCCCACAGCGGAAAACTTTTAACATGTTTAAATGCCCTAATAAAAAAAAAAACCAGTGAACAGAATTGACTGAATTATTAAGCATCTATTCCCCTGTGATGTAACTGTTCAGTCGAGTACAGTGATGGCGATGAGGCTCGGGATTTTGTCCTCAGGTGATGAGACAGAGACTGACGTGGATCTTGATGATAAACAAAGTGAGAACTCATATTCCATTGCGAACCTAGATTTCTTTAAAGATTAATCAGTAATATCGGTATCCCGTCGGTAGATTAGATTATAAACGGAGAGGTAGGCATGGTGTCGCTCAGTGGAACTGGAATGAAATCTTTTCACTTTTTGGGGGGGGAAACAAGATTTTATAATGCTGTCAAACTTTACTTGTGCTTGTGATACGTGCAAATAAGACTCCAGTTTCAGTTCAGCAAAAGTGTCGTGTTGAGAATTGTGCATAGTAGGAAGTAGGAGACACACACACACACACACACACACACACACACACACACACACACACAGAACTGTGAAAAGGTATCAACAGTACAAAAAACATTTTAGATTAGATTACTTTTCAAACAGAAAAGTGTTTTTTTTTTTTTTAACGTCAGTAAAGACAGCAACATCTTATACAACAGACCACTTTTCATACAAAAGCACAATGAAGACTGCTGGGTTTTACAAAACAAAACAAAACAAAACAAAACAGCAGTGAGACAGTCAGAGTCTCCAGGAGAACTGTGGCAGGTTCACCAAGATGCTCAGGAAAACTCATAAAAGTGCACAAATGATACCTGAGGCTGCTGACTGTTTAAAAAATAAAGTGCTGTTACACCAAATACTGACTTTGTTTATTACTGATTACTTTATACTAGATTTTTTTTGGATGTGGAATTTCATCAGTTTCATTGTTTTTGCAGGTGTCTGTGCTTTACAGCAGGTCTTTGCATGTGTCTAATGTGACTTCTGCACAGTACTGTATATAAATGAGCAAAATGTTTAAAAGCAGTCTGAAACTATGCTTTAGATCTATAGGACATGAAGAAGCTTTTCTTCAGGGACAGAGACAACACTACTCAGGTTAACTCACCAGGTGCAGACAGCTCCTAACTAACCACAGTGAGAACATGAGGCAGTGTAAGCTGCACATTCACACTGCTGGACTTCCTCCAGGAAGGAAAAGTCAGAACCGTGTTAAATAACGACGCCTTGTCGCTTTACTCACCCATGAAAAAAGTTCAAGTGAACGTTGTCGAAGCTCTGCTTTTGTTAAAAACCCATCATATAAAACAATAACATATGCTTCCTCGCGCGCAAACAAAACGCTTCATCTAATTCAAATGTATACAAAATATCGTCCGCCTCGGCACTCAGCGGAAGTTGCGACCTTTCAGAGCTTCCCGCCTTCAGCCGAAGCTGCGCTCCTATTGGTCACACTGCGTTTCCTGTTCCCGTGTGACCAATAAGCGCCGACATCGTCACTACGGATTCAAACCGACCAATGACATGAAGTAACGATACAAACAGGTTGGTTTCTCCAAAAACAAAAACAAAAACAAACAAGCAAGCAAGCAAGCAAACAAATAAATCTAACAGCAGTGGAAGGTGAGCTTATAAATATCTGTTCAGAGTGTGAGCAGACATGTTGGTTTGACGTCATTTAAAAAAATCTGGAACATCTTAACATAAGGCATTGTATATCAATTTAGTTTGAAGTAACAAAATCAAATAGAGTAATTAGCCAAACAAATATGAGATAAAAATCCTTATATACATACATTAATTATATGAAGTAATTCAAATAATATTAATATGCATCCTCTGTACTGCTTGTCCTACACAGGGTCTCAGGGAGCCTGGAGCCTATCCCAGGGGACTCTGGGCACAGGGTGGAGGACCCCCTGGACGGGGTGCTAAACCATCACAGGGCACAATCACACACACATTCATATAGTACGGACAATTTGGAAATGCCATTCAGCCTACAACGCATGTCTTTGGACTGGGGAGGAAACCAGAGTACCCGGAGGAAACCCCCAAAGCACGAGGAGAACATGCAAACTGCGCACACACCGGGCACAGGAGGGATTCAAACCCCCAACCCCAAAGGTGTGAGGCAACAGTGCTAACTACTAAGCCACTGTTCCCCCTATAATATGAATAATTCCTAATAAATACATGAAGTAAAAAAAAAAAAGTTAGTACAATTTTTTAAAAAGAATTTTTAAGAAGAAAACAAAAAAATGTTTAAGGACAAGACTCTGAAACACAATAAATATGTCTGTATTGAAATGTTATGACTGCGATTTTGGTGTTAATTTGTTGCTGTGTTTTCATTAGTCTTGTGCGAAGTTAAGTGACTGCTGTGCTACTTCTAGCACAGTTACAATGGTGTTTAATAAAAGAAGAAAAAAAAAAACTTAAGCGATAACCCCACTTACAATTTTCATGTTGTTGTTCTTTCAGCTGCTCCCGTTAGGGGTCAGCACAGTGGATCACCTTCCACTGTCCACATATTGATTTGGCCCAGGTTTTACACCAGATGCCCTTCATGACACGACTCTCCCCATTTATCCAGGCTTGAGAGTGCACTAACCTGCACACCCCCAGTGGCTGGGGTTACGAGATAACGAGTATGATGGAGCTGATGGTGGCATAAGCATGAAAGCTAGAGAAGATAAAGAAATCACATAGGACATATGATGTTTGATGCATTGCACAGGCACCATCGCAGGGCACCATGCCCAATATTCACACACTCATTGACACCTAGGGGCAATTCAGCCTTGCCAGGACACCTTCCTGAATGTTTTATGGAAGGTGGGAGGACATCAGAAAAACCCCACCCAGATTGTTGTTTTGTAAATGTGTGTGTTATTCAGCTTAGAGAGAGTCTAGACTGACTGAGGGCATTGCTGTGCTTTTCTCCAGTCCAGGCCTTAGAGTTTTCATGAGCTAACCATTTTGTCAGAAATAAACAAACTAATAATATAACTTTATTTACAGTGAACCTTTTGTACATGATTTTGTGAGTGAAATAACTGTTAACAGCAGTCTAGTAATGACCTTGTGACAAAGTACATGATGTCAACAACTATACAGTCTAGACCATGCATGTACATGCATCACCATGATCAACAGCATCAACAACACATAATGACTAAAATAGAATGCCTACTAGTGAAGTGCAATGCCTTGTTGCCAGGTCTGTAAAGTCCACTGTAAACTGCTCCAATATGGCGCCAATGCTACACTCACTAAGCGCATCGCAGACAAGCCAATGTGGCATCTAGGTTTATCTATGAGTGAGCTGATTTTTCATAAGAGGAAGGTTGTATGGAAGATTATGTGTTTCAAACCTCCAAATGATCTATTTCATGTACCAGTCTTCTGGATTTGTTCTAATCCAAGTTCCTGTTATAACAATATATATAACAATCACACCGCACCTTAAAACAGACCACATGAAAGTTAGAATGTAAATGGGGACAAACTAAATTGGTAGTATTGCAAATTGCAAGGAAGGAGAGCCTTCTTCTGTATAAAAAGGCTCTTAATTCTGTTGGTTCAGTGTAGATATCCACCCTAATAGAAGATAAAGATAATTCTATATTCTTATTTAATACAGTAGCAAAATTAACTAGAAACAAGACCACCACAGAAGCACAAAAACCAACAGTATGTAGTAACGATGACAGTTTTTTTCAATGACAAAATTGAAAATATTAGGCCAAAAATTAAAGTATTAAATTCAATAGCAAACTATGTAGACAACAATATAACCACGTCAGTAGAACAATAAGAATCTTTTACTCCCAGCCAACAGGCTGAACTAATTTTGCTAACTTCCTGTTCAAAATCTTCAACTCATTTACTAGATCCTCTCCCTACACATTTCCACAAATAGATACTAATAGAAGCAGTTACCAAATCCTTGATCAAAAAACCTGATCTCGACCCTTGCCAATATCAAACCTCCCCTTTATCCTCAAGATCCTAGAAAAGCTTGTAGCTCAGCAGTTAGGCTCATACTTGCGCAGGAATAGCATTCATGAAATCTTTTACTCAGGATTTAGGCCTCATCACAATAATGAGACAGCACTGGTTAAAGTGGTAAATGACCTACAGATCTGGCCTTTCAGGATGCACTTTTTGCACGTTTTCACGTGATTTGTCACGTGTGATCACGCGGTGCCCTACAAGCACACTTCTTAGAATTTAAATTCATTTGTTGTGCTTCACACAGTATCCACCAGGTGGTAAATGGAACAACATACTGTAGCTCAACACACAAGGCTCGACAATGTTTAATGTGCTCTGCTGCTTGTTGCAAAACGGTTCTGAGAGAGGGTCACAGATCCACTAGCCAAGCACAAACAGATCATGGGCTTCAGTACAAGAAACAGCACCGTTTGGTTGGAAAAAGCGTATATGCTGTATACAGCATATGTCCTGGCAGAACTACTGTATCTACTAGTACGACTAGTAGACATGACTGCCCCCTACTGGTCTTGTCTTTCCTGCACTCGCAGCATGTGCGCGATCCTGCGTGACAGGATCTCAGGTCTTATTTGACTGAACGCTGTCAGTTTGTATATGAAAATGGTGGCGTCTCTATGCATACTAAAGTAAAGGTTAATGTTCCACAAATGTCTGTTTTAGGCCCACTGCTTTTTTCTCTATATATGCTACCTCTAGGTACAATTATTTGTAAATATGGTATTAGCTTCCAGTGTTATGACACACAGTTGTATGTTTCAGCAAAGGCAGATGAAAGACACCAGCTTAACAAACTTGTGGAATGTGAAAAGGACATTAGACACTGTACTAGCAGTACTTCTACTAGGACCACAGGCAGCTAGAAGAAAGCTTAGTGGTTATGTAGTAACTGCGAATGGCTTTTCAGTTACCTCACGCACAGCAGTAAAAGAACTTGGTGTGAATATTGACTTCAATCTCTCATTTGGAGCTCATGTATATAATATTAGGACAGCCTTATTTCATCTCAGAAATATTGCAAAGATAAGACATATAATGTCACAAGATGCAGAAAAACTAGTTCATGCTTTTGTTACTTGTAGGTTGGACTATTGTAGTGCCTTGCTGTCTGGATGTTCCAGTACTCTCGGCGCATAAACAAGCTCTAGTGAGTACAGGCTGCAGCAGCCAGAGTCCTTAATAGAACCAGAAAATATGACCACATCACCCCTCTCTTATCCATACTGCATTGGCTCCCAGTAAAATTTTGCATTGATTATACAGTAAAATACTACAAATGACCTATAAAGCACTGAGTGGTCTCATGCCGCAATATCTGAGTGAACTTTTGGTTTTTTATGATCCGCCACACCTGCTTCGATTAAAAAGTGCAGGCTTTTTGTTGGTACCTTGAATAACAAGGACTGCAGCAGAGGTCAGAGCTTTTTTCTTACAATACAAAGCCCCACAGTTCATGGGAGGGTTCATGGGCATAGTGCTTTGGTAAACTGGGATGTTTGAATGCTGCCACCCCCTGAAGCCTCGATCATATCTGACCACCCTTCCAGTTGGTCTTTGGGGTGAGTCAGTTTTGTGTGACCTACTGGTATACTTTAAGTGTTGAAACACCCCACTGGTGGTTAGGAGGGGTGAAATAAAATGTTAGGTTACATATTGAAAGCTATTCTATGACCTCTGTATAACCGCCAGGGTTCCCTGTCACTCAGAACCAATGTCAAACTCAGCAAGAAAATTCCAGGGAATGAAGACCATTATGTAATAATGATGGCATTTTATAACATCATGTGGTTACCACATAAAGGTTTCAACATGTGTATGCACACACAAGAAGGTATCCAGCTTTTTGGACCGGGTTGACATATAACCTAAACCTCGAGTTTGGTGATATTTTAATGTGAAATCTCACTTTAGATCCTCCTAAGGGCTCTTATAAACAATTGCAAACTAATGATGTGATAACCTGAGAAGATCAGTAAGATGTTTAAGGAGGTTTGGGCAATTTAAAAGTGATAATTCATAAACATGTGCTCCTCTTTTCTCATGGGTAATGCCAAATACAGGCCTTTTATTAAATGGGCTTATTAAATAAATATTGTGAAATATGTCTATGAATTTCCCTGATATTATTTATCTTATATTACCAAAGTTTGTGTGTGTGTGTGTGTGTGTGTGTGTATGTCAGTTTCTAGTTATAAGTGGAGGTAGGAGTGTCAAATGTGTAAAACTCAAATTCATTCATTACAACTTAGAACATGGCACCTTTCGTGGCAGACCACTCAATTTTTAGGCGAGAAAAAATATACGTACAGCTAGTAAATTAAAGTTAATAGCACTTAATATTTGGTTGCATATCCCCGGTTTGCAATAACTGCTTCAAGCCAGCAACCCACTGACATCACCAGACTGTTGCATTTTTCTTTTGTGATGCTTTTCCAGGCTTGTACTGCAGTATCTTTCAGTTGCTTTAGGGGTTTTCTCCCTTCAGTCTCCTCTTCAGGAGGTGAAATGCTGCTCAATTGGGTTAAGGTCTGGTGATTGACTTGGCCACTTTTTGGCCACTTCCACTTTTTTCCCTGATGAAGTCCTTTGTTGTGTTTGCATTGTGTTTTGGGTCATTGTCATGCTGCATGATGAAGTTCCTCCCAATTAGATTAGATGCATTTCTCTGTAAATTGGCAGACAGAATGTTTCTGTAGACTTCTGAATTCATTCTGCTGCTAATATCATGAATTACATCATCAATACAGATTAGTGAGCCCGTT